>CM021767.1:3281328-3345183 GCA_011076525.1 Nettapus auritus
AAAAAAAAAATTATCAATCACCTGCCATAAAAGTAGACACGATTTGGAAGGCAACGGGATGAGAGGAGGAAATATGGATAATACCACCATCAATGAAGCATCTGCTCTCTAACCTGTGGAAAAGACAAACTACATTTTGTACTATCCCAGGACTGGTTTTGAAAATGAAGGAATATGCCCTTCCTTTAAAAGCAAGAAATCAATTACTGACATAATCATCAATTATGAAAGGTGATATTGATTCTCTCATGCATACCCATATTAAATATGGCACAAATTCCCACCAAGCCTGCTCCTTCCAGTCAACAGGTCAAAGAAATAACACCATCCTCCTGGCTACCAAAGTCAGTTTCAGCACAATTAGTACAATTAAGACACTTAGGTCTTGTGAGGGGAAGAAATTTCTAATACCCAAAACCACAAAGAAAACCACAACTGAGAAGAAACTCTCTAATCAGATTTTTCACCGTCTCCTAGAGCTTTAGGCCACACCATCCTCATCAATCAAGAAAACCCATTAAAAACCCTGCAACAACCAAGATCAGAAAACCGTAGTTTGTTGTGAACAGCTTACTGTGAAAGTGCAGGTGCTCCTGCAGCAGCCCACACAGACATCAATAGCAGTCTGAAATGAATGTCGATTAAAAAGGCAGATGCAAAACTACTCAAATGAGCAACTGCTAACATAGCGAAGCTAAAATTATGGAAAATTAATGATGCTATTCCTTTAAAAAATAAAGAATAAGAATAACTTGCTTGAGCAGTTATCAGTCTCCTAAGGTCAGCTTACCTTTTCCATTTTTTATTGTTTCTCTTTCCCTCTCAAAACTGGTTGCTCTGTGTTCACCATGGAAATGCAGCTGTGTATTAATACACGGACATCCTATTATTGCAGTAGCACCCAAAAGCACCATTATATTTAACGTACCTTAAGTATTTTCATTAGAAGCCTTGTCAAGTTCAAAATATTTTTTCAGGAACCTTGGCCCTTCATACCTGGAGTTACCAGGACAAATCCAACAGGTTGAAATGCCTGCTCCTTGACACTTTAGATCTTGTACAGACAACTGCTACTGACATCAGAGAAAAAATCCCTGAATAGAACCGCGGGATTTGGCTAATTGTAAGTATAGATGCCTATTTGGCTGCTTAAGCTTCCTGGACACTCATCTGTAAAATCCTATTTTCCATTGGCTTATAAAGCTTCAGCCATCAAAGCTGCTATTTTCCACACTGAAGCATCTGCAGCAGGCTGGTTTGTGCTCTCACCAACTTGAGTTTAAGGGACAACTATTCTTCTATTTCAACAAATGAGGCACGCCAAGTATTTTATAGGTAAGCTGTGTCTGAAGCAGGACAGGCCTTACCTCTTCACAGCCTTCTATCTGTGACTGCACTGAGCATATCTTAATCTCAAAGGAAAATTATATCTATGACTTCCAACACTCACTATCACAGGAGAAAATGTGACATTTTTGCCCTTGTTGATGTTTCCTAGCAGGAAGTACTGTACCTTCCAGCTAAGAGAAAGCAACTCTTCCCTCAGTATTATCCAGGCTGGCATCTAAAGAAGGGAAAGGGCCTGGCTGGAATAGAAAGAAACAGCCAATCTTAATTCAGGCTCTTCTGCCATATGCATTATGATACAGTCTTTAATTACATGATCATATATTGTCTACAGGACCTGTGAATAATTCAATCTACAGACCGTACTCTGGGAATGAATCAAGAGAATGCAGTGAACAAGACTATTATCTACAGGACTCCTCCCTCATTTTTTGCTCAAGCTGGATGATGAATGAGTCATGGAATTGCAGAGGAAAAAAGTCTAGTCTCCTAGCTAATACATTTATTCATTTTAAAAGCTATTTTCTTGTTTGTATTTCTTGAGGGTTGGGGAAATTAAGGAAGTGTTTCGCTTCTCTGGAATTCTGTTTTATTTATTTACCTAGAACATCATCTCTGCTTCCGCAGATTACTTTAAATCTATTAGTCCCTTACCACAGCTAAAACGTGCTCCTCACTACTGAAAGAAACTGAAGAAAGGAGTAGGACAATGGACAACAGTATGTAGTAAGTACCAAGGAAGAGAGAGGGGAAGAAAAAAAATCTGGACTAGCAATGCAACAGCAAAATCTTTTTGGGAGAAAAAAAAAAAAAAAAAAAAAAAAAAAAGCAGCTTGGTTGCCAGAGCATTCTTGTCCCTTACAATGCAGCTAGTGAGGTACAGAATAAATGAAACTGGAGAGATGGCATGGCAGCCAGAAAAAATGAACCTGTCCTCTCCTTTGTTCAAGAAGACAGTCTGATTGCAATAGCAACAGATTTGTGCTGCCATCTGTGTCTGAGACATCTTAGTGGATTTCATCAAAAATGTCATCTCTGTACTTGAGAAGAACAAAGAGCAAACACACCACTCCTACAGCAGTAGGACTGTATGAATCAAGGCTATGTTCAGTTACCAATTAAGACATTAAGTCAGGTGCACAGCAGTACCATGTATTCAAAGCTCTCAGAATCGTGTAGTAATAAACTCCTAAACATGCTGGCAAAAAAAAAAAAAGTGGAATAAAGCGGTTCTATTATTTCATATCAAATACACATTTCCATACAAATATTATAAACAGTTCTTTTGTGAAGGTCTCAGACAAATTTGCCTTCTTTTTCTGAGATCTTGATATAAGAATGTTTCTTTACCCTCCCATAAGCAAGTCCAACACGGAATTTACATTCTGTCTTTGCTCCTTCTCATTACTGCTCTGCTGATCCTTTAGAAGAAATAGCTTTCAGGGTTTATTTCTTCTCTTTTTTCTACAGGCTAAATCAGAAGCTTCCTCTGCTTTCAATTTAGCTCCCCTTCCTGCCACAAGAAAATTAATAGAAAAGCAGACCAAATGCCCAGGAGGAATTGTTGAACAAGTGGCATCTGAGCTGTAGAAAGAATTTCAAAAGCAACTCTCTCTGTCTGACTCCCTCTCATTTGAAAACTGCCTACAAGCCCTAGGGATGGATTAAAGCTAAGTATGGCCTGGATAATCTACAAATGCAGGGCCCCAGTTGTAAGGAGAAGGATGGCAGCAAAATAGTTGGGAGTATGGTTATTCCTAGAAACCAGAGGGCCTCTTTTGGAATGCACAGCTAGGATCAACCAAACTATTCAAGCCTGTCTTAATCCACAGCTGGTGAGCTCAGCAACAGAAGCCCCCAGCTGTGCTTCTCTGATGGTCCAGGTGGTTTGAAGTGGGGAAAAATGGCTTAAAAGTGAAATAAAAAACAATCAGCAACATTAGGCATCTCTTGATTGCGACTTTTTAGTAGAAACTGAAAGTTAAAAGTGGTCAGACCACCACAGAGGCATAGCAAGCAGCTAAAGAAGCTACACAAGAGAAAGGAGGTTTCTTAATAAGATGAACACAGGTGGCAAAGACAGACTTGAAATCAGACATCTATTTCTTTTGAAATCTACTTTAGACTGCTGCACTCTATGTTTCCCCAGGTGGCTGGGACACTTTCAATAGTGTTTCTATTAGGAAAAGAGCTACAGTAGATCAGTAGCACCAGTTCCCAATTTAGTATTTTTTCCTTTCTCTGACAACAGCAAGCCAATGCCGTTGTGGACAAAGCACTTTAACAAATCATTGGTGAGTGAAGAGCAATGAGAGCTGCTCTACTGAAGAAAAAGCAATGTGTACCTCAAGAAAACTATATATTCCCTTTAAAAGTTTTGGGTTGTTTGTTTTTATAGAATTTTTTCTCTTCTTTATTCTCAGTCTACACTAACCTGAACATATTGATCAGACTCAGGCAAGGGGAGCAGTCTGATGAATAAACAATCTTCATTTAATAATGGCATCTGATCCATAATATAGTATCAGAAACAGTGTCTGTTTTCTGCTGAAAGAAACCATATATCCTGTTTGGATGATCTCTGTCTGTGTACTGACCAAAAGCATAAAGATCCTGGCATGTAAATATATTAATTTCATTAAACTGGCAAAAAACATTGTATGTTTTAATGTCCCTGCTTCTGTGAACCAACTCATAACAAACAAATAGTTGTCATGCAGAGGTTGTGGAAGCAGGAAGAGAAGTGACATTTAATAACTACGATGTACCCCAACTTTAAATCTCATTACCAGAGTAGATGATTTTATGAACTACAACTACAGCCAGTAACTGCTACACTTGAGAAATAAACAAACAAACAAAGCACTGGACCAGGTATCAGACAACAAATGCTAATAAATCTGACAACTAAATTAGACATTGTGTGTCATGCATGACACAGGGTGCAGGAATTAAATACTGTACAAGGACTAATAACAATAAATGTTTCCTTGTTACCAGACAAATTTCTTTTTAAAAAAATTACTAACTTAATTAACTGAAACTTAAGTGTTTTTTCCAACTGTAGTATACCTTAAAAGAAGTAACCTGGATCTATATCCAAAAGCCTGTTTGGTTTTTCAACTGTACTAGTTGGCCAAATAACAGGTACTACCTCTCTCAGAACCTGCTTTTTATTACCACCAAATTATCAGAGATTCAAAGTTGAGAAAATAAGTGTTTTAAAGGCTTTAGCTAAAGCAATTTGTCAAGCATTCTAGATACACAGTAGTTTGAAAAAGAGAGTTGAAAAAGGTACTGACAAATAATTGTGATAATCTTGAACATACATAATCACTTTACACTTCATCCCACCTGTGAATTGTTGTTCAGAACCATTTCTGTCAAAACAGTTACTCGGGTTATTCAGGACTTGTTCTTAAACCAATGTTTTGGCATTCTCATAATCTTATTTTAGTACATCTGCACAGCAATGAAAGTCAAGATATTCCAAATCATTTTGCCTTAAAATATCTGAATTAAACCTCAATTAAGGATGTAGAAATGTCTGATTTTTGTATCTGCAGTGACATCTAGTGTAAAAAAACAAAAACACATTTTAACAGGCTTCTAGAGGAACAGGAGCTCTTATCTGTATGATTTCCGAATTAGTAAGACAGACATGAAACATTAACGTCAGCTCTTTTAAATCTTTCTTAATATCATCTTCTTCATAACATTCACAAGCCCAGTGAAGGGAATAGTATTAGGCATAATATAAGAGGCTATTTAACGCAAATGTGCATTCATGCCTTTCCATACAAATCCAGTTTTATAAAACCATATAAATTCAGTTTGATAAATGTATATACATTATGCAGCTGTTGAGTAGAGGCGTTGCCCTGACAAAATAACCAACCTTCAGATTAGAGTTGGTATTCTATTTATTCTGTCAACTTTAAAAAAAAAAAAAGAAAAAAAAAGAAACAAATAACAAATCGAGGAATAACATCTGACTTAAATTCTTCCTGCCAGTGATCTTGAAACCTTGTCCTTAAGCTCAAGCAGGAGACATACCTTCTAAAGTACGAAGCATGCAGTGTCTTGTATAAATAATACAGATGACAAATAGAAGTTATAAAGTAACAAAATTTGTTCAAAAGAAAATACAGATTTAAGTCTCATTAAAAATATACAGTTATGCTTTAGAGACAGCTAACACCACACATTCTAACAAAAACGCAACACCAGCATGTCTAACTAGCAACAATTTTACAAAAATGATTCACCAACTGAAATGTGAAAAATCCTTAGAAACAAGTGGTATTCCTGCCAAACATACAAATAAACACATATGCCAAAGCTGAAAATGAACAGTTTAAACATGGTATCATGCATACATCATTTTGTATATAAATGTATATAAATCTAACTTTTTTTTTTTTAATTGACCTATCAATACAACCATTTTAGGACCTGTGTTTCAAAGGCACACATCCAAGAAGACTCAGTCACACATACTTTTCAAGGGCAGGATTAAAGTATATACTGGTGTCTTTTGTAAAAGCTTCCATAACATATGATTTTCCAATACCCGATGGTAAAATAATTAAGGTGACAGAAATGATTATAAATATCAAACTGTTTTTGTCAGATAATTTTCATATATACATACATGTACAATGAATATATTATTCATTATGCATTCAGTTATTCATTAGTGATCTAGGACAACTAGATTATGCATTAGGGTCCTAATGTTCTAGTACACACAAGATTTTATTGATTACTGAAAGTATTGAATAGTGTCACAACCACTGAAAGACGTCATGAACTACCATTAACTCATGATGTTAAAGTACTTAAAAACAAACAAAAAACCTAGAGTTTGTTCTTCAAGAACCCAACAGCCTGCACAAGTTCTCTACTCTACAGAGTGGATTTAGTAGACAGGAGGATTTAATGTTGAAGTTGCAGATAATTAATTGAAAGCATTTTCACCTGAGGATTGAGCATGTTAAAACAGGAAAGAAAGTCCTTCAATCAGTATTTTATCCCTGCTTGTTATAATAGTCACTACAGAGAAGGATGCAGGTGAGAAAGATGTCAGTGAGGATAAAGATGAGCAGATCTGTTAAGTCAGAACAGACAAGATTTAGGTTAACTTGACTGAATTGCTAGAGTAAAGCATAGAAATAAGCTATGAAGTTAGCGGAGGCCAATTCAAAAAGCACAATGAAGAGAAAGGAAAGAATGAAGAAAACAAATACTCAAAGGGCAAAGTACTGGGGAAGGCCATGAAACGTGAGAAGAAGAAAAGGACCCAAAATAGTCAAGGACCAAAACAGTCAAAGTTAATATAAACTAACAAAAAGGCATAAAACAGGTAACTATGATATACGCAAGAGAACTGAGATAAATGTGCTTAAATACCATTTGGCAAGTAAGGGTTAAAAAAAAAAAAAAACACTATCTGAAAGTGCAAATAAGTGCCGAGTAATGCAGAATTTCTATAGAACACAACAGACTGCTCTTGACAGAGTTCACTCCAGTATACAAGCCAGCACGGAAAGAAAATGATTAAAATCAAAATCTATTAGCTTCTGCCATCCTAATCCATACCTTACACAGAGCAGCATAATTACTTTCAGTTTTGGTTTCCTGACGCCTTTGCTGGATGTAGCCAAGATTCATAAAGAAAATAAATTCCTGTTTAGATAAATGTCTACTAGAATAACTGTTTAGTATTAGCCTGCATTTATTCATAATGGCAATTTAAGTGAGTTTTTTTTACCTCCCTCAAAAAGGCATATATAGCTAAAACAAACTAAAAAAAAAACACACAACAGATATTAATGTTTACAAATGGACATAATTAGCAACAGTTTTCTTCCCTAGGTAAGAAAAACAATTGTTTTTGTAGGAAAAACAATAGTACATAAAAATGTAGTATTAACTGATACTCAACCAAAAGGGCACAAAAAAGAAGGAGATCAAATAGACAGTGCTCAATAACATATTTATACAATGTGGTGAAGTACTGCAGCAGAATTAGTATTATTGATTAAAGTGAGGCTATGTCACTAAATCCAACCAGACAAAGCTAGAAGAAGCAGCTACTAAACTATTGATCATGAGACTTAGACACAAACAAACAAAAAAAAAAAGGACTCTGTCCTTTCATAGACTGGGAAGACAGATCTCTGCATCCTTTGACATCAGTTGAGCGCTCCTGCACAAAGCTAATGACACGATTAGAATCAAACAACAATATAATGAAATAAAATGCAACTAAATCCACTTAAAACGCATGCATGCACACACAAAAGAGCATCTGAATACCTTAACACTAGGTAAGAATGGCATACATCAAAGAAGGAAAACGCTAGAAGTATTAAACCAGTTTCTATACAAACAGTGAGAGGAAGAAGAAATTTAAAGACAGTTGGAAGAAAACAGTGGAGAGTTATATAAAGGAGTGCACATTTAAAAAATTATTATAAAAGCTGCTAAAGGTTACAGATAGAAAATGGAACATGCACAGAAGATAAAAAAAATAAGATGCCAGTAAAAGAAAAATAGAAGAATGACAACACACGCAGTCAAATATAGCTGCCACTTCAAAAGACATTTTGTACCAATTAAAGTCTCAAAGAAAGAAATCAAAAGTTGGATAGGTTACCTTAACATCTTAGAAATGTTCTAAAGAAATTATAGACCCCAGGACTGATCTTTAACAGAACAATGCAAAAAGGACTAAGCTAATGGAAAGAGAAGTCTTTCTTCCCTCCTCCTCTTTCACACAGATGTGCATCGAAGAATGTTAACGGAAGAAAAATTCAGAGAAAGACTCAATGAGAGCGAGAGGAAAGCAAAATCCTGAAGTTAAACAAGTGCTGAGGTTGCAAGACACCTGAAGACAGAGAAGCGATGCAAAGCAGTACTGTCTTGTAAAGTGCAAATCTTTTGACATTTGGGGAAATAACCCAAAGCTTACAGGCTTCAAATCAAACACTATCACTTCTGTTTACTATGCAGTATTTTACCCAATGCTAACCATCACTCTACCTATTTATGAAGCATTAGAATATCCTCCCTTTGATTAAAAAGAGGGATAGAAGACAGAATCTACTGCTAAATTAGTAAGGTTAGAGTGTCACGCTATACTATAGTGAGGAGGTCAAGTATGGAAGTAAACACCACCATTGGAAACAATGCTTGTCCCTTTATACAGAGAAGTCCAAGCAGCTGCCATGCTACAGTAAAGGATACTTCATATGAATTAGCATAGATTTAAACCCCTTTTTAAACTCATTTTAAAATGTATGCACTGTCTTAATCTTTGCATTATGATAGCAGGAGGATTTCGGCTTTAGACGTGATTTGGGAGTAGTTCAGACTCCATATGAACCCAGACAATCTCCCTACAAAAAAAAAAGGGTTTCTTCCAAATGCATGGAAGAAAGAGCACACTATCACTACTACCACCACCAGCCCAAGACAAGTTCATTCTGGAAGGATTATAAACGATGTTCAGAGCTGATAATGGCACTCAGTCACACAGACTTGGCACCAAACTCTGAACTGGTATCATTTACAGACTGAATGGTTCAACATCCTCAACGTGAAGATGCACCCTGTCATGGAAACCATACGTTCGGGTGAAATACGTAGAGACAAAACATCAAAAGGGGAATAAGCATGTTAAAGGCTACAAGCGGAAATAATGAATGATACCTCAATGTACATCTCAGCTGCACACAAGGAACTGTACTGACTGAAATTTTTGAACTTTAAGCTGCCATATACTTTTTAATCCAAATTTTGCCTTCACACGGTATTCTCTCTTTCTCAATGTTTCCTATCTGAATAGAGTTTTCCATTCTGAATGTTCTGTATTTTCAAGGTAGCATTTAGTTGTTGCTGATATAATTTAAGACAAGATTCAAAGTAATTTTGAAGAGTGATAAAGTTGGTTAAATTTTTTGAACCTTTGGACCATCACAAAGAGATTAGAAAAAGAACGAATTCAACATTAGAGTCTGCCATAGTGCGCTGCGGGAAGAATATATTAAATACTTAAACGTTTTCACTGAACAACAACAAACAAGCCTCATCTGCTCAAGCACAGCTCAGACAATCTTCCAATAAATGCAACCCAAATTGAATTGCCATTTAACCAAGCCCAAATCACACAGACAAGGAACAACACACAGGCAAGAAATTAACAGACTCCTCCACACAATCAGCATCAATGTCCTACATACCATACTTATTTACTTAGGGGGAAGAAGGTAAAGACAAGCAGGTTTTAAACACAAATACAAATGTGATATTCTAAAGATCTTAATGAAGAATATTCTGAATGTAACTGGATTATGGCATGGCAAAAGTTGCAGCTGTGACTGTGGTGATGTGGGCACATGAAGACAATCCCATTTCTAAAAGTGCACCAAGACCTTCTAGTTTATAAACCTAAAGTATGAACCGTGAATGTGAGAGGTGGTATATCAACAAAGAAACAAAAAAGCCACTGAAGTTAAAGGAGTCTATTACAAGAAACGCCACTGCTTTCTCTAGTTTAAAATCTGCTTTCCTGCTATTCAGCTTGGCAAAGTTCCAAAAAGCTCTTTCTCACTCATACGCTGGCAGGGATCTCAAGAATTGTTAAACAAGAAGCAAATAAAACTACAGATAGCTTCAGTAAAATGGTGCAAAATAAAGCAGTAAAAACAAGAAAACTTTTGCAGATTTTCAGTTTTTCAGGGCCAAGAAAGTTTCATCAATTGCCTTTAACTCAAAAGTGAAATAAGCTATATTTATATGCTAAAACATCCACACATAAAAGTGCAAAATACAGAAGCTGTGTGAATTAAACTAACAAAAGCTCAGTACCAGAAGAGCAAAATTACAGCTTCTGTTTTTTTTTTTTTTAAAAAAAAAAAAAAAAACTATTTAATAAACATGGCTTTTCCTTGTTTATTTGAATTGTTCAATTAATGCCTCTTACAATCCTGTAATTTCTGTGGAATAACCAGCGCATTTCCAACATTAAGGAATAATGACTTTCCACTTGCCACCTACATCACGTTGACTTCATAACTGAACAACTTCAGTTCACAAATTCTCCATGTAACAATGAACTCTCCAATCTAAACCTGAGTAAAGAGAGGATTAACAAAATTCTATATAGATGTTTATCTGTATAGATGCTTCAAAATAACAAAACAAAGGAATAATGTAAAACCGGACCCAAAACATCTCTGAGGAATATGCAGATGGTAATTCCCAGTTCAGTATCTGGACGGACATTAACAGTCCATTCTGTCATGCCATCTGCTAGGCAGTTACCAGCCCTGCTCTGTTCTCTAAGCTATCTGTGCTTTATTTTTAAGCATGGAGTCATTTGACTTACTTGGAAGTCAGGTAAAAGACATGGAGGTGAACTTAAAAAATAAATTAACAATTAAAAAGTGATATACAGCAAAAATCAACTCCAAAAACAAGTCTCAGGTCAGTGATAAGGGAAATTAAAAAAAAAAAAAATACTCCCATACGTGTGCTTGAATTGCACTCTGAACAAGCATGTGCACAGCATATACAGCAAGGCATGAAAGCTTAAGGTTTGTTTTTCCATATATTTATTTAACAGAACAAATAAAACATTTGGCAAAGAAGCTGGTGAATGTTGTGGAAAAAGAAACTATGGGATTCATTACTCTGCATGCGTACATGTACAGAATCATGAAGTAGCTCATTAAAATACCACCTTAGAGTATCACTTTCATCAAGAGCCAAACACCAACATACTTACCAGTACAATTGGACAGAGGTAAAGATATACGCAGAGAACACAAGAGTCTCAGTCTGCATCATGCAAAAACACAGTATGGAAGTGACCAAGTTGCCCTCTCGGATCTATATTAAATCTACAAAATGCAAGAGAGCACTGCATGGATTTAACTGCTCCAGAAGTAGTCTGGAGTCATATAAAGAGTGCAGGCAAGCCAGCTTATGTGAATCAGTTACAAAAATCCCTGTCCTTGGAGACTCCACAGCACACTTAACTCAGATGCATCTGTTTTGTTTGTGGGAGACCGACTGGAGGATATTCAACTGCGTAAGTCCCACTGAAAGTTGTTTTTCAACTTTACACGTTCCTTCTGACTGAAACAAATCTGAAGGCCAATGCAAAAATCTGTATCCACACACACTGCATTCACTGAGATACCCAGTGTAACCTAAAAGGTGATTATTCGCAGGTCTTGATACAACACAAACACCAAGGGGATCCACTTGCCCTTGCGATTGAACCATTCAGTATTTTAAAGATTTGTAATAAATAAACCGTTTTATACTAAAAAAGCAGAGAGTTATGCTATTTATTAATATTACGTGAAGTCTAATTTGCAAATACCACCCCTTGCCTGAATCTTCGCTTTTATAAGTTCTCAAGAAATAAATAGTAAGTTAAAAGGTTGAGAAAGTTCTGTGTTATTAAAAAAGCCAAAGAAGGTGAATTAGCACAGGAAACCTTTTTTTTTTTTTTAAAGCAAAAACTCTAAGATTAGTTCAAATGCCAGGTTGAAAAAGGATGTATTTGCCTTACTTTCAAAATATTTTGGGTTTCATTCCACTTGTTGGTCCATTCTTTGGTCAGTTCTTGTACCTATAAAAGAAAACAGATATCTGAAAAACCACATCTTTTCTAAAGTTCTTGATAATGAATTCTTATACAAGTACTAAATATTTGTGAAATTCATTGTCAAGTTTAATACTTAAATATTTAAAAGAGAATTATTACTTCTGCATTAAGTGACCATACAATTTTTCTCTCTCAAAAAGGAACTATAAGGCTCTTCTTTATAACATAAATTGGAACAAATGACAGGGATAGCCACTTCAAATAATGATAGGTATTTTCAAAGAAATTGAATAATTTCAAAAATTGCCTAGTCAGTCCTGAGAAGTACTGCAGCAGAATGATGCCTTAACTATGACAGGAAGACAGTTTCTTTCCGACATCTCAGCTAGGCGTGTTCTGGTTCAAATTGCCTCATGCATGAGAGGAAGAAGCAGACAGACAGCCTTCAGGAGGGAAAGAAAGCCAAGTTTGCTGCAATGGAACAGTCACACACTCGGAGGAAATCAACACTGAAGTGAGGACCTGCTTGCAAAGGCATTACAGGCGGGCAAAACATTGTGTTATCAATGCTTGTGTTGCCCTGCTGTTTCTGCTCACCAAGCTGCCCAACTCATAGCTTATATATACCAGTAAAGGCTCTTTGCATTTCAAAGCCCTTATGAATTTTTAGAAGGTGCTGTATAGAAGGTACTTCAGGCAGATCAGCCTCAAAGCTCTGGCTGACTTGGAATCATACTCAAATTTATGTGTGTGCGTGTTTGTATACACACATATATAAATATATATGTATATATAAACACACAAATGCATACACACACTTCCATTTTCTGAAATCACCAGATTTCTGTGTAGGAATTAAAATATACAGACTTTTGAAAATGTACACAATCCTTTATTAGTTGAATTCACTTCAGCATGTAGAACGCTGAAAAACACAATGGCTATGTCCCTTTAATACTTTATATTTAAATCCACTGAGGAAAAAAGGTCTTCAGCTGTTCCTCCAAACAACTCTCCATTTGTAGCCTGTAGCCTACCACCTGAACTATCTTTGCAGTTCAAGTGCAAGTTAATCAATAAGAACTAAGGAAATTTATCTCATCTCTACTTACATTTCAAAATTTCAACAGAGAAAAGTAACACATTTTTCAGTGCATTATTAGTGCTGGTAATCAGAATGTTAAAGCACAAAAATCACAACCGAAACGGAAAATATGAAGAATGTCCATCATAAGTCTAATTACCATGGTCAGAGCAATTTTTATTCAACAGAAAGTTATTCAAAATTGTCCTTATATAAGGACAAATCAATTTGTTAAAGAAAGCCACCATATATTTGTCAGCTAATTTAAACCTGGTGATAAAATCTGCAGATTTGTATAAACAAATTAATTATTGCACTCAGTTATAAAAAAGGTATAAACACTGCAGTATTTACTAAGATTCTTCAGTAATTGTGGCTGTAGTACTTGCATTAAATAGTAATCATATAACCTTCTAATGAGGTTGACAAAAGATAAAATATGCTCTATATACTTTCCATGCAGAGGACCAAGACTTATGAGCAGGACAAGCAGTGATTACTGTCAGGGCATGAATAACGTTCTAATTAGCATATATCCAGCAGTTCACATTACTCACTACTCTTAGATAAAAGCTTTGTGTTTCTGCACAAAATAAAAGCATATTACATTACTAACACTACCATCAATTCTTCTGATTCAGCTGAAAACATTTTAAACGCCTCATTAATATGAAAACAAAAAAATTACAACTTGAAGGCTCCTATCACTGCTTTGTAGGTTTTACTTGAAGCTTTGAATGCAACAAAATATGGATTCCCGCACATATTACAGAGTTGCAAAATATATTCCTAAAACAAACCTGGCTTATGAAGAAGCCTGGTGTCTGCTTTGTAGCTATAGTTCACACTAATACACGTACATTTTTATCAATAAGTTTATTTTTGAAGAATCATTTCACAGAAAAGTACTTCGACGTTTCTTTAAAGTTAGCATTACCAACTAGAATCCCAAGAAGTGCAAATAGATACTATACCACCAATTACTTCAGTCAAAACAAGATTCTCAGAAAGCAGTGCATTGATTTTCTTATTGTAAAGGTCTGAGCAGCACCAGTGAAAGCCTTATGATTTAACCCTGCTAAGAAACCCCTACTCTTTAGAGGTATCTGTATCTATATATTGGTTAGCATGTTGTTGACAATATTCAAAAGTAAATATGCCAGTAAGTAATTTCACTACCATGTAGCTGAATGATTCCAAATTCTTTCCTCCTTCTTTTTTTCCAAACTCTGTGTAATACTTTTGGTGGTGTTTTTTTGTTTTTTAAATGGTTTGTAGTAGCTTTAAGAATAGTCAAGCAGACAGAAAAGAATTAACACAAAAAGACAAAATAAAGAGTGAATGAATGCAAATTCAAGAAATTCAAGTACCATTACTTTTATATTCTTTTGGACCCTATCAGTAAATCTCAACTGTCTGGGAATTCTTCCCAGCTTTTTGCACTGGGATGGATTATTATAGAGGCACACCATGAAGTACATCCACCCAGATCTTAGACTCCCCCAGAAAGACAGTTAATTAGAAACCGAACATATTTGTACGTGTCCATTCCAGATTTAAAGACTGAAACTTTCCAGAAAACAACCTGCAATATAAATTATTGATTACTTCAAAGAATGAGCAAGTTGACCATCTCCCTAGAAAATATTTATTGTATTTTCTAGGCACTGAATGCTTTGTCAGTCTGATTTAGTAATATAATGCAGTCAGTTTTCCCTCTTTGTTCTACCTACAAATATGCTTTGTTTTTAATAAAATCGGGCAAGCTGGCCAGGGAACTAATATTTTCATTATTTAAAGGGAACTATAATATAAACATCCAAGACACATCATTTGTTCTTAGTTGTAATCTGTTATCTTACCTTCCTAAGACAAAAAAGATACAAGTTAATGTTTAATTAAAAAAAAAAAAAAAAAAACCTAGGAAATGCTGGTTGGTGGGCAAAAATTAAGTCATGTTATTAAAAAAAATGAAAGTGACTATCATTTGCATCAAGACCATTTTTTTAATTTTATTTTTTCAAACTGATTTATGATATAACTTACCCTTGCTTCATTCTGCTGAAGCTTTTCCTCCATACTTAAAGCTGTCGGAGAATCCAAGAGAGCAATCTAAAATCATAAAAAATACACAGTATCAAGTTAGAAAAACAAATAAAAGTGGTGAGAATTTTCTGGCAGAATCAAATGACAGAAATGCAATTGATCAACTTCTTTGATTATTTAGGATGAAATATTTTGAACTCCAATGTATACCATTTTACCTTAAAATACTATAAACAAAGTAATCAAAATGTTGTCAAAGCAGATATTCTGAATACAAATCATCTGTTTAGGTGTACTGTTTTCATTCACTATGTATACATATTGTCACACACATGCACACACAGAAACCAGACACAAGTTTATAACACGTAATTCCTGAAGTTTAAAGCTATATTCCTGTTAAACATGAAAATTTATGATGTATCAACATTTGATGACTTTGCTATAAAAATAATCTTACTGCTTATCTTTTATTAAAAAATATGTAAAGATGAATGGCCTTAGAAAAGGAAAATTACTTTACAACACGCACAAGCAATACTCATAGTTATATGACCTCCCACACTGAATCCAGCACTGTATTTGGGTACCAGTATCTTCAGTGATCTACAGAAGCATTTGCAATACAGTACTCTGGGAATATAAAGGAAGATTACAGAAGAAATTATACAGGTTTTTATATTCTATTGTGCATACATAACACAACTTTGCTTTTTACCAAGCATCACAAATTCAATTAACTTAAGCAAGTTCTCTGCTGTCTCCCACACAACCATCCATCACATCCTACAACTGAACCAGATTTATTTTGTGATATCCTCTGTGTTACAGTTTGGAACTAGGTCAAAGCATTAGATCTTCAAAGGGGTCTATGTTATATCTATTTTTTAACTCTAAAACAAAACTTATTTTGAAAATAAAAGTGATCAGACAATCCAGGGAAGAAAAAATCATTTTCCCCTCCTCGAGAATACAAAACTAGAACAGTAATTCACTCCCATGAAGAGCTTTCTAATTGTCTGTAACAAAGCAAAGCTCTCAGCTTCAGTCATCTACAAAACCTAATACTGGTTCATACTGTGGTCCCATCCCCTTTTTCAGGGAATCTTTTATACAATGAAATCTAGCTGAAGTATTAAACTTCCATAAAACAAGTCTGTGCTGAACCGACATTTCACATTGCACAGCCTATCTAAGGTAAAATTCAATAGTTCTAGAGATAAATCTAAAGTATCCTTTCAGATGTCTTCCCATATCATAATTGCTCAAGTATTAAATCTAGTCATCTCAAGTGGCATTATTTAGAAGAGGCGATTGGCCTGAGCGATTGCATATTCCTTATTGTTAGCTTGGTTTCATCACCCTGAAAACAGAGGAGAAATTAAGCTTAACTGGGCTTGTGCAGCACATGTTTATGGTGGCCAATACCAATAGAAGAACAAGAAATAACACTATGCAAAAGAGAAACTCTGCTGGTCAATACAGGTAGGGAAAGAGGAGACACAACAAAAGGTCTTTGTTGAAGCCAACCAACATTCTGTATATAGAGAGAGTGAGACATTTCTGAGAAATTGTTCTTCATTCTGAACAGCCCCATAAGTACATCAGATATACTCCAGTATGCAGGTCAGGATGGTTATGACAATAACCTGTACTGATGTAATGAAAGTTTTCAGATCTGATAAATTCTGATGCCTTAATTTTCTTGAGTTTATTCACAAGTTTGAATCAACCACTGTCCTTTAAGATTTAGGGAAGAATTACATTTATTTCAGCACTATTTATTTTTGTCAGCTTGCCTAGCACATGGGGAAAACAGCAACAACAGTGCATTTTCTGACTCTTCAAATCAAATAGCTCAGTGACTCAACACCACAAGCGTAAGCCAAATTAGCATGCTTTAAAACAAAACAATGGTTGTTCAGGCAATCAAGTTTAGAATCCCTCCTCACAATAAAAATAACCCCAAAACAATATAGCTTTTAACCACTGGCATTTCTTGTCCATATGAACTCCCAGTCTGTAATGGGTACATTATTTCTGTTCATGATAACCCCTATCAAATCACCATGTGTTGCTTCAGAAACAGTAAGGTTAAGCAGTTGGTATCAAATAAACTTTCCAAGTTTTACAAATTAAGATCATAAAAGTGAGAAAAATATCTAAGATCTGTGCTTTTATCTTTTTGGATTTACTAGTATATCATTCATGTTTTCTCTGCTCTGTATTACATACACACAAGTGGAACCTGGTATCTACTGGAATAAAAGAATCAGTCTAAGATTACAGAGCCCCTCAGCAGTTCTTTATCTTCTCTTATCTAAGACAAATCTAACCATGAAAGTTTCCAGTCTGTTCAAGTAACAATTATAAATCTTTTCTTAGACCATCACTGAAAATACTTTCACATGTTTAGCATGTGACCTGTTTTCTAATGTACCATGCATTCAAACACAAATGCCATTCAAATTCTTTTAAATATAAAATGCAGGATTATAGATATTTTAGGTATTTAAGGTTCTTAATACCTTCTGCCACTTTTAAGATACTAAAGTACAGCTTCAGTCTGTCAGACTAGTCACGACAAATGTTACTGCTTGGTCTCCTTTGGTTGTGGTGAGTACCTGTTCAACTGCACACTGCAATCAAGGTCTGATTACACTAAAAGAAAACTAGAAGCATTAGGCTGACAATTTTTCCCCCTTATGTTAAGAGAGGAAATCTACTGGCCATATGGAAACTGATTCAATCAGGAAAATAATATTCATTCATAGCCTCATAGAGCTTGTTTACTCAAATCAATATAATGAAAGATAATTATCTCATTACATTCTAGAAATAGATGTTATAACTCAAGGAAAATTACACATAAATTTTAAGTAAAGCTAACCTGATTCCCTTGAGCAAGCAAGGCTTTTAATCGGGCTATTTCAGCTCTCAGCTCACGGATCAGTTTGACGTTAGGATCCTCATTAATAGTAGGCTTGTTGATGATGTTTTTGGCTCTATTTGCATAGCGAAGTGTACTTAAAGTTTCTCCGTAATTGACATCAGCAGGTGAAATAGCTAAGGAGATGAAATCAGAAACAGTTTATCCATCACCATATGTTTCATTTAGTAAAGTTAGCTTATAGTTTAAAAGTCGGATAAAGTTAACATGGAAGAGACAGAAACACATAACCACTACTGCTAAAATTTGTTCCAGCTCTTCACCTTGCTCCGCTGATTTCATGTCAATACAACTTTGCTTAAGTAAACACTGTATTAGAATAATTAGGTCCAGCGATCAAGATTTATAAAGCAATCTTGTTGTCAATCTATTTAATACTTACAACTCTATGTTAAGTGTAAATGTCCTGTATGAATACTTTACAGATGCTCTCATGAATTTCTACATGAACAGTAAGAAAACCAGCAAGTGTTTTGTTGAGGATCAATGTAATCATGTAATGGAAAAGTCATTTTAGGTAAAAACTGTACATTTGCTCCAAGTTTTGAAAGGAAATTAAACAGCATTTATGCAAAAAGCAGACATGAAAACAAAAACGAGAAGAGCTTCTATCACCCATTTACAAGTCTACCTGTTCTGCTGAGCTGCAGGTGTCTGGTAGCATGCAGAACTATCACTTAGCTGAGGCATCAAGGAAAACCAGGATGATTTTTGCAGACAACTCAACCCGGAAACTTAATGGATTTTTAATAAAAGTGCTAATGTTCAAATAATTTTCCTAATATATATGATGTCCAAAATTTAAAAAAGATCATTTACTGCATCCCAACAGATGAGGGAAAAAAAAAAAAAAAAAACACAGAAGGGAACACCACTCAGCTATGAGAGATCAGAAGTCTTAGTGATCTAACTGAACAAGAAACCTCAAGAATCAGGCAATGAAAACGCCTCAAAAATAATTAAGCAAACAATATTATGTCCTTCCTTATTCTACCAACAGTAATACTCTCTGTGGTAGATACTGCCTGAATTAGGGAGAGATGCTCTAGCAACAGAGTATACTTCTCTTAGCTCACACTACTCACTTTGAGTACTGGAAAGGAGACAGTAAATGAAGTAGCAATTATTTTCCTTTTGAAAGGATGTTATAATATCTTATAGAAACATGACAAATCAGAATTGGACATGTTTTTATAAGGTCCCTTCCTAGAGTTTGAGATGATCTTCCTGCATTTTTGTGTTCAGTTAAAGAAAAGGCACACCAAACATATCTGGACAGCTTGTCAGGCTCTGTTAGGTGATTCAGCCACATTATCAGTAGAGTTACTGCTGGAGATGAGATCAACCATCAGGGCTCTGCCTAGCAGATGCATCGTTAATAGATGGGGAAGTAGCTGAAAAAACAGCTGTGCACTGAAATCATTAGTAAAGGCACAGAAAGCTCACTGTGTTTTTAAAACTTCACTTCCCCATCCCTCCCAACAGAAAACATCAAGTTAGTCAAGCGTGTAAATGAAAGAAAGCATCAAGAAGCATGTCAGCACAGCATTACTTGAACAGTCAGAAGAACAAAGTAGCATCTAATCCAAGATCCTCTTTTCATACTATGATCAGTCTCAGGAAAGAAAGCAGCACGGATTCGAAAAACATCCCCAAAATCATGCAACAAAAGAAGTGCTAAGAAGAGAATTTGCCTATTGCAAAGCATGTGAAAAACCAGAATTTGATCCATTGCATTTTACTATCTCACCTTTGCTCCCTCACCATTCCCAAAAGATGATTCTATCAGTTAAACTGCATCTCACTTGAACAGGGGAGGAAGAGAAATTTCAGAGCTGCTCGTCTCTACATACCTTATATCTTTGACATCCCATATCCACCCCTCCCCTTAAATATCCTCACTTGTTTCTTTGGAACTGGCACTCCCATTCCAATTTATTGAAAAAACTGCAATTGTGCCATAGGTGCATTTCTAAAACAAGTGATCCTTAAAGAGCTTCCAATGGGTAAAAAGAAAGCTGTAAAGAAGTTTGTAACATGACTGATCATGAATAATTAAATTTAGACAAAAAGTTAAAATGCTGTATGCCTCAAAAAGTGGGTTAAATAAAAATGACATTCTAATCTACTGAATGTCAAAAGAGACCAGGTTGTTCTGCCACTAACACTACAAAAACAACACAGCTTTGAAAAAGCAAACAAATTCACATATCAGTATTGACTAGATGCACAATTTCTTTTTTTTTTTTTCCTTTTTTTTTTTTTTAATGGGGATGAAAGTTTGCAACCAGGGGAGGACCGAGGACAGGCTTATGTACAAGTCTTGGTACAAGACTTGATCTAGATTCCAGTTTGAGCATTTATCACAAGTAACAGAGCTGTCTGGAACGCAAATAAGCCACAAGAGTTATTACTTGAAGCTTAACTGGCCAGATTAGATTATCGTTACACTGTGCATGTGTTAAAGATAATATAGCAATGAGTCTGATGCGAACCATTATGCACATACACTTGGATGACCTTTATTTATACCTAACGACAGTACATACACAACCTGGATGTCTTCTTACATTTTGACCAAGTAGCCAGTAATATATGTACACAGATGATCTGGGTATGGAAATCAAACTCTCAAGTTCTGGCGACACAGATCCCCGCTATTGCTCATGACATTATATGACAAACTAGGTGGTCCCCTTATACACAATGAGGCCACCTACATTTTTACAGCTGCAAGAGATGTTTTGTAGAGCACAGGTAAAAGCAGAGTGTTACTAGAAAACTCAGGAAGAAAGAAAGAAAGAAATTAAAACATGTAAATAACACTCTGCCTTAATGAAGCATCTGGAATCTAAATATTTACAGCTAATCCTATTAAGCATGAACTGTTCAGGATGCAAAAAAAGTAATTTAAAAACACTTACTGGCAATCATTATAGTTTTAGAGTTTCCTCCGAGGCTATCTTTTAACAGCCAAGTCAACACGGAGTCTCTGTAAGGCACAAATACTTGTTTCTTCTTTGAAAGAGGATTGGTTGCATCCTGAGATAAATCAGCTATGATGTGGGGGTAGGAAAAAAATACCATTTATGAAAATACATAACTGCTATGTGCTAAGCCACTATTTGTGTAAATAAAAACTGTAAATTAGCAGAACAGTAATTAACAATTAAAAAACCCCAAACAGCCAAGCATAAAGACCAGTGACTTACCTAAGGCAGAAATGACATTTCCCAGAGTAACTAGAGATTTGTTAATATTCCCTCCTTCCTTTAATCTAACCCCTGTGGCACCAGTGGCATCTGCTCTCTCACTTCCAGCAAGATCTACCAAATGAATCTTGCTAACAGTCTCACAAGGCATTTCAGAATCAAATTTAGCCTAAAAAAAAAAAAAAAAAAAAAAAGCAGTAGAACATTAAGCTACCAGATTCTGAAATCTTACTGAAACCAATTTAATTGCCTTTTTCATGTCATGATTTTACTTGTTTACATTAGCACAGCATCAGAAGACAGGTGTATTAGAGGTGCCACAGAAAGGTATTTAATCATGAATCGCTGCATAACTCCCACACAAGTAGCTATTTCTTGAAAGTGTAATATTTGCAACTTTTAGGCCATTTATGCACATGCAATGACAACTGTGAATCAGTTTACCTGATGCACTGTAAACATTTGTGCTGCATTCCTATTACTCAGCTTTCAACTAACATTTAAAGTGACATGTTACACACACAGATACACCTATACTCAGATTATCCCCACATCTCCAAGTTCAAATAAGTAGCAATTGCAATTTTACACTATTATTTTTAACCGAGGCTTCCAACCAATTTTTATCTTAATTTGTACAGATTGATTCAGACTTATTTTACAATGCAACAGTAAAGCAAAAATCTTTAAATCTTGCTGTCTGCCTCTCACCCTCTTCTATAAGCTTTGTGATGAGCAATTTGTCATTCGTGAACAGTTAGTGAATGCCACTTTGCATGTGTTTGCTTTGGGGTGGAGACATAGAAAGGTCCATCAGGAGAGCAAACCATCTCTATGCTACTTTCTCCCAGCAAGTTATCCATGGACTGTCTAAAATGCTCCCCAACCCCTCCCCAAAACAATGGCAAAGAACAGGTATCATTAGAAAAAGAGTATATAAACATAAAATATATACAAAAATATCACTATGCTCTGAAAATACGCGATCGGTCTCTCCGTCGTCCCATCAGTAAGGTATATAAATAGATTTCCAATAGTAACAGAGGAAGAGTCAGCAAGAAAATGCTCAGAAAACAATTCTGTAAATTTTGTGTATGATCACTGATAAAGATATTTCCAATTCTCAAAACTCTATTTTCACACTTTTAACTTTCCCTGCCAGAAGACAACATACAGCCATCACCTATCCATACTTGCTGATTTGAAAATTGTATTTTTTAATTATCATATGAGTTACTGAATTCAAGTACATTAATGTACAGTTGTTTTACCTGAGTGAAGTTGATTGTGAAAATGGCATGAGACCTGCTACTGACGTCATTCATCCCAGTTGCTGCTGTAGTTCTATTCATATTTCCTGCGTCCATCAGTTCCTCTACATCAGCATAATTTTGCACTAAGTGTTTAGACAAATCTAAAGAGATGTAGGGTGTTACACTGTGCTCATATAGGCACTTGACTTTCTTTACAAAAAGATTCAGGTAGGAATCTAGGTATGGCAGGATTACTATCACTGTTATAAAGCATTGATGTAATTACAGTGTTTATAGTTACTCAAGAGACAGGAACCCTTCCCTGGCAGAAGATGGATTAAGACAATTAGATTAGTTCTTTCCATCTCAAACATTAGCTTTGTAAATGACGTTCAACAAATTCTTAAAACTAATTGCATTAATTAGCATTATTTTAAACGTTATACTTTACAGATAAAAACTGGACAGGTGTTGCAATCTTACAATTTGGAAAACAGGTAGGGATGTTATAAAAATGAAAGGCTATTCTCTTTTATTGGTTTTATATCAAAGCAAAGTTCTGTATCCATTATCATCTATATTATAGAAGAAAAGAAAAGCCTTATGCAATTAGATCCAACTCTTTAAAATACATAAAGTTAATAAAATATTCAGTGCAAAACACTAAAAGGGTTTTTACCCTCAACATATGGCCCTTCTTTTGGATGTTCTCGTATTCGTAAATTATTCGTTTTTGATGACTTCCGTCTGAGAAGATCTCTCACACGTTCATTATAAATTTCCAAATAACTGAAAGAAAAAACACTGGCTTATTCAAGATTCTTTCGAGGAAAGCCATGTTAAGGTTGTTTGAAAGCAAGATGAGATGCCTGAAGAAGCAAATCCAAAGTTAAGATTCAAAGTCACTTATCGTAGTAATGACTATGGTGTACTTGTATCATGAAGAAAAGAAAAAAAAACAAGAAGAACAAGAAATAGAAAGGAAATGCACATTAGCAAGATCAACAGCAACTAATGACAGCCTTAAATAAAACGGTAAAATAAGAAATATGCCCTCTAATCGGAGATGTATTTTCACTACCATGTAAATAAAGCAAAATATACAGTTGTAGATTGAAGTATTGCGCATTTTGACTATGACTGCCAATAAAAATCAATTATAGGACTGAGGCCAAGCATGGAGAGTTATCAGAGAAGCATACTTTTCTCAGAGATAAGCGAAACACAGTGGTTCTAAACAAAACAAGCTTGATGAAACAGCAAACTATTAATGTGACAAGAAGTACCTGACTTCTGTTCGAAAGGAAGCCTCATTCCGCTTTGTTTTTTCACTTATTTTACTGAATAATCCTTCACAAATCCGAGGTATTAAGCCAGCATCACCCTGCAACAACAACAATTCTTATTCCCAAGGCTATACATGCCTGCACAATATATTTTGAAAAACAACATCCCAAAGCACTAGCTGAGAGCTTCAACATCCAGAAACAGTGGCAGGAGGGACACAAAATCTTTTTGGCAAATACTGTCTTGCCATTTATTCAACTGCATTCACTGTGATACTTTAGTCTTTGCATGTGTTGCAACGTACACAACCTATGAACTGCTTTATCTCAAGAGTATCTTTTCTAACTCCTCCATCTGTTCCACTTCACGATGGACTCAGCAACATCTGCAGTGAATGGGATGAGCTATATACATTTATCCATGAGCCACACTCTCTCAAACCTTCAGTCCCCAGCTCACAGTCCATCTGCTGTTTCAAAAGATACCTCTGGATAAATTAGTATGAAATAACAAAATTAGAACTGTATCTACTAAATGTCACAATGTAGACAAATTAAATTTAGCATTGATCTTCTGGATGCTCAACTCTGCAATTAAAGTATTTTTATGCATAGCATGCTCTGTTTAAAAAAGCAAACTGAAGAAACTCATCCCTTCACATGGATCCCTACAGGCCATGGTTTACTGGCAGGGCTGGAACCCACCATTACAGGGTCCTTGCCACTACAGCTACCGCAGCAGCCAGCAGCAGGATTTCACCTTCCAGGTTAAGCCATTGCTTGATAATTGAGCCTTGTCCCCTCACTGTTACATGAGAGGCAGCAGTTGGCTTAGCTGAGATTTCCAGAACCTTGGCGTGGAGCTCTCCTTTTCCCCTCCCTCCAGCAGAGCCCTTTCCAGCCACGCTGTGAGGCAGCACGCAGCCCTCCCCAGCTGAAGCCTGGGTTTCCCGAGCAACAGAGGGGTGAAGAACTCCATGAAGCTCTGGTTTCAGCTGCCAAGTGGCTGCTTGCTCCCAGCTTCCATGTCCCCATGCAGGGCTGGTCCCTCCAGGTACATAACCTGCTGAGCCCACCTCCTCCCCAGCACTTCAGACAGACAGCAGCTAATGCCCCTCCAGAGCTGAAATGAGTGAACTTGGCTCCCAGGGACAAAGCGAGAGGGCACAGACATACAGATGAGCTTTGGGCTCAGGGACACACAACCAGAAGTAGCTTACAAAACAGTCTGTCAGCTACAATTTGCCTCCAGTCCAAAAAAGCAGAAGAGATTTGACGCGATGGACTAATTCTAATTTTATGTACCGCTGAGGCAAGAACCGTTCTTCCTTAGAGTTAGTGGCCTCGTAATTAGGCGGGAGGCAAAGTAGGACATACTAGAATGAACATCCCATGTGAAAGTAGCCCAGGCATTTCAGGCACCCCCCAAAGAATTGCCTGATGGGATTCTAGAGATACCTGGCTGCAGGAAAACACAAAACCAGTGGACTCATCTGTACCAGCTCCTGGCAAGACAAGTGTTGCATAGGCAAAGGTTTCTCTTCTACTCAGAAATAAAATCTGACCCTTTTTGCCCAAGCTCACTCCAGCCCGCTCCTGCACTGTCCCCATCCCTCCTCAGCACCTTCTTCAGTGCCACAGCTGAGCTCCTCATCTTATTTCCTTTGCTCAGATGGTATTCCTAACAGCTTCTTGGTTCTTCATCCAGTTTTTTGTTGTGTTTTTTTTTGTTGTTGTTGCTGTTTGTTTGTTTGTTTTAAATCACTACTCATTTTCCCCCCCATTTTCCCTTTTCCTCCAAGATCTTAATGATGGCTGTTTCTGTCCTACCTAAATCAGCCTTCATTCTTCAAAATAATTTTCTGTTCTCTTTTTCAATCACGCTTAGCCCTTCACCTGACTGCACCTTCTTTAAAAAATAAATTTACACGTTAATAAGGCTTATTTTTGAGAGTTGCCTTTGTAGTCAACCTCTACTCCAGCTAAAACTTCTGGGTGCAGTGTTGGAATTTCCCCACACATTTTTCTTTTTTCTTTTTGAACATAAGAAGAGAAAAAATAAGACATTTCTTTCATCTCATGCTTGGAAACCCCTGAATAGTTTTAATTAAAGTTTAAGGAAAAAAAACATGAAAGATCCATCACAAAGTTTTAGGCAAGCCATTAGTGTCTGACGTAATTTAGCAACTGCAGCGTCTTAAAATAAGAAATATTAGCTCTAATTGAGTAACTTCAACCATAGTGATACAGTGGCAAGAAAGGAAGAACAAATAATTTGCAGAACACTTTGTCAGTAAAGTGCACATCTTACAGAATGTATATTCTTTTTTAGGAAACAAATTTAAACATTTTCTCCCTTTTCACCCCCCTACAGCTCCACAGCAAGATTAAGTATATCTGCAGCATCCCTGACAGTTTTTTTTTCTGGGTTACATATTTTCCAGGCATGGAAGCCTGTAGAACCAAAATAAGTTGTTCACTCCAGAGCTGAATTTTCTCATTAGAAGCCTACTTTCCTTCTGTGCTATCTAACCAGAAACCTCTTCATGGTAATTTAAGCATATTGCTGCTTTCCCATCTACCTTAGACATGGGGAAAAAAACACATCCCCTTCTATTCTGCAGCAGCCTTTCAGATCTTAGATGACGTTTGTTTCTCCACAGCCTTCCTTTTTCAGCATATGCAAGTCAGACTTTCCAGACAGATCATGTTTTATAAACCTGTGACCGTTTCAGTATCTCTGCTCAAGACTTCCTCTAACTGGTCCACATATTTCTCGAAATGGTTGCTGCACACAGTATTGCAGAAGCAGCCTTCCAGAGCTAAGAACAGCAGATACTTAAAGCAAAGGGAGAATAGAATTCATACTTGTTATGGAGAAGCAGGGAAAAGAAAATTTATTTCCAATTCAAGTTTTCTTACACTGTAGTGTATCTGACAGGGCCATCAATTTTAAAGCATTTAACTTGGCGGCTGAGTGTATTTTATACACACACTGTACAAAACCAGATTAAAGTATTTATGTATCATGGCAAGAAGATTAGACCTTTATTACCGAATACTGTCAAACAAACTTCAGCACCTATTCATTTGCAAAATGTCTTGATGATTACGGTCATTACATATAGTCAGGCAGTCTCATAAAAATGTCACTTACTAAAAATTTTGAAACAGAAATCCACATCTAGGTCATAAGATCTTTTCTGGTTACAAAAGTCTGTTCTGTTCACCATATTGAAGCTGAATATAAAGCTACTTATTCTCTGACAACTGCAAGAGAAATATTTACTGATAATTTACTATCCTAAACTCAAGGACGTGCAAGGTGGCCAATCTCACTGCATTTCCAAAGAGTGATCTAACGAAGGACAAGAAGCAATATTCCCCTTTTCAACTCTGCTGGGAACAGACCTGTTGTATTTTTACCAAGGATTACAGGAGAATGAAACCCATAGAAGCTGCCTTGCAAATAGGCTTCATCAGCCAGCCCTTTAAATTGCTCCACTCCCAACAGTTTTTATCAGTTCCTTGCGTCCTCGGGCAATCATGGAGGAAACTGCAAGAACTGCTCTTGTTCTTTACTCAAAAATTGCCCAATATCCCTCCTATCACACCTTGCCTTTTCCAGGGTCTTTACCATAGTGCTAAGCAGGACGAAATCCTTAAAATCAAAGTCAGCATATCAGCTCAAACTCATCCCCAGTTTCTACTCCCTACCTGATACCCTTTTCGAAATGAGGGTCAAGAACCCATTTCAATCTTCTAAATCTTCAAAGGAGGTCTAAAAACCAGATCTCTTCAGAAAGCTGATAATTCACTTACTCAAAATCAGTATCTGTTTTTGGATACTGAAAATCAAGAGTAGCACTTGAAATGTTTTGTTCTGTTACACAAAAGAAATGATTGTTATTTGTCCAATATAACAAAGCATCCCTTAAAGACACTTCTTCCAACTGTAAACATCTACGTGTAGAAGAAAGAGAGCTTCTAAAACCTCTGACTACTACTACAAGTTACGATACAAGGGGAACCAGTAGTATACAAGCAGATTGGTGATAGCAATAACATAAATGCATGCACTTGCAATAGCACAATTTTAATGCATTGCTACAGAATAAAAATGCACATTTGCAAAATATACATACCACATTTCCCATCATGGTGTAGGACTTCCCAGATCCAGTTTGTCCATATGCAAAAACACAAGCATTATAACCTTCAAAAGCAGATTTAAGTACATCTGTACCAAGATTTTTGAAAACCTAAAAATAAAGAAAGTTTTTTGAAGACAACTGAAGTTTTGGGGAAAAAAGTTGTCATCGGCCCAGCATAACAAATATTAAGCAATACTGAAGTACCACATTATAAACTATTGCCATCAACCAGCAATATTTACTAAGACTGAAAATAAGTGCTTCTAATAAAATTGCTAAATTTTATTGTGTTTAGTTTACAACAGCACAACACTGTATTTCCTACTTGTTTTTCTGTCAGACATCACCTTGACATGCAGAAGTAATAAAAAACACTCCTCCTTTCTTTAGGTCCATTTTTTTTAAGCTCTTCTCAAATGCTTCATTCAATTTTCCTTACTGTTAATATCTACTTACTTTTAGCATCTTTGCCAATTCTGCATGTCCTATAAACATCTGCCCTGATCTCAAAAGGAAATGTCTCGATGATCCTGTCAGTACTTTGGGATGGGATTCTTTTTTGCACACTTTAACCAAGTGAAAGAAGAAAATGTCCTGTTGTCTTCTAACTAGCTTTTGACTGTTGTTGTAATTTAGATTTTGGCAAATAAGGAAGAGTGTTTTTTATAACGCTAAGTAATCCTTTTTCTCTTTTACCCCCAACATTTATGTCTGAAACCAGTAACACTCCATCCTCCCCATCACGTAATATGGGTTGGTCTGTTCTCACCCATTAAGTTCAGCTCTCAATAGGTGCCTTCACCACCTTCCTCTGCAGTACTGCCTCCAGTTCCCCAACCCCCCAGATCCCTGGCCTTTCATTATCATTACTCCTTGTTTCCATCTGTGCCCCCACTGGCACTAGTAACACTTGGTGCAACTTCTCCCTCAATGAAAACATGAATATGGGTCTCATAATCCATAAATGATTTTCAAAAATTCTCACAGGTGCTTCTATGGCTTCTACACAATTTGGCTACTACTCCTCAGTATATGTGGTATAAATCAACCAAGGTGTCCAAGTCCTTATTAACAAAGAATAGTGTACATGCACACACGCTATAACTATGCCACTCCTCATGGAGGAACGCCAGGTAGTTCCTTTAATTATTAATGCTCAGTTGCAAGGGTGCCTATAGAACACTTAACTTGACCTTCCCTTGAGCAAAGAGTCTACACAATGCTGTAATCAGTTATACTTGTCAAAGAGAAAGAGTACAACGATCAGCCATGGCACAATTTCCCTTTCTCTTGTCATCTGAACAGTAGCAACTCAGTAGAGTTCTCCCTCCTGAGTACCAGCTACATTGACTTTTCCCTTTTTCCCTTTTCTCTATGTCCAAATTTTTACCTCACCATCTGGACCACGCACTACTTTTGCACTACTTATGCACTCCTTATGCACTACTATTTTGACTGCAGCTTTCCTGAAATTCCTATCTGCATTTATGTCCTGCAGCACTGCCTGGGCCTAGCCACAAGTCCTCCACATTGCACAGGCTACAATTAACTTCCTGTAGTCACAGAGGTCTAAGATCATTATTCCTCAAATGCTTATCGCTACACATTCTTCACTCACAGCAAAAACAGAAATGTTTCCTTTTTTAAAAAATGTCTGTGGGCCATAAATACCAGGCTTTATGAAAATGCATATCACTATTTTTATCCATACCTATCCAGAAAACTAGCACTACTTTCTTCCTTCTTGCTGTATCATAAGAAAAAGCCTCCTTCCTCCTTTCTAAGCTTCTGGAAACCTTTTTCACGGTGGTTTCTTCGTTCTCATCATTCCAGCCAATTTTAAATCGGAGCCACATCTATCTGGTCAGCTTTATGTATTTTCCCTTTAAAAAATTTGCATATCCCTTGCAAAGAAATTTGAGGATAGTCAATTATACACAGCTGTCTGAACACAGACTTAACATACAGGTCAGAGGAAAATACATTGTTAGGATGGGATTTCATCAGGATCAAACCACTGTTTTGTCACAGAAGGTCAGTAAGCTCATCAATATTCTAATCGTTTCTCTTCTATTAATACAAACTAAGTAGCTTGATGGTAAATTGCCACTCCCACTCTGATTTCTGAATTCTAAAGCATATTTTACATCTACAAGACATATTAATGGGGTACATAATATTAGACAGACTTTCATGTGTTATTTCTCTGCCATTCAAATGGAAAAACATTAACAGTCATGAACCATGCACACTACCAACAATCAAGATAAATTTTATTCCACAGCAAGATGAACATGAATGAAAGGCGCCCTTCTTCCACACCACTGGTGCAGTAAACTGGAAATTCTGCAGCAACTTGATAAGAGCTTAACTACAAAGTCTTCCAATTAAATATGAAATGAATAATACAACCAAAACAATAGCTTGTGCAGCTTTTGTTTAGAAACTGCATTCCCATTGTTCAAGAATTCCTTTTGTTTTCAATGTGCTGCATATGCTGTAATTAACACAACACTTGATACTGGGCCAACATAGTTTTTCTGAGTGAACAAGAGAAGTTACCATTCCTGACTGTAAGGATCAAGGAGGCATGTTGGGATCAAGGCACACACTGTAATATCAGAATACTAAGCATAGACATCTAGGCTGTGTTTAGGATTTATTGTTAACATCCTACTACTATGAACCATAAAGCTCACAGCTTTAATGTACACTTATGTTAATATAGATACGTATGTATATTTTGCTTAAGGCTGCTGTAACTATCCCTATATAAGCATGTTTTTCTTTACGTTACTCAACTATTCACTAGAAACTAGCATTCCAAACCTTGTGTTCAAATATGCTTCTTCGTGAGTTTCCAGCAGTGCTAAAGCAATTAGGATATTCCTACATGAATATCCAAATAAAGATACACTTCTTGATATTTCAGAAAACACAGCAAAAAACATTAAACAATCATCATCAAGAAATAAAGTTTAAGAATATGTGATCTAATGTCTAGATTAAGCACTATTGACTTTATCAAGTTAAGAAGTTTTCAGAAAAAAAACATGATCATTTGTTTATGCTAATGGTTAAAGAGAAATTTCAAATATAAATTCCCTATTAAGCAGCTTAGTCATTAGAAATATCAGCACAGCTTGCTGTTCCTATAAATATTTAAAATTGACTACATCTTATTGTTTCTTCTTAATAATTTTAATTCTGAAGCTTGTTAGGATTAGCCACTCTAATATCACTGAATTTGGGGACTATAGAATAGATAAGGTACATACCAAAAAGGGATGTAGTCAACTGGCTTACAGTATGTTCAGCAAACGCCTGCATTATTTTAAGGGGAAAGACAGACTGACATTTTGAGCTTACGTTTCCCAAGTTTCACAAAACCAAAAGAGAAGATAGCAATAATGGTTCCACTCAATAAATGTATTTGGGGATGTGAAACAGTAAAGAGGTTCAATGCTTACATGAAATGCAAGGTCAGGCAGGGCCAACCTGTTCATCTAAACTGTGCTTATTGTTCAAAGTTAGATTTTCTATTCTTAGCATGCAGGAAGAAAGGTGATTTTGTCCCTTCCTAAGCTGAATACTCAAGGGAAGAGGAGAAACAATCTCCTTCAAGCAGGTTCTTCAATGTGTACCAAGTCTTTTGGAAAAAAAAACAAAAACAAAAGAAACCACTTCAACTACCTAAGAAGAATGTTTCTGTCTAATTGAATTAAAGAGATATGTTTGCTTCTCAAAAGTGATTTTTACAAAAAGCTTTTCAAAAACAAATTTAGTGCCTCCTCCTACAAAATAGCCCAGAGAGGTTTCCTAGCTTGACCTTACAGGACACATCAGACAAGAGAACCAGAAAGAAGGCATTTAGCCTGCTGTATTAGACAACACAGCACTTAGCAATGTTAGATAAGAAAAAGAAAACAAAATCCAAACTCTCAGGCATACAGGGAATTTCTAAATTAGAGGAGAAGTACTTCCAGTGGAAAGAAGTTTCAATAATGCTTTCACCACAAAGGAGAGGGGAGCGAGTGGAAAACAAAATTATTATTAACATTGAAAAATCCTACCGTTTCTTGACAAACAAAGCTGGGACTTTTACTGTCTGCCGAGAAATAGGAAAAATCATAGGTAAATGTCTTAGTTCTTTCTCTTCCTGTGTCTCCAGTACCACCCTCTGGTATCTATTAAAAAATAAATAAAGAGCTGATACAATACATACTGATGGAATAATTGAAAGCTTTTTATAGTGACTAATCCAAATGCTAATTTAACGTCAGGCTACAGACAGTAAAACAATTGTAATAACAGGTTAGCCTGTTTATCTAACAGTGAAAAAATTAGTAGTAGATATATCACATTCATACATAACGATAATCATGTTATGAGACAGCGTAGCAGGAATCCTTTGGATTTTAGCGTACTGCTCCTAGCAGTATATGCTTGTCACAATATTTGTTTAGTTAAATCAATCCTGTGTATGAAAAACAGATTATATTAAGGGATTATCCTACACTTGTAGTTAGTAGGATCCAGAGAGACCTTTGCACTGTGAACAACATTTCTGTGTGAAGCCATAATTAAAATGGCATCACAAACCTGCTACTTACATACATCTTGCTCAAGACATGACAGTTAGCAGTATACTTCAGCAAAGTTCACAGTTATCTGAATCTGTCTATCTAAACAAACTACACTGAATTTTCCTTTTCAAATATTTGTCATTGGAAACTATCTTGCAAAAATCTATTTGCTGCGCGTGATTTCTCCTGGTAACAGAAATGTTAAAATACACCATCAAAATATAATAGCAAGTGATAAGCACTTTGGGTTTAGTTCATTTTCATGGAAATTCTCAAAGACCGCTTCTATGGATAAACTGAAGTTTTAATAGCTACTGGGCATGTAATTCTTTTCTATTGTAGGCTTTCTTCCAGCTAAGTAATGACCAGAAAAACAAACATATGAGATACATCCTACAGTTTAGTTAACAGAAAACTGTGGTACAGCAAGAAACAGTTTTATCTGTTTCACCTAAGGATTACTTCAACACTATTTCAAAAACTAAGGGCTGTTCTCCATAGTGTCGTGAGCATCACTGTTTTGTCCATATTTTGACAGCTATTTGGTTAGATTTTCCTTCTTTAAATTGCGTTGACTCACCTTTAAGTTGGTGATTGTTGTTTTATTTTTTTCCATTGAAATAATAAACTTTGCATTGAGGTCTTTCTCCCTGAAAGTAAAAATAATATTTGAGTATGTTAAATTGAGCATATCGCAATCATCCACAGTTACATCTCCATTCAATAAGTTACTTGCCACAGTCAATTAATCAAATGAATCCATATTTGATTGTTGTGATCAATGTCTATTTTTTGCTATGGATATATTTGAAGCACTTGGCCTTGCCTCAAAATCCAATTTCCTTTCATTTGGAAGCAAAGAACCAGCTTGGGGAAATCTAAGCCAGAAGTTTGACCCTGCAAGTCAACTAAGTGGTTTGTTCTTATTTTGATGCAGTCTGATCCAAAGGTCAGTGAAGTCAATCATGTGGCTCTAAAAAATTTTGAAACAAGATAAACCCCACCTCTTACCATCTTAGTACCCATCTACCCATACGGTTTAGGTAACAGGGACTAAATATTAAAAACATAAACCACCAGTATTTTAAACTCTTAGAAGTGGCACCCCATTTCTTTTTGAAATGCGGTGCATAGCAGTGTAGGAGAGAGGCTCTACTACCAAAGGTGTGTTACACAGGTTTGCTGCCTCCCATAGCACAATGATTCCAGGAAGAAAAGCAGTCTATTTCCACAGCAGTGTTTTCATGCACACACATCTATATCCCATCAGTTGTTTTTGAATGTTTTCAGAAGTGGAATAAAAAGTTGTTAGCTCGGTGTCTAAAACCTGGATGTATCAACCTGCTTGATAGGATTTCATCACACCTCGTCATAGAAGTAATACAGGCTACTCTTGAATGACAACCTCCTGTATTATTAAAAACACGCACATGAAAAAAAAAAAAAATAAATAAAAGAGAAAGACTGCTATATACTGTACAAAACCTTGTTCCCCAAATGCTAACAGACACGCCTGTTCCAAATCCATCTGCCAAAGCACCTGACAAATGGGTATGGCTGACTGGTGCAAAAGCCAGCAGAGGGCTTTAAAGCAGTAACGTGTGGCTTTACCATACTGCACAGCATCTCAGCAATTGCTGGCTATCCACTTACACCAACCTAAAAATGAAAGAGAAACTTCTTCATATTAACAAGAGAACTGAGTTTGGGCTTTTTACTGTGACATTTTCCTCTCCATGGTGCGCTGGACCACCTAATTCTCCTACGTTCATCAGCCGACTGTGAAGTCACCCTCTATCCACAGTCAGTTTTCTGGTAGCAATTCTAAAGAAAAGCAAAGCCTATTTTAAAATCTACATTAATGAATAAAGATTAAGCAAATAAAAGTGCTTACTTAAATATCAACACATTAAGTTATTTTCTAAGCTAATAAAATATATGATTGTAATAATTGCAGCAATAATTATACAAGTGAATTTAGATCTACCAGTGAAAAGCATTAGAGGCATACTTTTAGAGATGCCTCTCAGCCATTTCCAAGTCATCCTCATTATCTTTCACTAGGTCTAAACTTAAGAGACTCAAATACTAAAATACCTCTATGGGTAATAAACAGGGAAAGGAGAAGTTTCCAGTGGTACTTTTTAGTAGGAAATAGGCTTTGACAGAACAGCAATGTAGCCATGCACAGCTACTGCTCACCCCACCTCCACCCCACACCCTGCTTGTCAGTAACTAATTGCTCAGAGAAGGTGTAATAAGTAACTTGGCCCAATTAAATGGCCTATTGTGTCACAAAAATGTTTCAACTAATTTGCAACCTGCTTCCTCTAGGAAGTTCGGAAGAACTCCAGGTGGGTAGAAGGTTGTGCCAGAACTCTGGCTGTCTCTCTGGGCTCCTTCATGCTTGAGGTATACACAGGGAAACCACAAAATGTGGTTATGCTTTCTTTGCTGCACCCAGCTGGCTCTCCACATTACCAAACCTAAAGCTACTCAATAATGAAAAACTGAAACAAAATATAAATATTTTGTCTAATACCCATGTATCAACCATCCACTGTTCTGACAAGCCTGGAATCATTAATTTTTTATTATAACAGTGATAGTATCACTAAATGTTATTAAAGAATAAGAATTCCAAAGTCACAAAAAAAAAAAAAAAAAGGCTAGTAAAGCACCAGCCAATAATAAAAAAATAAATAAAAATCTGCATTTTTGTATGGAAAGGTAGAGAACGACCTGAAACAGGAGTACTGTTATCTGAGTCAGTGAGCCAATTGAAAGCTTCACTTTGTTATCAGACAGTTGAGTATAATTTATTGAACATAAAGAGCTTGAGAAGATCTCACCAAAAAAAAAAAAAAATTGCTTGCCCAACACCAGTCACTTCCAGGTAACCATTTCATGCAGCTCAGAAGGGGCTGAATCCCTTTCAGGAAGTTCTGATCACGAGTTCCACCTCAGTTAAAGGTTCAGGCTGCAAGCAAGTGTATTTCAGTTTTAGGCACCCTCCCGAATACGTTCGGGGCTGGAAGAGGCCCTGGCTGCAACCAGCTCGGCCCAGAGGCAAGCACCAGCCGATAAGCAAAGGCGCTGCCCCGCAAGTCCTACGCCCTCCATTACAAGGCAATGTCAAGGGGCCGGCTGCCAAAACTAGTTCACAACTACTGCTTCGGTGACGGAAGATGACTTGTTTCCCCTGAAGCCTGATCTGTTTGTGCAGTGGTGTTTCGGGCCAGCCTGCAGGCTTCACTCTCTGCTGGCTCAGGCACCACCATGTGGAGTTCCAGGATCACAAGGGAATGAAATGTGTAACCCATGATCCCTTGGCCCCTTACTAAACGGCAGCGTGATCAAGCAGGAGAGTTTTTTGGCACAGATACCAGGAAATCCATCACCTCAGTGCTGCTACTGACCCTCTGCTACTGCTGAATTCAGCTAGCAATTAAGAAAAAGGATGGGGAGAAAAAAAGCTATCAGAAAAAGCACTTCAAATAATGCCGTCACTTTATTTTTATATAAACAATACCAGCATCAGTACCAAGATACCTTTAAAAGAGGCTGCATACCTCTCTTGTAATGGGATAACCTGATAAATGGTTCAGTTGGACAAAGTTTCAGTAATTCCACTTTCTTAGAAGGGAATGTGAGTTAGAAAGAACTGCCCCAGCCTGAAGATGATTCAACAGCCCTGTCAAAATGCAGTACAAAACGCATGGAACAATTTGCAATGTAGACACCTCTAAGGCAAGTTTCTTTCCCTCCTTCCCTTATATTCCCTGCCTATTTTCAGGTCAAAAACCTGAGCAGTTTTTGCATCTCCATGGGCATCTAGTCCAAATACAGTAAAAAACAAGCAGTATCTCCAGCTTTAAAGGCAACTTTCAAAGTCCTCCTTGTGTGAAGTCACTCATCTCATCCTCCATGACCTTCTGAAGATCCTCCCACAGACAGGCAGAAAGGAGTGAAACATGGTAATGCACTCTTACCTCAAATGTCACTGAACAAGGGAAGCTTTAGGAAGAACCCTACTACAAAGATGCAAAATGCCTCTGGTCTTTTTCCAAGCTCATCCTTAAGGTCCTTCACTGGAAGGTTAAGTTATTCAAACGGTGGCTTTTTAATAATCTGTTCTGTATTATTCAGACACTAGAGCATTTACTATAGCTTATCCTGTCAGAAAATCATTATATGTTTTCCATTAAATTGATACCACGGTGATCAGTTGTGACTACCGTAATATCCAACAGACATGACTCTGAGAAAAAGAACAGAAAAAAAAATAAAAGATATGTTTCTGCCAGGGGATTCAAGGGGAAAACCAAAAAGGAGAGGACAAAAAGCACCATCAGTTTTCTCCAACACAGTGTTTCTAAAGCCCACTTCAACCGGCCTCCAAGGCTGCACAGGACACAGGTACACCCTGAACTGCCTGCTGAGCATCTGTGTCAAAAAGAAAAGACAGCCTGTAAAATATGTCTTGGAAATTCACTTTACTGTAGACATCTAATGGACTACCTGTTGGAAAAGGGGATTATTGAAGAGTGAGCCTGTGATTTTGTTTTTCAACTACTCAAAAACATTGTCTGAGCGCTTGTTAAAGCAACTCAACCATGCTCAATGGCTTTTCTTTTCAGCCAAATGCCTTCTTCCTACATTCACACTTGAGACATGACGTTACAGATTTCCTATTTTACCACTCTGCTTGTTCACTGCCCAGGTGTATTTCTGAGCTCACGATGTGAAAGCATGAGGGCTGCTTCACGACCAAGAGAATTCAGGGTAGATTTAGCTACAAAACAAACACAATGTGTCACAGAAATAACTTTGCTTTTTCTTGTAGCTTGGTAACACGCAGACCGTACGTTGTGCCTTCATGTCTCATTGAATCACACAGAGCAGGAACGCTTTCCTTTGTTTGAGGAACTCTTGAAAGGAAAACATTCGATTCAACCATATGCTTTAAAATGTCAAACAAAAAGCCCACTACACAAGAACGTTTTTGTTACTTTAACTACAGGAAAAGTCAGCACAAACTAAACTATCACACAATTTCTAATTTTCCTTTTGCTCTCCAGAGGTTTTTGTTTATTAACTTCCTCAATAAAATGCACTTTTAGAAAGTGCATTTTCTTTAAAAGTGGGGTTTTTTTTGTTGTTTTTTTTTTAAAAAAAAAATATATATATAAATAAATATATATATATATATATATATATATATATAGGTTCAGGTGAAGAACAAATCTGCAGGTCCGCATATGAAACTTCCAATCCAATCCCAAGATTTTGGTGGTTTGAGTCACCAGTGCCACATGACCACACTCTATAAAGACCAGCATCCTCTCTACAGCAGGGCAGTAGCCCAGAGCTAGCCCAGCCTTCCGTAGCTCAAAGCGGCCCAGAGCTGCTCACTGACAAGGAAGGCCGCAGACTCAGAATTACATGATTGAAACCACGTTCACACTCAAAAGATACCAACTTCACATCCTACAGCGTCAGGCATGCAGGCTGATGTCCTTTGGCTCCAGGTGAGGGTGCGTGCCCGGTGGGTTCTCTGACGTCTGCTACAGCCGCAGCCTCCCCCTCGATGGAGAGAGCCCTGCAGACTTCCACCACCTCCCATTTTCTCTAAACACCATTTTGTCACTTTGGAGACCTCTACCAAGCTGTCAAGTCTGGATGTCATCGGCCAGCAGATTCAAAAGCTGTGACATGGGAACCGACTGGCTGACAGACAGGCAGCACGACATCTACCTCACCTCAAGAAGCCTGACAAGAAGACAGCAGAGAAAAAATCCTGGGGAATGAAGTTTAAATAAACAGCCCACTATGATACGATTGCGATCGCGTCTCAGAAAGACAAAGACATGATGCGCATACTTGAGACTTTAAAAAAACAAGTGCAGCAGTTCTGTCATGAAGCCCATTTTTCTGTGGTCAATGTAATCTTAGTATTTTGCTAGTGCAGACTGTTGACTTAAGACGATACCCACATTCCCTTTTGTGATACCACTTTATAAAAAGAGCTGGCAAACTTTGCAAATCATTAACGGAGAGCTCTGCCACTCTCAGAACTTTTTTCCACAATGCAACTGAAACCAGAATAACAAACTCAGTCACAGAGAATGCAGAAACAGGACAAATATTGTACATCTCACAGAACAGAAATATTCCCTCAGCTTATATACTAGTACACACGTATCAGTTCTTGTATGAAGGACAACCTAGATTAAATGCCCTTAGCCATAACAATAAATTTCACCAACAATACTGAAAAGCAGTAGTTTAATCTACAGCAGGAAGGCTCTCCTGGAAAACGAACATAGAGGTGTCCTTGAGCCGTCTTATGCCCAGTGATATCTAGCTTTTCCTGGAAAATTATGCACGCTCATGGCAACACCTACAGACTGGTCACTGCATTAAATCATGTACCTGACCTGCTTTTTACATTTGTTTTTAACATCATGATAGGTAGACTTCAGGCCTAGCAGGTATCCACATAAGCAAATTTTTAACCACTAGCAACAGCTAGCTTTTAAAAAAAATACCGTATCCACATATGCTGCAATTAACGATCACATAACCTAAACAATATGCAAGTCTCAACCAGCAAGTTATCTCGATGGCTACTTCTCAGTTTTGTCCATGGACACAGAGTGCCAGACCAGGCTCAGTTATGGCCTCACCAGTTCCCAGTCCTGCATGGCTCTGAGCTCTGAGCTGTGGAGATGTGAACCCCCTCTTACCCCATCCTGTTGTTACTCTGCTGGAAAACGTAGCAAAATCACTTATTTAGCAGAAACAACATAGATTAACCTCACACACCATCAAGTTGATTTGATTGACCTCCTGGAATTTTGTTGCCATTACTATGAAACTGCAAAGTTTCTCTAGGACTCAGATTTTAGGCCACATTACTTTGCTTTTAATATCCTGTCTCCTCTGATTCCTTCTGTTGTTACTGCTGCTATTCCAAGTCATAAAGACAGTATTGACTTAACCTCTTGTGTACAGCAAAGCCTGATTCAAAGAAAGCAGATTGCTTCCCTGCACTGTCCCTGGCTCTTGGGGTAGGGGGTCCTCTAATCTGAAATCCAGAACTGACAAACTGTGCCTGACCTCACACATCTATTAGACTCCCAAGTAATCCATAAGGCTGTTCTTCAATCACTCTTTCCCTTAGCCAAGGCACATACAAGCAATCTGGACTGAAAAACAAATGACTTCAGTTACCTAAGTACAGATATCTTCAAAACATAAGCATACAGAAAAATGACTGGTGCGCTCCAGGTTTCTGTGTCTGTTGCTTCATATTTATCATATAAACTCTTTGGAGGAAAGTCTTCATAAAGCTAGCATTTGAAGTGTCCGAGTGTTCAACAATAAGAACTTTAGCCCATGGGCAATTAAGATGCCTGCTGCCATGTATGCTCTCCTTCTGTTAGATAACTCTGAAAAACCCTCTCTCAATAAATAACCCTGGCTTTGTATTTATAGCTGCTGCAAAAGAAAGGACTTTGCTCTTCAGTTCAGTCAGCTGTTCTCTCCAACAACACTTGCCTTTCAGAGATACTCAGACTTCTGAGAGCGTTCTAGTCCAAGAGCTCAGTTAGGTTAAAACAGCTGAGTGCTAATCCCATTTATTCAAAAATCGGTCTTCATTTCAAACAAACAGAGCCTAAGAAACCGACAGACTCACCTTTCTCTTGCTTTGTTTCCTTAGGAAGGTTACAACACAGAGACTCACTGCCCTTCTCTGCTGGTCTCAAGGAGCTCTCAACAAAAAGCAGAGTCTGAAAACATTTTACCGTTCATCATTTTAGTGATATAACATGTAGGTAACCTGGTAATGTGCTCAATAATACTGCATTCAATGAACTAGGAAACGCTATTCTAAAACCGGGCTTTCAAGTTCAAAATGCTTAAGATCATAAAGCTTCGGGGGTTAGAAATTGTAAATGACGGCAGTTGAACCATGCTGCCACATGTGCCCACGCTCCTGCTGTGCTCCAGCCACGCTGGCGCTGTGTGGTCTTTGTTCCTTCATGCCATACAGGGCAACAGAAGGAACAAGGTGGCGATTGTGACAAATCTCCCATGCTTGAAAAACTTTGAAGCATTTGCATTAAGCACTGAAAAGGACAGAAAAATGAGCCCACATCAAGAGAAGCACTGTGTGGGTTTCCTGTTCTCTCCTGGTTTATGCAGGCTAAGCTGTGGGTCCCAGCTGTTAACTCTTCAGGTAGCACAAACACAGCACTGTGCTCGAGCACCTTCTGCAGTGCTCAGCTCACCTCTTCCTTTGCCACCCTCTGCTGTGAGGATAAAGCTCTGCGGCTGGGGCTCTCCCTCCCCGATACACCTTGCTTTATCAATGAAAATGGCAAGACTCTGCTTTAAAGAGGGTGTCCTCAGTTTCATTTTGGGCCTGTGTGTAAGGCTGTGCAAAAACCTCTGTAGAGGAAGCCAGAAGCAGAATGTCAAAAGCAGGAGCTACTTAAGTCATCTACATCTAGTCACCCCTTCCCATTCATGTGAGATCACATCCTATAATGACTTTCTTCAAAGGAATTAGCTCTTCCCAACTGCCTGGGCTTTGGTTCCCCTTGGGAGATTGGCTCTTCCACAACCTAAACTATCTCATTAGCAGTAATTCCTTAGATACCAGCTTAAGCTGATGCGTTTTTAGCTTCATTCCATTATTCCCACAATACTATGAAGAAGCCATAACTAAATATTTAATTCCTCTTTTCAACATTTAAGCCCTGCAAATAATTCTAGATTTGCATCTCCTTATCTATTCCAGCAGTCATAACACATTTAGCTCAATAGTTTTTGAATCAATGATTCCAGTCAGTTTTGTTAAGCTTTTCCAACATAATTCAGATAATGAGCTTCTAGAAACTGAACTTAAAAAGGCACCGACACAGGCTCACCGGAGGAAGCACAAAACACAGCTTCTGTTTGGCCACGTGAGGTATGTGCGAGCAAGAGCTGAACTCTGATTACACTCCGAAGTCCAAATTCATCAGCTTGCTGAAGAACTTCAAAGATTAACCATCGAGAAAAAGGGCACAGAAAGAAAAGAGAAAAACAAGTCACAAGCCACTGATGTCCAAAGACTATGTACTTTAACGTAGGTGAGAAGTTCCAAAGAAACAAAACACTGGAGTGCTGGCATTTGTTACTGCTTGCACCCCTACGTTTCAGCTTGCTTCAGCAGTGCTGACATTTTTTATTGTGGAAAAGCCTAATGAGAGTCCAACAAGTTCTTCTAGATTATCCTGACCTGTGGCATCCCAATTCCCAGCCAACGATCATCCTTGCTGTTGGCGTCTCTCTTTGGCATTAACTTCTCATCTTAGCAAAGGTCACACTCTTGTTAGAGCCACTCCATCCAACACCACATTTCACCACCCCTTAGGAAACACGTGACGTTTGCTATTTAAGCTCTTGAAGAGAGCAACTGTTGTGTTTTACACTTGCAAAGTTCTCTCTGTACTACTAAAACACCTTTGGCATTTCCCTCCTAACACTCATGGCTGCCGCTTCTTCCACTCCTACAGGGCCAGGGCTGAACTCGGCACCTACTACTCACTACCTTTAAACCAAAAAAAAACAAAAAAAAAACAAAAAAACACCTTAAACCACAACCATATCCCATACTACATACCACTGATAACCTGAACTTTCTATAAGCCCACTACTCTCTTCTCTATTTTAACTTTTCTAGTCCTTAAAATTTTGAAGCAATTTCTGCTATGAGCAAACTATGATTTCTAAATTTATTTGCTTCAACAGTGAATTCTCCAGCCCTTCCCCCATTTTCAAAAGGTCTGCTTGCAGCCTTATAACACCTTACTACATTCTGTCCTCAAGCATAATTCTCTTAGCTGACATTTAAAGGAGCCCCACAATACCAGCACCTCTGTTTCCCAGCAATCTGTTAGCTCAATTGCACATCAATTCCAAAATGACAGACCACAGTAACAGTCACAAGCTACCATCACTGAGACGTCCATCATCTTTGAGGGCATTTTTACATAGTTATAGATATCTATATCACCATTTACAGATGCCCAAAGAACTCGCATTCTCTCCATGTTAACCCCACCTGGGAACCTGACCGTACCCACTGGGTATCATCAAGCCACTGCCAGTCACTACCCATCTGTTAACTGCATCTTTATTTGGGCCTGTTAAAAGGCAGCAATTATTAGGGACAGCAGATTTGTACATTGTCATGCTGATGCTCATTTCTCTGGTTCTCCCATGACTATGGGACCTATCTTGAAAAGATGAACATGACCACGTTGTAGAATAAAGCTATTTCTACTGTTTGCTTCTCTTTAAAAGATCAGATAACAAACAGAAAATAAAAACACTTCTTTACATGCTGTACAAAACCACTGATTTTTTTCCAAGATCTCTTAGTATTGACTTTACCTGATACAAGAACTCAGATTTCAGCCTACCCCGCTATGCACTGGTCCAACACTCACGATGGAAATAGCACACAGATGATGATTTATACTCACACACCACTTATTTTCAGGGAGAAAAGTATCTCTACTCTGGCCACCTTCTCAAAGGAAAAATCTACTGGAGGTCCTTAAATGGGTTCAAGATTTTGGATGTGAAAAATGGCAAGGTGAGAAGTCACATTCAGAACAGTTTGTCTTGTCAACCCAGCATCAAAGCAGATTTTTACTGGATTCAGGCTCCCCCAGTGATAAAGGATGAGGCAAGACAAGGTACACTCACTCTAGGCACACCAGAGCCTCATCCACCATTACAGACCTTTCAACTTCTTTTTATAACAGGGAAAGTGTTCATGATAATAAGTCACAAGCACCATCATTAAAACATAAGTTCAAAGAGTTAACGTAAGTAATAGCAAACTGCTTGCTGACAAATGGCTTATCCTCATTGATATTGTAGTTTAAAAAGTGATAGTTTTGCACCATTTGGCCATATTTAAGCTCTGAGCTACACTCCTCCTGTCACTGGTGCCTCTTACGAACCGCAATTGGTGATCAATGCTCAGAAACAGACCCAGCAAAATTTCACCAGGCACTTCAGAGACAAACATAGTACTTAACTGTTGGTGTTCTTCCTTGTAATCATTTCAGCTTTCTTACTCTGCCTGATATTCTGATATTTTACATATAAAGATGGAGTGTTTTGATAAAATAAAGTCATGAAAATGAAAAATACCCACAGTAACATGTATTTTAGCCACAGCAACTTATTAAGAGACACCAATGCATTCCTCTCTTCCCTGCGTTAGAAATCCTGTAATATATTCTCCATTTATACGTCGTGTGTCTCAGTTCAAAAAAGCATGGATAGCTAAGAGGAACTTTCACACTCCCAATAATCTCCCACATAAATCACTTTGAAACATAAGGAATACAAATTACAATTCCTGCTGGCTCTTAGTTGTTTACTTGTTTATCACTGCTGCCACTAAAAACACTCTAGTCATGTGTTTCTTGTAAAATGAAGCCCCTTATATCTCTGTCCTTTGCAGTGCTATATTAATTTGAGCTGTTGAAAACTCTGCTACTGATACTAAGGCTTGGATTGTGCAAGCAGTTATTTTTAAAAGATAATAAAATGTTGGTCCTATAAGTCCCAAGGTACTCAGACTCCAGTTCTGAAGCTGAAGAGTTACTTAGACTTAACTGAGAGGCATAAAAATGTAAAACCAAGAGGGACAGCCTTATGTGTAATGGTTAATATACAACTACAGCCTACATGACTAAATTATCAGTATTGGCATGGCTTTTAATCCAAACAAATCCCAGAGTCACACAAAAGCCTTCTATAAGCAGTAAAACATTTTCTGAGTCTCACCACTATCAAACACAGAAGCTGTTAATCCTCGTGCAGTAACTGTGAGCGACTGCACAACCAGGTAGATCACCACGGTTGCTGACCACACGTTTCTGCCAGCCCCATCAGCCACTTCAGGATGGAGTGCAAATCTAAGGAGAGCTAAAAATTGATCGCTTTGAAAAATCCAATTGGAAATCTTATTCCATTATATTAGAAATTATAACAGAGCTGTGGGAAAGTCTACAAAGGTCATTTAAATAAATGTGTAAAAACATTGATGGCACTGGATGACCACAGAATGGTTTGGGTTGGAAGGGACTTCAAAGTCCATCCAGTCCCAAATCCCCTGCCATGGGCGGGGACACCTCCTGCCAGACCAAGTTGCCCAAAGCCCCATCCAGCCTGGCCTTGAACACTTCCCAGGGATGAGGCAGACACAGCTCCTCTGGGCAACCTGTGCCAGTGCCTCACCACCCTACTAGTAAAGAATTTCTTCTTTATATCTAATCTAAATCTACCCTTATTTAGTTTACAGCCATTCCCCCGTTGTCGTATCCCTACACTCCCTGGCAACAAGTCCCTCCCCAGCTTTCCTGTAGCCCCCTTTAGGCACTGCAAGGCTACTGCAAGGTCTGCCCGCAGCCTTCTCTTCTGCAGGCTGAGCAACTCCAGCTCCCTCAGCCAGTCTCCATAGGAGAGGTACTCCAGCCCCCTGAGCATCCTCGTGGATAAGCACAAGGAGGAAGAACTTGCTGCAGTGCAAAGCCAGGAAAGGCTGCATATGACCTTTACTCAGTTTACTCAACTAATTAAATTTGATAATTAATTTATGCAAATGCAAGAAACAGATAAAAAGCATTAAAAAAAGGTTTGTTTTCCTTCATTACTTCATGAATTGAAAGCCAAACAGAACAGAGCTGTCAGGTGTAAGAAACTGAGGGGCATAATAATTAGTAATATCAACTTGATTCCTTCAGATACCATTCCCTTTATTACATACCAAAACATCTTTTCTTATTTAATCAGCGTATTCTAGGTGGCTTTATTTAATTGACACCCCCCCACACACACAAAAAAAAAAAAAAGTATTAAGGTGGTTTTTCTGAATACTAATTTAATTCTTGTTTTCATGCAAATAAAACTTGATGTAAAAGGGAGCTAAGAAGAGCTTATCCCCTCATTCTTCTTAAAAGACTCTAAACAGTTGAACGTAAGGCAACTTATTCATTTGAACTGTGCAGATTCAGCACACAGAACAGAGATACAATTACATTAGACCTAATAGGATGCCAAATTGGGTAGACAATGATTAGTAACTGGTAGCCCAAAGAAGTGTGCACAGTAAGCAACCAGAAAAGTTCCTTCTCTATAATCCCATTATTTATTACAGAAAATGGCCATTCTGACAGAATCTCAATGAGAAACTACATTTTTTAAGACCACGTACAGGACCCTCCAGTAAATTCCTCCAAATTACAGGACAATAAACAAAGATTTCTAATGATAAGTTTAAAAAAATGAACCTGTGAAATAATTACCAAAATCATAAACCTTCCAGAGCAAAATGCACCAACACCCCAAGTTCAGGTCCCTGCATATTTCTACTCTAAGAAGAAAATGTAGCCTTAAAACCAACTGACAGGGTTTTACCTGTTTTATAGAATTATTAAAATATCATCACAAACTGAAAGGCTGTCACTGCAACTGCATATTGAATTAGGGAAAGCAAAGATTAGATGGAGACTCACAAAGTAACTGAACTTTCTAAGTTCATGCTCACAACTGGCTTCAAAGCAGTAACTGTAAAGTAATTAGACACCACTTTTATTACATTATCCAGAGATACAGTCAAAAACCTTTGAGGTAACCTCTGTGTGATCAATTTGGGATGTTAACTGTTTATAGAAAAATGGTTGAGGGCTTTGACAATGACGCTGAAATGAACAAACTCCTTCCAGGTCAAGCCAAAGAAAGAGAACAACAAAAATAACTCGCAGGAGAAGGGGGGAAAAAAAGAGGATCAAAGCTTGTCATCTAAGCCGTGGCACTGCAAGCAATCCCAAAACAACCCCACCCTGCCACATGATTCATTCCAAGATCCGTGTTCATGACTTATTACACAATTAGCAGTGGTATGACACCATACAGTGCAACTGCTCCATAATGCAGGAGCCTGAACAACTGTTCATTAACTCGGTCTTCTCTAATTAAAAATGACTCATGAAATAAGCTGCATTATATGACTAAGCTTAGAACAAACCAAAGCAAATTTACAGACACACATGAAATCAAATTTAACTCTATACAGGATCACATTATAGATTTTGGAAGCAAGCACTGCAGAACGAACACCCAGTTGGGAAGTCTCTGAGCTGTCAGCAAGGCCCTTCCTCTAGGAAATCTTGCCGTGCTTACAGCAACAACCCATACAGCCAAGCATAGCTAAGAGAAGACAAAAAGGATACCAAGAAGAAAAATACAATTGCTGTCCCTGTCTTGTGCTTCACAATATCTTCACTACTGCAACAAGAGACAGCAGTGGGCATCCAGGTTACAGCACGTGTTGGCAGCACCTCGAACACAGGAGCACGGCAGTTCAACATTGCCATGCTCTTGTGCTCGAGCACAAGATGAGCACCACCAGCACCACTCCCGTTTGCCAGAGCCATCTGAGGTGCTGCTCGGTTTCAGGTGGAACAGCAACCGTGCATCCAAAAGTCAGGGCTTGGAAGCAACATCCCCTGGCACTGAATCCAGCATCCCTATGTACCATAAATATCAAGCACCGGCCTGCATATGGCAAGGTTTGAGCAATTTTAAGAGGGAGGCTCTCTACTGCTTATTTTCAGTCAGGGAAAACTTCCCAGAAACTTTCAGAAAAAGCTTCTCCACAGCCCACTCACTGCCACTCTGCACACAGTGTCAATGACCGTTTTCTTGGCTTGCTGCTTTGACCACAGCAGACCCCTGCCTGTCCAGCTCTTTGATTCTTTTTTTTCCATTGTAACACAAACTAATTTTACCATTTTCTAGGTATGCTCTGGTCTAGTCCCATTCGAGCTGTCCTCCCACGTGCCATCTGGACAGCAGGGTCACCATAACATTGTTCTGCGACGACACTTGCTGACTTCCACTCGCACAGCATCAGTGTGCTTCCAGTGCCTGTCACAACCACCAGCCCTCTCTCCTGCCACCACGTTTTGCTTCTCCTCTTTTCCATCTCTTTGCATGTCGTGTCTCTAACTCAAACTGAGTTCCTCCATGCTACCAAACACTAAACCACCAACTCCTGCAAAATACTGTAAAGCCCCGCGCTACCTGTTGTCAGAGACCCTCTGTGGAAGAGCGATGTGTATGTGCAGAACATCGCTACATACAGGTGAGAACCGAATGTGAAACCCATAAGGTGACAGGATTACCCAGCACCCCCGGCCCGTGACAGCCAGCCCCATCCCAGCGCCCGAATTCCCTGAAAGTGCTCCGAACCACCCGAAACTGACTCGGGATCACCCCTCCCAGCCCGCCGCAACTTCACCGTCCCAGGGCTGCTTCCCAGCAGCGGCGGAGGAGCTCTGCCCGCCGCGGCTGCCCCAGCAGGGCCGACACTCACTCACCTGCGGTTCATGGGCCGCACCCTCACGGCCACCTTCACCGACGCCATGGCGCATCCCCGCCGCGCTCCCGCTGCCGGCCCGGTGCCGCCGGGCCCGAGACAGGCCGCGGCCTAGCCCATGTCGCTATGGCGACGCCGCCCCGCAACGCCCTGCCCCCACGGGCCGCTACGGGGGCGCGGCGGGGACAAATGGCGGCGAGGCGTTGCCGCAGCCCGCCCTCGGGAGGCCACGAGGAGGAGGAGGAGGAGCTGTAATGGTAACACGGATGGTGCAAAGCCGCTCACCCACAGCTATCTGGGTCTATTCGTGTCTAGATATACAGATAACTATAATATCTATACACATGATTGGTCCCAGCATTGTTTCCAGCATCTATCGATATCTATACATCCACAACATATATCTATATACATCCACAGCTGCCAGAGATCTGCACCCATAAGCAGATCTATATATCCACAACAGCCAGAGATGTTTCCATAAGCAGATCTACACATCCATAATAGCTAGAGATCTGTATCCATAAACATGCATCCACAACAGCCAAAGAAATCTACATCAATAAACAGATTAACACAACCAGGTCCATTCATCCACATTCATATTCATCCCCACAGATTTCCACTGATACCTTTTTTCTCCTCACTTTCTCTTCCAAGCTACAAGCAGACCAGCTGCAAGCAGCCCCCAGCAGGAGCCCCACTGCTATGCTGAAAGAGCAATGAAACCCAGCGTGGCTGTGGCCACCAGAGCCACCATGGACAACCTTTGCTGGTGCTGGCACAGTTCTGTGAGGAGGGGTGCGAGGCAGGTGGGCTTCGTGCAGGTGGGCTCCTCCAGCACTGGCTCCAGGGGGGCAGCAGGACACACAGCACACCCAACAGGACAAACAAGCAGGACACACAAGAACAACAACAACAAAAATAGGCAGGATTAAAAGTAAGAACGCAATACATAATACAAATTTTGGTTTGTTTGAAGCTGTCGGTGTCTGGAAGCTACACCCAGGACTGAGAATTTGCTTCATGCACACAGTCACAGTCATTGCAGTGGTGTTGGCCTGAGAAGGCCTCAGACCCCAAAACCTTATCTTTAGTGAAGACTCATCATAACAACTGATTGTATCCAAAAAACAGGAATGAGGCAGGGGGTGACAGGAATAGGACTAGAAACATGGACTTGAGCTAACCAAGTAAATCAGATAAATGCCACAAGTCCCCACCATCCGCTGGGGAGGTCCCACAGCAGAAGGACCACACTTGGCCCACACAGATGGACACAGAAGGACCACACAGATGCAGCACCAGCTCTGGGAGCACTGGCCCACACAGGGGAAGTTGTGTGGGGAGCAGAGCAGCAGGAACGGGTGTCAAAGAAACAGAGGGAAGGGGAGGCTCTGAGTGGGATTGTAAGAGGATAAGGTAAAGAGAAACATCAGCTAGTGAGCGGTTAACATAGGTGGCAGCCAGGGTCATGCAGGCTAATAAGATGACCTAGGAAAAGGAAGAGACAGACGGGCCCCATGTGTAAAATCTAAAGGTGTCAGCAGAGCATCAGGAGGAGGGACAGAGGAACACAGAAAGCCACAACAGAAGGGGTTTGGAGCCAACACAGCGTGTAAGTCAGATGGGCAGAGTGTGGGACTCCCCATGAAGGAACAAAACACATTGCTGGAATTTTGTTGAAAGTTTTCAAGAGGACATGGGAAAAGTGCAATGAGACGACAGTGAATATCACATTCAAATTAGAAACATAAGAACAAGCTAAAAAGTGTGTGTAGATACACCTGTACATGCCTGAATAATAAAAGAATAAAGAGCAATGGTAAAAATAAAATAATCATATAAAATATAGCTGTTTTCAGCATCAGCCAGGGATCCTAGAAAAGTGAAACAATATTTACCCTAATTCCTAGAGCATCTACTAACTCTTCCCAGACAATTGTGCCTCTGCTAGCTCTGCCCAACAAAGCTGCAAAGCAAGGCCTCTGCTACAAACTTTCATTGACCATATCTCCACACCCTGCTTTTCAAAGCATCCTAAGGCCAGCTGTAAGGGCATGCAATGAGCTTCGCCACTTGGGCAGATCCTCCCATGAAAGGGAAAATATTTTCCCATTTCACTAGGAAGCTTCCATTACAGATGGAAGTCAGAGCAGCTGATGCACGTGCAACGCACCCAGCGTAAAGGAGCAAAACCTCCCTGAATGCACTCTGATTGCAATTCAGTCCAACACAAATTACAGCCAGGGAATTGGCATAAATAGTGTGGGATACATTTGTCCCTTCAGTACAACTAGGCAGCCCTCAGTTAAATATTGCTCTGGTTAGAGATGCTCAGCACCTTCACTACTTGCCCATCTTTAACAAACATCCACAGGGAGCACAGTTTTGCTGCTTAAATCCATTTGTGTCTCTGTGGCCCTCTCCCTTCTGATGTCTCTGTTCAGCAGTGAGTTAATATTTGCCTTGAAATTCATATTGTTTCAGGCTGACACATTCTCACACCAAGCATGTAACATCTTTTGCAATTTCAGTAACTACCATGTTAGTTGTAGAAGATGGGGATCCAACAGGAAGTCTGCTTAATTATGGATGCGTCCTGTAATTAAGCTTTTTGGTGGATGTTTGGAAGAAGTCTGAGCCTTTAGGGAAGACACTCTTATACACAATCTGATTCTTACAAATTTGCCAGAATGTGATATTTTTGAGGCTTCCATTCATAGGTAAGAGTGTGTAGATATCAATGAAAAAAGCAAACATAAAGGCACGCTTACATATCCCCTAAATTGCATTAACCTCCTTTACTTGAAAACCTGGTGGAAAGCATAGCTGTCAGTTTCTAAGTACTAAATATTTTACACTCAGAAAATGGTGGCAAACTTTGTAAACCAAAATCCAAACCAAACCCAAGAACAAACATTCCCAAGTATTCCTTTGTTTTGCTGGCATAAAACCATTTAGTAAAGGTGTCACTTGGATATGGTTAATGAAGCATTTCCTTCTTGTGTTACCAGAAAGAGTTTCTGCTACCTTTCACTCTTGGTTTGTTCCACCTGCTGTAGAAATTGGGCTTGGACTTAGAGATGGGACCTTTGGTGTTTCTGTGAGTCTGCAAAGGAGACAAACTGGGCTTCACCTAACTCCTGACCATAGTCTTCTGCAATTCCTTCTTCTCCTGGTCAGTGTAAGTGACCTCTTGCCATGGATCTGCTCACTCAGAAAAGCCCTCAGGCACACACTGTTGTCTCCTGGGGTTGTAAAACAGGTCACAAAGCCAGAAAATGACAGCCCGGACTTTAATAATGAGTGATGCAAATTCATTCATTCACACCCTTCAGATGCACCCTTCCCCGTCCGTGACTATGCCCAGCTTCCCTTACTCGCCCAGGGCTTTCCACTTTATTCCCTCTACATGCAAATAGCTTCAAAGGGCAGCAACAGCTTGGTCAGTGGTGACATCTCACCTGCTGTAATCCTCTTTTTTATCCCATTTAGAAATAGGTTCCTGAGAACAGGGTGGTGACCATGACTTCTACCTGAGCTTGCTGAGATATCCATTCAGCTGGCAGCTGAACGGAGGGGACAGACAGACAGACATCTCCCTGTCTTGCGGGGAGCTCAGTGTGAGCCCCCCCCCCAACTGCATACTCTGAGCGTGTATTTACTAATTTGATTCAGAAAGCCAAGCTGTCACCACTAAAGAGACTGATTTCACAAAGTGACATGAGGGTCCTCTGTAGCCAGTGTTTGGGAACAAGGTATTATCTTGTCACAGTTATGGATCAATTCATCAGGCAAGTTATCCTTCTCTTGATTCCTGTGAAATCTTCAGGGAAAAACACTCACTCAGCTTCCTCCTGAGGTCTGCTGCTCCCCGCCATGGTGAGCCACAGGCTGGGGTGCTTTTAAGATCTAACTTGACATGCAGAATTAGATGTCCTTTCTGCCTTCCCCAATGAGATGTTTTGTGAGCTCCTTTATCTCAGCTATAGGAATTATCCTCCTGGCCAGGCTGCTGGATTCTCATCGTGCTGTCAAATTCACGAGGAGCAAACAGCATTGCCCTTCCCCAACTGACATCCTCCTCCTCATTCACCAACATCGTTGTTTTTGTGGGCTTGTTCTCTAGCTAACTTTCAGGTGTGCATTCGCACCCACCGGGCACAAATCATGCACCTGTGCATTTCTATTTTGAACTGTTTGCAGAAACAAAAGCGAGCAGCATGCGTCCCTCCATGAGGTCTGTAGTGGGTGTGCAGTGCCCTCACTGCTGTCACTCTTTGGTGGCCATCCCCAAGATGATGCTTCAATTGAGGCAGGAGCACTTGTCCTGGATAATTTCTACATGTGGTGGCTGCCACCCTGCTCCCTTGGGGGCTGCCAAAGCTGCTTCATATCTTCCTGGTGGAGCATCCAAATGGAATCCCCTGATTCCATTTGATTTCCATATGATTCCCCTTTGAAAAAGAAAGGTTTGCACTCTATTAAGAATTAAACCAAGTGCTGCACGAATCCACATTAAACAAGGAGAATTATCCAATTTCCAGCAGGGCACAGCAGGCAGTTTCAAGTAAATAAGTATCAAGCTGTCATCTTGAAATTCTCCTTTGGAGCTGTACAGTTTTAATGAGCTACCACCAGTGCCGGATTTTGGCACCTTCCCCCTTGCTCTTTCCTACAGTTGCCTTTTTGCTCTCAATGAATGCTGGGGATGGGAATGCTGGGGTCCTTCAGCCAGCCCATCTGGCAGGGCTCTGCTAGCAGCTGAGGTTGGAGCCAGGAGTTTTTGGCAGCCAGTGGCTCAGGGAGAGCAGCAACAGCAATTGCAGCAGAGGCAGCAGCACCCAGTGCCAGCAGTGGTGGCAGCGACCAGCATCATATCAGGCTGAGTGCTGTCCTGGCCACCATTTGGGAAGCCCTGTGAAGCTCTAAATATTAGTGGGCCCGTTCCCCTCACGTCTTTCTTATTTGCATCCCTCTCGTTGACCACTGTGGTTGCAAAACTGATGACAATATACAACACAACAACTGCTCATGGCTCATCCAGCAGCTGGATGTTGCGGCTGGCAAACACCTTCCTCCTTCCCAGGTGCCCTCCTTCCTGGAGAGCCCTGTGCCCATCACCGTGTTCAGAGGCTGCATCAAGAAATGTTTGCACAGGAGATCAGTGAGCACATAGCAGCTGTTGTCCAAGCCCATTTCCACTGCAGGAAGCACATCCACTGGGATTATTTGGATTCCTTGCCAGAGCAGAAAGAGAAATTGGTGGCTGGGTTGAACGGTGTCCTCACTGATACCCCTGATGCAGACCTTTGTGTAATGAGATAGGGTGCAAAGGGCTAACAGCCATACTGAGCATGGAGAAACATCCGTGCCCAAAGCTGCCTGAGCTCATGTTTCTCCAGCAGAAAGCTGGCAGGTGCTTCCCAGCGATGGAGGATTTCCCAAGCAATTCCTCCCTCTGTCCCAGGGAAACAGTAGAGAAGGGCTCAACACACTGTGCTGACCACTTCTGCCCAAGCAGAAGGACCCACCCCAGCCAGCAGCCTCTGGCTCTCACACAGAGCTGGAGAAGCAAACCCAGGGACTTCCTCAACACCTCAGCCTGCAACCAGGGAGGCGAGGAGGAGCTGCTGCACTGGCAGGAAGAGGAAAGGGCTGCAGCTGAACACACAAGGGGGGAGGCAAGTTACTGCCAGTGCATTATTTGGGTACAGACAACTGAATTTCCTGTATGTAGAAAATGAGCAGTACTGCTTGTAAGGGTCCTGCTGGATCTGCTGTTAGTGCTGCAGTAGAGACTGCACCATGCTGGGCTTCTCCCAGAGAAGATGCATGAGTACATGAGGCACGAGGGGCAGTGAGATGCTCTGTGGGAGCAACAGGGAAACAAATGCTTCATGGTGCTCACCTAACCAAGAGTAAAGCCCAGTCCCTGGAGCAGAGATCACTTCCTTCAGCTTGCCAGGTTGAGCATCAAGATCAAATCCTCTTCTGGACCGCACAAAAGAAGTCGTGATTTATAAATAACCTTTGAATTTCACCATCTGGGAGAATTAATCAAACCAAACCTGGATGAAGCAACCATTCAAACTGCTGGATACATGACACCATTTCCAAATTCTCTTAGATTTGGCCCAGAGCTGAACCAGAACAGCTCCAGCCAAAGCTTAGAGCTGAATCCACTGCTCTGCCTCTCTGCTCCTTCGATCTACTGCTAATTGCTTCATTTATTCTTCTGCAAATTGATTTCTCTTTTGCTGCATTTTTCATCTCCCTTTAATTTCAAAGAATTTTAAACCTACTTCATGTGGGAATAATCACATGAGGTACATAAGAACAGAGAAATAAATGTATATTCATATATATTTTACAGGAGACCACTTTCCCATTTGACATACAATTGTCACCTAAAATCCTACCCGTGGAAACTCAGCCTCTCAGTTTCTATTTTATACTACTAAGGAGAGATGGCTTTGCACAATAGGAAAAGTTTGTCCTGCCCAGAAACTTTTCTCATTACGAGGAGCACTCAGGAGTTTCACAGAGTACATTCCAGCATTTTAAATGTATTGTTGACTTCTCAGAAATGAGCTTGTTTTTGTCCCCTCACGCTTCACTTTCAGTTAAGAAGCCTGACAAGAAAAAGTATGGTACATAGAAGTAGAAATGAAGAATAAGTGGTTGTAGTTGACATTTAATTTCCGCACAGTTGGAAAGAGAAATGAGACTGTCTATTGTTCAATCCATTATTTTTCCCAACCAACCAAGAACATAGCAATTTGTTGTTTCTTTATTAAATATAATAGGGAGATGTTCTGATAATTTTTCCCTATCAAGTTCTTATTATTTACAACTCATGTATGGTGTCAGCCTCTGAGCTCTCTCATTTGCTCTGTTTTCTGTTGCATCATTCAATTAACACAGTCAATCTGTTATGTCAAAAGGTAATATGACAGCGCTTGATAAGCAAACCACAGAAATCTCTAATAACTTCTAATGAATTATTGCAATGCTGAGTTTAGAGACGCTCTCTCGGAGGCACCCTGGGATTTACACAACACATTAACATGTAAGCTGTCTCTGGCTGGTGCCACTGAGTTAAGAAGCGTCACTGCTTGGTACCAAAAATAGCCACGCATTTCAAATCTCTCCTTATAGAGATTAAAGAAAAAAGTGTGAAAAAGCATTTTTACAGACGAGAAATCCACCCATTTATGCCCACTTTACAGAAATGTTTATTGCTGCAATTGCCTTCTCCACAGCTGGCATTAAAGAGGGAAGAAGTGTGGGGCTGCACAGGGTTTCTTTGAGGCTTTGCAATGAATCATGAGATTCAGCAGCTAGCTACCTGTTGCCATCTCACATCCAAAGCCTCAGAACAGAGGATGCTGACGGCAACCACTTCATCAGCCAGAAAGAAAAGCTGCGAGGTGCACGTCTGGCCTGCTAGGCCCAGGATCAGCTACGGCTGCTCTCAGGGCATCTAGGTCTAAGGCAGGAAAGGGTCCTCCAGGTACCAGCCTTGGGGAAAGGCAGGCTGCAGACTGAGGCCATGAGTTGTGTGGAATAAGTTAAACACCGTGAGGTGTTTAGCGGAGGATTTGTTAGTGTTATGTCAGAGGTTGGATTAGGTGATCTGGGATGTCTCTTCCAACCTAGATGATTCTGTGATTCTGTGAAGTTTCTCTGGAGGCCACAAAAGGTTTTCCTGATGTCGTACAGAAAGCATGAATTCAGCTTTCATTCTGTATTTCCGATGTTATTTCCGTTCCTACTCAGGCAGAAGCTCCCTTTCCCTTTTCCTAGAAGGGCTGAGGATGCAAATTAGTGAACAGCTTACACTACAGGCTGAGGGCAACTGATAATCAACAGCCACTTGAGTCTGGACGCTGCAAGGTCATGGGCACAAAAAGCACAGCTGCCTCTATTTCACTGTTTGCTCCCTGATCTTTAGAAGCCAGTGGAATTCCAGTGGAAATTAAAGTTATTATTATACCCCAAAAATAAAAAACGACAAAAAATGGCCTAGAACCTAGGAAAATACAAATGGATATGAAGTCTAAGGTAAAACTCTGAAAATCATTGAGAAATCTTGTATTGACCTCAGTACGATGTGATCAATATCTACAGGTAAAGGCAGACGAATGCATTCTTGGAATAATGCTCCCTGAGAAAACACTTAGAGGATTTGGATAAGCCAAATTCACTGAGAAAGATTGCTCTGAGTTAGTGTTGTGCATGTTTATTTCCTAATACAGTGCTTCTACGCGAAGCTTTCTTGTATTTAATGTTAAGATTAGGATTGGTGGAAAAATAGACTGAGTACAGGTCAGCTTTTTGAAGATAAGCCTTATCTGTAACCCCCAGGGAAGGAGATGGTGTAGGCCTGAACTGCTGAATATGCTAATATCCATAAGAAAACTATTTCAGAAGGTACTTCAAAGACAACACACAAATCTTCAAAGGATCTACAGATTCCACTCTATTGGAATGAAATATTTAGGCGCTCCGGAAAAGCCATTTTCCTGATACTCTTGAAAAATAAACATACCCAGCTTTCTAATGAGGCTCGGAGCAATCAGCGGCAAGCCAAGTCTCCTGCCCAGCATGGAAGCGGCAGAGTCACGCTGAGAATTTCAAGGGACGAAAGAGAAGGCCACAACACAAATAGCAAACAGAGGCAGGCACATGGTGACAGATCGCTACCGAGGGCAGGAGGCCTTCTTCTGAAGAAAGGAACGTATGTGGAGCACCAGCACGAGAAGAGCCGTGGGCTGATGAATGCAAGCTGTGTTCCTGTCTGGGGTGGACAAGGGAGGATACAGCCCACCGGGAGGGCAGCACAAGCAGCCCACTGCATACATCCATCCTTGAAGTTCCTGCCAAGATCCTGGAGATGTATAGAACTAACTCTGATTTCCCCCCCAAGATAAAATAAACTTCATCATGCAAAGCTGCCATTGGTTTCAGGCCAGCTTGGCCTGAGTAAGGAGGAAGAACCACAAGAATTGGCCTCTTTTGAAAGAGAGCTGGGTAGGTAGAGCTTGGTGTGCTCTCCAAAACCCCTGCCCTTGTTGCTTCAGCTGCAGATTGGCCCCCACAAAGAGAGCATCCCTTCACGGTGTGCCGGGTACCGAGCCCTCACAGTGCACTGACTGCTCTTCCTCACTTGGCAGTGCAGGATGGATTTCGTTCACTGTCCATGAGCAGAAACGGAGATGTTCAGACAAGGGCATTGAACAACTCAACCAGATAAAAATAATAATAATTGGGAAGTGGCATGTATTACAAAAGAGTGTTTTAGGAAGAATTTAGCAAGAAGCTAAACACTATCAGAAAGCTTTTTTTTTTTTTTTTTTTTTTTTTTCTCTTCCAAGTTGCCAATGTTACCTGGTCCTAGTTTATTTTAGAAATAACCTTTACTGAGCAGAGATTGTTTGTTTATTATCAAGTATTTCTTCAACTTGTAACATAATTTATTTTTTAATAACTGCAAACTGCATTAGGCGATGGTTGCTGTAATCTATACTCAGATCAAGTCAAACGAAGTATTTTAATGAAACTACAGCTTGTAATTTTGACTTCATTGCGTTTCTTCAATGAGATAAAATTAGATTAGGATCACGCAGACCTGAACACGAAAAACAGGCTTTGTGTGTCAGTAATTGCATATAGATGTCTTTAACATGAATGAGAAGCATGTATGTCCAGAGCAAACACAACCTATTCTCCCTCTAGTAGCCAGTATTTCTCTTAAAAATAAATAAATAAATAAAAATGGTGTGGAGATAAATTGTACTGTGCTGCAAAGCAATGTCAGAAAGCAGAGCAAAGAACCCTAAAACTGCTCTTAATTTCAAGTATCTACCTTTCTGCTTAGCACCATCTCCCTACCAATAGAGCACTGCTGGGCAAAGCCAGCCACTGAGATCTCATATGCTCATGCATGAGCTCCAGCGAGAATCATCTGTTTTAAAAGCACAGTCAGAAGGGTTTTGTTGGAGTGGGGCCAGCTGCATTTCAATCACTGAGCTATGGTTCCAGCAAGAAAGCATTAAAACATTTCTGATCTGCCATATAATGATTACATTACAGAATCACAGAATCACAGAATCACAGAATTTCTAGGTTGGAAGAGACCTCAAGATCATCGAGTCCAACCTCTGACCTAACACTAACAGTCCCCACTAAACCATATCCCTAAGCTCTACATCTAAAATTAAATCTACATTAAAGAGTCACCACTCTTCACTAGAGTTCAGAACAGAAGAAAAACTAAGGTACAGAATTTTATTTTTGTTATTATGTTTAAGTATTTCGATTGCTATAGTTTCCATGTTTGATATGAGGTATAAGCAGTGCTACAATTATTTAAAGTAATACCACTTTCTTGAGTAGCAAAAAGTTGTGTATAAACACATAAGACACTAATACAGTATTTCAGTGATACCTGACAGTGTTAAAAACCTGGGACAGCATTTATGTTGCATATAAGAAGCATCACTGCTGCTATAATGATGATGGCATCCTTAGAAAATTTACATGGGATATTGTTGTACACATACTTTCAGATGAGCATTGCCAGAGAGAATTTGGTTTTCCTCCTTGCCTTGGGATAAATATGGTAATATTCTTATTGGCAGTAACAATTTATGCTGCCACATAAAACATCCAGAGCACCCACTCAGTCAGACAGAAAGCCCACTGCAGGGGTGGTGTTGCAGCGTGGCTTCTTCTGCACAAGGAATTCGCAGCCCGGACAGGGAAGGTGGGTAAAAGAGGATGGCAAGAAAGAAGGGAAAGGAGATGCCTGCAGTAACGCTACGAGTCAGCAAGCAAGAACAGAGGTTTTACCAACAACACACTCGCAGCTGAACACCCAGGTCCCACAGATTGATCAGGAGGGCACAGCCACTGCTCAGAGTGGGTCATGTTGGAAAAACAAGGATCAGCCCCCAGCACCCCCTCATCTAATCCCTCCCCTGTTTAACGAGGAAGGGAAGACTGACAATATAATGCCATGTGGGCATTTTATCTCATATAGCAGCCCCGTCTGGCATGCTAGGGAAAAACATGTGCTGCCTCTGAACAAAAAGCAACCTGCTCATGCATGAAATTAATTCTAGTAAAGTACTGAAATTATAGTCAGTATGATTTTAAGGTGTATTTACCATTCACAGGCTGAAATTAAACTCCTCATATCCACACACAGGCCAAAGACACAATGTTAATCGCACATGGTGAAGCTGCAGCAGTCAGAATGTTCCTGCATGCTGACAGCAGAGGAGACATGGGCTGCACTGCTCCTGCTCTGCCCATCCCATCCCTCCACTCCCAGCAACTGGGGGCTCTGCTGGCACTGACAGCAGGGGCAGGACAAAACCAAAGGGCCTGCTTCAAAGTGAGCACAAAAACAGGGAGAGAAACAGGCAGGAAAAGGGTGGCTGGGCACCTCTGCAGCAGGCACTTTGTCCATGCTCTATCACACCATTGAATTTAACACAGCAAATGGCCTTTTCTAAATTAACATAGATAAACTCTTCCTGGGTATGGGACCTTTTGCTAGCAAGTTTTAGTATGGCTGGTAGGGCTGATTAAAGACAGGAGGGATTTGACCCTAAGTGAGGATCCTTAAGAGCCTAAGAAATATCAGATGCCTTGGACAGTGACAGTGCTTGCAAGCTAAATAAGGATCCCAATTTTCAGCCACTCCATTTGTGACACAGCCCAAAGTTATCTGTTGGTTATCAGAGTCCCAGAAGATGTCCCTTTGACTGATGGTTGCTCTATCACGGACATCTGCCAAGCTTCTACCCACCACAAAGTCAGCTCAAGGTCAGATTTCATCCCCTGATGAAAGAGTCCCTCCTAATGGGGGGAAATAGGAATGCATGGCAAGAAAGCACTTGCTGTTAGAGGGCGGCAGCAGCTATACCCATTACCTGTTTCACAGGCCCATCGGTTTTCCAGGGAACCATCTCACTTTTTCTCTGAATCTGTTTAGACGAGGCCTCTAACACAAAGGGAAATACAATGCTTTGGGGCTGTTTTGTTCTCCGTTAGAAGCTCCCACCTGATGGACAAGCTCTGCCTCTTTCATCTCTGCATTTTCACATCCCATTGGCTGGAAAGGTCAAAACGCTGGGCACATTCACTCAGGCTCCTTCCCTCCAAAGCCGGGCAATACCTCTCACAAGATTGGTTTTGCTTCTCTCAAGAGATACATTTACAAGAGGTTAGGGCACTTTTTTTTTTTTTTTTTTTTTTTTTTTTCCTCCTTTGGAGATGATTGCTATCAGCACTGGAAGAGCCTCCCAAGATTGCTAAAAGGAAATGTCATATCACAGCATATCACAGTATCTAATTTCCAAAGAGATGATACAAATAGCCTCTCTGTGTGCTACCGAGGAGCTGCCTTTCACTGCAGCATTCACGACTTCTACATTACCTTTTCAGGGAAGTCTCATTATTTAAGCATTCCTTAAGAGGTGCTATTTGAATAATTAAGACCAAGATGTCAGCCTGCTGCTTTCAAAATGACAGCAAGTAAAGGCAGCAATGATAGTCCAGCTGCCGAGAGGAGAGAGAGTTCTCCGGGGTGATGGGCACTGTTAGCAGCAAGGAGACCCACAGCTGCTACCGATGCCAATGTCCTTCGCCTGCGTACTGATCCAGCTGAACCGTGCTTTCTGCTGGGTATTTATAAAAGATGTATGGAGTCATTTTAGAAGAGCCACACAAAAATTGCTTTCCCTGAAGATTAAAGAATAGCAAGACTAAAAGCAGCCTCGGACTTTCATTATAATCAGCCCTTTGAACTTGCAAGAAGTCTCCTGCAGCAGATTCTAGCAGAGCCCAAGGACACTGGAATTTTTCTCTATTTCTCAGGGTTTTTCCCTGCTTTGAAAATCCCAGCCTAATGACAGAAGACACGAGTGAGAAGAAGCTGTTGCTTTAAAAAGCATACTTTCAATTTCTCTGTAGTCTTTGCCACAGCTGACTATGCTTCACTTACACAAACTTAAACACATTTTTCTGAATGACTGCTAAAAGACAAAGAAGGAGATTCAAAACCTTACTAGAATTCATTACCCGTACTAGGAACGGATGTTAGTCCTTTGAAAGTCGTCAGGACAGCAGAAAGTTCCCTGTTTGGGACAGACCATTAAAAAACTACCATCTTGCAAATGTAGATGTGAACCTTATACCTTTCCCACTCAGCAAACAACAGGAAATAAGGCAGAAGGAAAAACAAAAACCCTCCATATTTTGGTAAAATCCTATATATTACATCCTCATCCTATGACTCAAAGATATTTTCTGAATTCTGCTCACACAAAAGCATATATAGAAAAGTCCTGTCCTAATTGACTAGGTCTCTCCTTTGCCTTTTGTAGTAAAAATACGAGCATCTCTCTAGTTATTAACCATCACTTAACAGCTGGTGGTCTCTGGCCCTTGCGGAGGCAACTCACCGTGGCCATACTCCCCACATCTAAGGAGCAACCAGTACAAATACATTATGCACAAGCACAACACCCCATAAAACTGCATCTGAAGCAGCAGAGGACATTTTTCAGACCTCCAGGGTGATGCTGTTGTTGGCTGGGGTTTTTAATGTTCTACATTTCTAGAAAACTATTAGTGAAATGACCTTCCAAAAATCCCTGCCAGCCTGTGCAGGCATTCATGTTTGCAAATGATAGAGATCTCGTGTCTGCGAAACACAGGATTAATGCAGCAGCCCTGTATCCCTATCATCAAGCTGGCATTGCTATACTTTCATTACAGTTTCCTGGCAACAAAGCACCCAGGCACTTTCATGAATGCTAACAATTCTTATTCATATAGCCTCTAGACATTTCCTGAGAGCCTTGCAGAAATGAATGAGCATATCAGTGTTATCAGCTCCTGGAATATCAGACTCAAACACAAATCTTTTTTTTTTTTTTTTTTTTTTTCCTGTACAGGGAAAGCATTATTAATGTGATTTTATGTAAAAATCACTTCTGTTTCTTTCTAGACACAGATTTTTGGAATCATAACATATTATTTCAGCCAGAAATATAACAATACTATTTTTGCTCCAATTGTGAAGAATAAGCCTGATTTTATCAGTACGTTTGGCTCTATCAGTTGGATAATTTGATTGTTGGATTTTTGTCCTCCGAGTTTACAGGATGAATGTGTGGTCATGTGAGAAGTCTAGTACTGGGGATAGAAGACATTTATTTTAGAAAGGAATAAAATTATTGTTTCCCTTTCTAAGCAGAGGTATCACTTCATTAATAAAATGACTAGAAGACAAAAAACAAGCTGTTACACTTTCTCCTATCTGCGTGATACCACTCTCAAGCCTTTTTAGCACAGAACTAGGGCAGAAGTAACTAATGGCAGAAAAGCAGATAGAGACACTTTTTGTGTTTTATATACCATTGTGAATGCACAATGAGAGAGGATTGCCGCCTTGCCAAGCAACTTCTCCTTGAAGTCCAAGCAGGCATGGGATGAGAAAGACCAACGACGCATAACGTGCAACTCTCATAAGCACTTTCAAATACACATTTATGTTTTCAAATAGAGCAGACTTCCTTCTTTTCCTGTCCTCCCCATAGTCAGCTGCCATTCTGGAGGCTCTAAATTGAGCCAAAATCCTTGCAGCTGATATGGGGAGAAAAGGAAGGGGCAGAGCCCTCCTGCAGTGGTGTGATGGTACCTACTGGGGCTGCACAGGGAGGTTCTCGACTCTCTGCTGTGCCGTGGACTTTGCTGAGAACCAGTAGCTTTTCTCAGCTGCAGTTGTTGGCTGAAGCAGTATGCACCAGCAAGCCCTTGCTCAGTCTAGGAAACCTGAACAGATTAAAAAGCCAAAAGAAAATGGATAAACAAAAGCATCACCTGCATTAGGACAAGTTTTGAAGGACATGGAATAAAAGGGAAAGAATACTAACCCTCATTCTTGGTTACGGAGAACTTCTACCGGTATTTTAATACGAGGCTTCTCTCCTTCATTCCTGCTTTGCTGGTTGTCTCAGGTTATGCAGAGTATCTGCAGCCCTCTGGATGGACCTGTCATTCATCCCCAACTCCTTCCAGCCTTCCTCCCCAGCCCTGGTGAAGCTTTAGTTAATGCTGCAGTGCTCATTTAACAAATGAACACACTGTGCACTGTGCCTGCCTTCCCCAAGGGCTTGCTCATGCCTAACTGCTGTCAGTTTTACAGCATGCAGATACAAAGAAGATGCATTGCACGGTCCCATTATCAAGAAAAAACACTATTGACAAAGAACCAATACAGAGGTTTGCATTGATGCTGCCAATATTGTTAATACTTCAAAGTCCTAAGGCAACATTTATTTATCCTGGGGAAGAATCTAAGCATACTCTTGAACAGACAATTTTCTGTGCTTTTCCCTCTGGCAGCTGGCTCTTGTTTAAAGTGGGGCCAAATAAACCTTTTGGGTCATTAACATTGTTCTATGACTGTCTGCATAGGGAGTTTTTCCCCCCCCAGCGATTGTTTTCTTGGATAAAACTGTCCAGGTAGTGAGAAAGTCTGTGAGTAATGTGTTTCAATCACACTTAGCAGATATAAAGGGTTAGCAGTCCCTTTATGTAATATATGGCTCTGACTGTGTTAGCCTAAAATGAGTTTAAGATGGATTCCCTGAAGAAACGGTTCAGGGCATATAATCTGGCTGCCTAGCAGTATTTCTCGGGGTGACAGCATCCCTAGCTGACTTAACCAGGCTCAGTGGCTGCAGAGCCAAGTTCCACCAGGACATTTCCTGCATATAAGCAGATATCCCACAAAAAAAAAAAAAAAAAAAAAAAAAAAAAAAAAAAAAAA
>CM021767.1:3345283-3381048 GCA_011076525.1 Nettapus auritus
CAATCCTCACCAGATGAGCCATGACACAATCACACCCTGCGTGGTCTTGGTACACAGGGGCAAGAGACAACACCTTCACAGCCACAAAGGACTGGGGAAGTCACACAGGGTGCAGAGACGTGAATGCTGGGCACCTAGGAGCAATGTTCCTCTTCTCCTTGTCAATATACCCACTTAGGCTAAACAACAGGCTGCTCCCTCCCCAGGGTATGGATTTCTCCATTGCGAGACTGCTTGAAATTGAGAGCTCAAGGTCTGCCAAATCTGAAAAGGCAATGACAGTCCCAAGTCTTGTTGCTGCTTAGCTATAAAGAGCAGGCAAGGATGCAGCATGATAAAGTCCAAGTACAACTGATTATTCTCCCAGACATGTTTTGGACACCAGTTCCCACTCACAGTCCCTGTTTTGGGGAGATTAGAGGCAGAGTTGCCAAAGCTGAGAAGCTATGGGCTGTCTTGCCCAGGGCCGTTTGCAAACCAGCATCTGGTTCTTGGAGGGAGACTGTCGGAGGGAGGCTTTGCTGCGAGCCCAAGCCTGGTACAGGAGAGTGGGAGCAGAAGTAGATTTGGGGCTTTATTCAATGTTATTAATAGTGCATAGGACAGGCTATAGCATTTTATGTGGAAGAGGGGAAATTCGTTTTCTGTGAACCAAATTTAGGTTTATTGTTGCTTGGGAATGTTTAACGCTGATTTATAATGCCATGTTAGCAATGACTATTCCATAACCGATGGACTAGTTAAAACCCAGACAAAAAGAAAACCAAAAGGTTTCTCAATTAGCAAACATAAAAAGACTACCAAACTCTACATTTTTAGATAAGAAATTTTATATAACGTGGAAAAGGTAGCATTATATTTCTAATGCTATTCCAGGTTTGGGGGTCGCGTATAGGAAAAGGCACTGTGTTTTAAAGCAGTGCTACCTAATAGGTACACCTTCATTGACAAACTCACAGAAACAGGCTCAGCTCTGCCTGCTGGTCCTGCCCTGTGGCTTTCAGGGTGAGGAGATGCCCACGCCGCCCTGGGCTCAGCAGGGCTTACAGCATCTCTCCCATTAAAAACCCAGGTTACAAAGGTAGGAGTGGAAGTGGGCAAAAAGGTAACAGCAGCAGCCCAAGATCTGGTTGGAACGGAAAATGGAAGATAGCCGCAGTGCTGCAGCAGAGCCAAGGGAAAAGCTGCAGTGAGGGAGATTGCCATCCTGTTCAGATGAGACTCAGCAAGTGGCTCAACTATCACTTTTCCTGTCTACATTACAGACGCAGTTCTCCATGCCTTCTTAGAGGGCTTCAGTGCGTACCTGAATCAAGCATAGGAAAGAGAAACCTGCCATTCCAGTACCCGAGATCACCGGTCTCTTTGCAGAAGTCATCTTTCTGGGCTCTTGTCACCTTGATGCTACTGATACATGAGCTAGTTAAATTGCTGTTAGAGCAGAAATGTCTCCCTGTGCTGGAAATCACATCTTTGGCAGCAACACAGACCTCTCTTCAGACAACAACCAAAAGATCACAATTTCACATTTATCCAAAAAACTACTAGCCTCAAAGGAATGAAGCTGCATCAGTTGAATGGAACTGCAGTACAAACCATCAGCTCAAACACAACTAAGGAAGCCAAAGGAGCACTACAGAAGGAACTTAATAGTCCCTGTATCTTGCAAGAAAAGAAGAAAGCACCTTATTTAATAAAACTTTTGGTCTTTGAAAATGTTTGGTTTATACATTTTATAAAATTAGAAAGCCTTTCATGAAAACCGTAATATTGTTTCAAAAATATTAAGAAAAATATTTGCTTGTTGTCTAGGTCCCTATAAGTCACCTCCCATACAGCTAATTCCCTCAGGTAGGGGATTCCCTTCTCCATAGTGGTCCACTTGCCTGGTAGACATACAAGTTCTTCCTTGAAGGGATACCTTTCCCTCACAGCTGACAGAAGACGCCTCCAGAGGCTGTAAGGTGGTGTTCCACCTCCAATTGTTTTGTCAATGCCTGCATCTCCAGCAAGGGATCCCAGCTGCCTGGCTTCCTTGCCCTCTAATTCCAGACAATTGGCTCTGGTGTCCCAGCACCGGAGCAGCCAGGTGACAAGCTGCTCACCTATGCAGTGACTGAAATCTTTTTGCACATCTCATAGCTCACGCTGGGATAAGTTTCAGGTAGTTACTGTTGCTTTTGTGACATCTTCATCTTCATCCTCCTGTTCCTCTGATGGCCCTGCCTTGTCTTCTCCTGCCTTAGCAGGAGTTTCTCTGCATTCTAAGTGATCTGACTCTCTAAACCATTTTTCATCTTGGTTACAGGTGCAACCAACGCTGGTACAGTTTGCTTCCCTGGCTCAGCCTTGGGGCCTATTTTAGGGCTTAGAGTGGCCACTGGGCCTTTCTCAGGGGTTATATTGGCATCGAATGCAGCTTGGTAAGCATAGGCCAAGCCCCAGCATGTTCCAGTGATTTGTGGATGTCTGGTACTGCCTGGGTGATGACACATGTTTTTCAAGCACTCCACCAGTTTATTTTATTTTTTTCAGTTGTTCAGGGGTGAATTTCCAAAGCACTGGAGGTGCCCCCTGCTCTAGATGCCTGCCCATATCCTCCCACTCTCCCTCATAACTATCCTGCCTCAGGACAGATCTCTGGATGACACTCTTAAATATTTGTTTGACTTTACACAAAACCTGAAGTGCATCCAGGAGACATAACGATAAGAACATGCTGGTCTGAACACCCCAAGGATATTCCAAGTTTTGGAAAGCTACCATAACTCTCCTGGAGGAGAAGAAAGAGAGTGAACAAAGGGGAATAAATAAATAAATAAATAAATAAATAAATAAATAAATCTTCCCCTGACCCTACCTCAGAAGCTATTAACAATTACACCTTTCACACTTTTTCTTCAAGGAGCCAATCTATGGAGGGGTCCAGGGGAGACATCCAACAATAATTTCTTTCTTTAAAGTTATCTCCTTGAAACTATGACTTCTAGTAATTTAAAGACTTTCGACTTGTATATTGTGAAAACAGCATTTCTTTTATGAACAGCACATTCTCACAATTTCCACTTAGTGACAGTAATGATAATGCCACCAGTATCTATCCAAATCTCTTTCTACTTACCACAAGGCAAAATTTGAATTCACCTTAAGGCACGTTTTTCACACAGCCTGTTGTTCAATCTTAACAAATACTTCAGAACATTCTTCAAAGTCAGGCTTACCTGTATGCACTTTGTGTTTGTTTGTTTGTTTGTTGTTGTTGTTGTTTGTTTGTTTGTTTAGGACTGGGAAGGGAGCTTAGAATCCATGACCTTGTGGAATAGGATCATCTACCTGGCTTCAATGTTTTAAGGTCAATTTCTCCTTATCACTTATAGAAATAATCTGACAAAGGGGCTTAGTGGTTATCGTTTACCTAATTAATTAACTACAAAAGGTACACAAGGGTCATATTTCTGTTATTCTGTGAGGAAAATTAGTATAGAGCCTCTTAATATACATACATAAATAAATAAAATAAAGGAAATTACCTTAAAGGCAAAATTGCTATCATAGATTTTCATCTGTCTAGTCACGACAGATAAAGAATTTAGCAATCAGAATTACTTTTATTGATATTAATGTTATTTAATTTGCTTTTCTGAGATCTCTTTCTTATGCAGGACTTTTCAAAATCTAGCTCCATGACCTCTGACTACAGTATTTACTTTAGCTGCATATAAACTATCACGTATAAATGCCAGGATATGGATCCTCATTCACTATTCAAGTCAAGGACTGGGCTGAAAGTTTTGACTTTAATTTGGTTACATGCCTACATTGCTGCTTTCTGGCAGGTCATGGGAAGAAGTTTAGCTGGCTTGGGGGAGCTTACGTACACATGGCTTTTAGGCTGCAGCCAAACAGTTCCTCTAGATCTGAAAGTCTGAAGAGGGTTGCAGTCTCCAAGCTCAGATACAAACACATACTAGTCAGGCACAACTGATTTTTGTGTTCCTTGCACTAGCTGTTCCTTCACCTCCTCTTCAGAGACAAGGCCATGTGTCTCTTTCATGACCCTTCATTAGTAAACAAACCAGGATAGATTAAAGCCTCTTTCTTCAGGACAGTAAGATGCCTATCTTTGGTTTCAGTGAAAATTCAGGCCCTAACAACTGAAGTTTCTTCTGTATGGTGTTTCTTCTGTATGGGATAATTTCCTTTCCCTTTTGAAGACTTACAGGAATGTAGTAACAAAAGCAAAGGCATAAAACAGTACCTGAGGCATAGGCTACTTTTGAGCCTGCAGCAGACTATAGGTATGATATTATCATTTCAGACAAATACGATCTACGTAATGTGAGGTGTTCCAGCATGCTTACAGTCTGCCAAAGGCCAGAAAATGTGACCTTCATTTTAAGACTGTATGGAAAAAGAAAACAACAACAATAAAAATTAAGAGAAGGAACTTATCCTTCATCTAAATTTTATTATTTTGTAACTCCTTAAGGTGTCCACAAGCAATTATGTCCCGTCCCCCCCAAAAACAAACAAACAAACAAACAAAACCATTGTGGCATAGAGGTATAATTTCAGTTCACACCAAAAGACATTCTTCTCACTGAAGTACAGTTCAGCCCCACAAAGTGCCAAAAAAACTGCCAAAAAGTAATGTATTTAAAAGTTAGTTTTACATGCTGGCATTATTTACTTGTCTGGTCTCACAGTCAGGGCTTGATCTATCTGGGGGGGAACATGTAATGCCATGCAAGGTTGTTTGTTTGTATGACTGACAACATGAATTTAAAATTTTGAACTGGTTGTATAGAAGCAGAATACAGAAGAGTACGCTACCCCCAAGGGAAACATAGAAACTACCTGTTGCTTCTCAGGTTTAAAGTTTTCCTTTAAAAGGTGTAAGCATCTGTTAAGGTGTAAGAAAAGGTGTAATCAGCTCTTTGAGTACAATTCTTACGTATACATGAACATTTCCCTCTCCAGTTTCCAATTTGGTGTGCAACATTTTTAATCGTGCTCTTAGATCAGGATTCTGATTCTAACAATGTTTCCTAGTGAAGAGAGAATGAATGAAACCTCTGAAAATGGAACCTCTGGAACCTCTGAATGGTTCCAGAGAAGAGAGAAGCAAACCAGTCCTGTCTGTTTTGAATGAGATGGAGGTAGCAAACAAATGTAAATGAAGAAAATAAACCTGTAGTAATGTTTTCAACTAATTGTCATTGTCCAGAAGCTTTAAATTGGTTGAATCCTTGAAAGTTAATTAATGTAAACTCAGGTTGCATCACTGAATTTGAAGCAGTAAGATAGACTTGCATCATTGCAGAGCCTCAGTCACAGTTTAAATTGGCACTGCCTCTAACTTCACAAGAATGAAAGAGAAAAGCACATCTTTCTACCTTGTCAGCTACTGGCAGACTTAGAAAAAAAAAAAAAAAAAAAAAAAAAAAAAAAGTTTTTAAATTAAAAAATTTTTTTTTTTTTTTTTAGGACATTTCAATTTCACCAAATATGTAATATTTAGTAGTAACCAGACTACAAATGGCCTTAATTTACATGGCAATTGACAACAACCACAATCTGCAATGATTTTTAAGTGCCTTACACCATTCACACTCAAGACAGAAAAAATGGGATTCCCATATTATTTAAGGGGAGTGCAATCCCTCTCAAAATATGAGAGCCTAGGGTACATGACTGAGTACTGAAAATCTTAAGACTAGGCAGCAACGAACTCAACTGAGCAGGGAGGATGAGTCTCTTTGGATCATCATGTACCAGATCTGGCTACAGCAAGAATCTCCCAGGATCCTTCCAGAAAGGAAACTCAGATTTTAGCCCTAAGCAACTATTTTTAGAGACGGGCTGGGAACTTGTTCTTTTTAACCCAGGGTCCATTACAACATCTTCAAAGCTAAACAAATGGTTGACTGCTCTGTTGAATCATGTTCCAGGTGGAAAAACTCATGTTCCTATTAACATAAAGAGTTTAATGTCTTGCCTATGTCCTAAAGATGAGTTTTGGATTCAAATGTACCCCCTCCAAGAGGAACAACTACCTTTACTTTGTGGGGCTCATAATCTGCATAAGAGATTTGTAACTTCAAACTTCATAATGTCTCTTCTCGATGAAGGGAGGAGGTTGCAGATGTATAAAAGGGCAAGACAACTTCCAAAAATACATTGCATTGCCACAAATCTACTTTAACATATTCCTGCCAGTGCTAAAACTCCTTTGCAATCCACTGCAGATTAGACATTAGGGCTAAAAAGTGTGGAAGGCATTGTTTAACATTTGCCTGTGGAAGGCATTGTTTAACATTTGTCTGCATACTTCCAACTTTGTGAGCCAGTCAAGCTGAGACGACAGCTTGAGATCCCAACTGTGGCTCAGGATATGCTGTGCACCAGAGAGCTTCCTCCCCATAAGACGCCTTGTTTAGGAATTACATACTCTGTGGTGACCTGAATTTTTAAGTTCCTTCAAAATATTCCTAGTGTTATGTGTTAAATCACACTGCCTTAATCCAGAACTTTTTCAGCCACTGTTATTGACTAGAAAATATTTGGTTTGACAACTTATAACAGATCTGGGACAGATCTGGGACAAACTGTTGCTATTCACAATAGGTCTCCCTCCAACCCTGATGGAGTAGCAGTATTAAACACCAGCCTGCCAGCCAGGCTGGCAGCAAAGTCTTGTGGCTTATTTTTTTTTTTTTTTTTTAATCCAGATTCGTTGGAAACAGAAGTGCTGAGGTACTAACAGGCCAACTCCTCTTCTTATGCCTGCCATCAGAGTGGTTCCAAAGTGTGTTTATCAATATGGAGATCTGGGACAGATCTGGGTTTTTGTCACTGCTACATTTCTCTTGAAAGATTACAACAGCTACATGTGGAATAATTACCTTCCAGTCAGAAAACAGGAAAATTTTGATTTAGGATGCTGGCTGCTGAATATTGTATAGCCTTACTTTGTAAGCAGAAATGCAGTGGGAAGGATTGTCTTAATCCACCTGCACACTTAAAATTAAGCCAGCAGATCCATACATTCATATATATCCAAGCACCTGTTCTCGTTTCATTCTTTGGAGGTGAGAAATTTATTCCTTCAGAGGTAAAAATCTCATCTCATGGAGCTAAGATTTATTTCTTACGTTACTGAAGGCAGGACAGCGTAAATCATTGCTGGAATGGAGTATTTTCAGAAGCTAACACACACACAGAGCTGCTCCAGGGTGGAATTCTGACAGAGAGAAGATCGAAGCCGCATTTGACACTGCTCTCGACCTACACCATACACATATTTCTAAGGGTATGTGGCACACGAGAACCCTAACACTCGGAAGGGGCTACACTGTGCTAAATGAGAAATAGGCACCGAAAGGCCCTCTGCATCCCAGCACAGCTGCAAACACGAGGCAGCTCAACACGAGCAGCCTTTTCCACAGACAGCCAAGCTTTAGGAACACCAGAAGAATTTATGGCCTGCTCGAGTCCACCAGATATGGTAAATTTAGTTTTAAACTCAAGTACCGGAGATGGTGTGATTTACCATCAGCTCCCCCAGTGCCTGCTGTTACTGAGAACTAAATGATTTAGGTCAATAAACGTTTGAAGAAATGAGACCATCAAAATAGCTCTCAGGCTTTCTTATTATCCACACACAGAACTGGCAGAGCTTCAACACAAGCCCATGCAGAACTTGTTAGAGAGGCTTACTACTGCTGTTTGCCTAAGCTTCAGGAATTATTAAACACAAGACTTATAATAAACAAGCTTATTTATGGCTTCGTAGCTTGATGCTGGTGTGGGTCTTACCAATTTCAAGGCTGAGCTGGCTTGAGAAAAAAAAAAAAATAATAAAAAGCTGTGGAAATCTGAGAGCTTCTTTACAGGATCTTATGGTCCATAAAGCCCCACACTTGATGCTGATAGCAAGCTGCTAGTGCTGGGAAAACCCTCCGCTAGGCAGACTTCCCTCAGTTAGGATCAAGGTGACAAACTCTCTGCTTTTGAGGCCCTCTTTCTGGACAAACTTATCTCGGTTTTGTAGTCAATTTGTATTTTCAAGGGGAAAGTTGCCCTTCCATCCAGGTCACACTGTATTTTCTCCTCATCTATGGAAATGTTTCTTCAGCAGTAGAGCAGCAACAATAGCTGCCTGAGACCACCATACCTAGCAATTGTTTTAGCCTCCAACCCAGCAAAACTGCTTAAAGGAGCCTAAGCTTCCTAATCACCTCCTTATCACAGCTTACCCAGGCCATCACAAACATCACCCCTAGCCTTGTACTTCCAATTCATTGCCAGCTCAGAGGCACAGACAATGTCTGCAGCACCCATTTGCACATGACGCTCCTGGCTCCACCATCAGCAGTCCCTTGGGTGTTTGTAAGCTGCATCACAGCCCCCAGCACATCCCTCCCAGGTGTTTGGCTTCTTGTGTTCAACACCAGCTCTGACATGGTGCAGCTGTGACTTTCGCTCAGACTGCTGTAAGAAGGGCTGTCTGTGTGTGGGAGGTGTGTTTAGACCCAGTCTGTTGCCTCCGGTCCTTGCCTGAGCAGTGGTGCAGCTGTGTCTGGCCAGGTACCTCAGATCCAGACCTGCAGACTTATCCTGAGACCTTTTCTTGTTCCTCACTTGTCTGCTGGTTAGCGCATAGTGGCCAACTCTCACTGCTGTTGCAGTGAGGTTGTTGCTAGACCTGCTCATCTTGTTTAGGTACCCTGGGATGGTGCCCCTGCTGGGCCTTACCATGCATGGTTCTTGGGCTTGCCCTTCTTCGTGAACCTGCCCTTGCTGCTCCCTGACAGCCTGAGCCAGACCCTTGGTCTCCATTTCCCCTCTAACAGGCAGTGGTGCCTTCCCTGGCTGCTCCCCCAGGAGCGCAGGGCTTCTTGCACCGCCTAGGCTCGGCTCTGCAGCAAGTCATGCCCTGCAGGCAGCTCCCAGCCTCCTACCTCTGCTCCTGGATGGACTTTGTGCCCTGTGAGAGCCCATCCCTCTTGTGCCCAGTATCCCTTGTGGGTGCATTGCACAGAGAAACGATAATTCTGTTTCTTTTCCTGATTTTGCAGCCAGGAAATCCCTGGTGAGCTGGGAGCTCACGCACTGGGCAGATGCTGCAAGTTATAGCTAAAACTGGTTTGTAGCGACGTGGGTAAAGATATTCAGTGGAGAATTGGCTATTTGTGAGATTAAGAAAAAAAATGAGGCAACTTCATGTAACTATGCAGATACATCTTGATTTCATTATACTGTAGTGTTTCCTATGTAGTAGGATTCAAAAGAATTTAGCTTCAAATGCCAAAATAATGTTAGGCACCTCACACTGTACTAGTATGCTGATTCCAGTAAAACTAAAAACTTAACCCAAACTGAAAGAAAAAGGAAAGAAATTCATGTGTTCTTACAGAGTAATAAAACAAACCAGTGCTGCTGTTCTTCTCAGCAAAAAGTTAGTGAGGACAGATAATGCTGCCACCAATCACTACCAATAAAAGGGAAACCCAAGCACCTTAATTTGGAGCCAACTGTATGAAATTAAAAACGCCACCCAAGTTTCATGTTTTTCCAATATGTTAGCATGCCCCAGTGAATGGGGAATTACCATAACATTAAGTAGAGTAAATGTGATGAATTCTCTGTTCTTCCAGGGGTAGTGCTTAATATACTTGTAATTTCTGATTTATTTATTTATTTATTTATTTATTACAGGAATTGATGAAGTCTAAGAGATGTAACCTAAGAGATGCAAAGCCCTACACTTGTCAGGAACAACAACTGGTCTGAGAGGGGTAAAAAGCTGTCTGATAAAGGAAAGATCAGTCTAGAAAGCATATGACCACAGAATAAACAGTCTAATAAAGGTTTGGTAAGTTCTCTAGAATATGGACCCTTTGTTTCTGTTTTTTATTTTACTTTGGGTGGGTGGGAGGAATTGGAGGAGGCGGCTGTTGCCAACTTCCAACAGCCATGATGTTAATTGAAACTTTTAGGTATTAATATAGCAATGATAATTGCTGTCATCTGTTGACCACCAAATTGCAGAAACCAAGCTGACATGGGGAACAGAGTAATTAATTCATTAGTGAGCTTGTATGGGGGCTTTGTTAAAGAAGTTTGTTCTATGACCTGTTGAGTCCCCCTCTAAGTTTAATTGATTTTAATATATTTTTTTTCCAGTATGGTTAATAAAACACAAAGGTGAAATGTAATCCTTTCACAGCTTATGCTGGTTATAACTAGTTATGAATGCTAAGATTCTAAAATTTAATTCTGGTTCATTTAACAGTGATAATTAGTTGTTTATTTTAAAGCAATGCAATTGCTTTCTATTGTCATAAAATAGAATATATTATAAAGAAAGAGCATTTTTTTTGTTTGTTTTTGTTTTCCTGTGGGCTTTGTAAGGTGGAAATGTGATGTTGTCAAGAGAAGCAGAGCTTTACATATTATAATCAAGACAGAGCACTCTTCCTATGAAGCAATAGTAGTAATTGTTTGTGATGGTGTACTCTGCTCTTGGTTGGTGAAGCTTCCTTGGCTAAGTCACACAGTAAGTGAAAGACTTATCAGGCAGTGTATTTAATAATTAGAAATATAAACTGCTAATAATAAATGTCAGAGGAACATACAGGGTTTTGTTTTAGATCAAGCAGTAATAACTTCAAGCATCTCTTCAGTGATTATGAAGCAGTGTTATTAAGGGAACTGCAGTACATTATTTTTCCTCCTGTGTGGTGTTTTTGTTTGCTTCTCTTCCTCCCTCTGGGTGTTTTATTGTCCTCCAGACAGGGTCATCTAGGTCTTCTTTCTGAGTGGTTACAGTTAATTCAGAACTTCACTATGTGCAGTTCAAATGATTCTTTTCCAAGTGCCTTGCCACACGCTTATCAATACTAAATTTCTTCTGCCATCATGTTGTCCATTCCCTTTGCTTTGTTAGTTTAGAGATCATGTATCCTGAGCCTTTGAACAACTATCTGTAAATCATTGCAGCCTCCTCAGCTCCCTCTGGCAATTTACACTAGTGGATGGCAGTCAGCGTAACAGCACAGCAGCCACTGATTTACAGGACACATACCTTCTATTTTGTACCTTCCAATTGAATATAGATCTGAAAGTTACTCAACCTTCAAAAAACCCTTTATGCCAGGTTTCATGCAGAAATGAATTTCATTAACTCTGCAGATGCTCACACCACTAATGTATGTTGGTACTTGCTTGGGAATTTCCATATTTCCTGACACTTTGTCCATTGTGTCTGTCCATTTTGCAATGTTTAGCGATGTGCTGTATTATCATACCTGACATAGCAGAACAGATTAGTCAAAAGGGTGGAACCAAAATACAAAGGACAAATCCAGCCACATCACAATGTATTCATTTGCATGCTTTGTAGTCTTTTTTTTTTTTTTTTTTTTTTTTTTCCCCATGTTGAGAAAAAATATTCCTGTACTGATAAATTTGAGTAACTATTTTAATGATTCTACAATGTTAATGAAGCAAGATAACTACTGTGACAAGTTTGAAGCATCATTTTGTGTATGTGGACCCCATCAAAGCTGTGAGGACTGCATGATGCTTTAAAACCAGCACTGAAACTTCCACTGTTCACAGCTCTTAGTTATTCTTGTACTTTATTTTGGAGGAACTGTTTTTAGAAAAAGAGGAAAAAAAAGGATTTTTATTACAGGTGTCATAACAAACAACAGCAATAATAAAGAAATGCTAGGTTTCCTTGACCTTGAGCAAAGGGCACAGAATCACAGAATCACAGAATTTCTAGGTTGGAAGAGACCTCAGGATCATCAAGTCCAACCTCTGACCTAACACTAACAGTCCCCACTAAACCATATCCCTAAGCTCTACATCTAGGGCAGGAAGAGGGAAGAGCTGTGGCTACTGTACTAAGATTTTTCAAGAAGCCTGTCTTCTCTGTTTGGCTTCTCCAGCACTGCTTGACAGTCTCTGGAAAGCAGCTACCTGTTAGAGTTGGAAGTATGTTTCCAGCACATTATACTGGAGATGTATTATAACTCCTTACTAAGTTGCTATGGGCATTCTTGCTAAGAAACTTGGAATCATTTTTATAATATTTCAAGCTTTCAGAGACTTTTAAACAAATAACTGCTGTAGTGAATAAAAGAGCATTGCACCTCCCTGGAGATTAAGAAAACAAAAGTAATCCAAATAAATCCTGGGGAGGGGTGGGGGAGCCAACCTGAGAAATGAACGTTGCTTCTATTGAACCAGCAGTCAGGCTGAAATCCCACCTGAAGAGCAGGAAAGGAAAGGCAGAGCTTTCTGCTTTATTGCATTCGCATTCTGGAAGAATAAATCAGCAGTGCTTAAAGTGACTCTGAGCATGTATGAGTGTGGCACACTGCACTGGAAGAATTATAGAAGTCGTGAATTTTTCCTTACTCTGTGTCAGGTTGAGGTTTTTTGTGTGTTTGTTTTCTTTAGTGTCTTTATGAACAGTTTAAAGACTTTAAAATAGTCATTTATAATAATTCAATGTTTTTGATTCCAGGAGAAAATCAAATTCCCTTAGCTACATTAATTCAATAACAAATAAGTCGTTTTGAACTTTGTTACTGAATTATGAGTTATGTGGATTGTATTGCTGATCAACACATAAAATAGCACATAGCCTCTCTGTAAAAGTTTTTTTAATAAATTGTTCATGCTTGGACTCCAAAGATATTTTTTGTTAAATACCTATAAGACAATAAAAATAAAAAAATAAAATAAAAAAAATTATGGTGTATATATATTGCACACAGCTTTCTATGGGCACCATTTCCCATACTATGCAATGCTATTATACAACTGAAGATAACACTGTTCTCTTCCTCATGTAAACCTCTCAATCGCTTTTTTTTTTTTTTTTTTTTTTTTTTTCCCCGCTATTAACTCACGTTAATCCACATTTTTCTCTACAGGCTTCCTCAATACCAGTTTTTCTTTGTAATCAGGAAAACTCTAGAATCTGGAACTAATGTGCTCACTTTTCCTGACAAGCAACTGAAGCAACAGCTCCCTAACAGCCCTGACTTTTTACAAAGAAATGACTTTCAACGTGGACCTGCCCCAACATAGTTTAATTTGAACACAAGGTCTCTTATGGATTATAACTTTCCCCGGTAACTTTTTGACATGCAACCAGGTTAAACTTTCAGGACTTGAAGTTGTTTCTGGAATAGACTGCATCATTGTTCATTCATAGAAATGAAGGTATGCAGCCTGTAAAATTATTCCAAAAATTCAAAGGCTGCAACCTCCATCTGTTCTCTGTTTATTTATCCCCAGGTTCCACTACCGCAGGGATTTTAAAAGTAGTTTCAATAAATGAAATGTTTGGATAGTTTGGATATTGAAAAGGCAATCGAAAAACAAATGTTAGCTAATGGATGTTTGTTAAGAGGCGTTTTTAAGGTGTTGTTTCTTCGTTTGCCACAGCTGCTCCGTCACCCCACTGTCAAGACGCAAAAAGCACAGTTATACATGTTTATTACTCTATTAGAACACAATAAAGGGGGAAGCTGAGTGAGAAAACCCTAATTTCTGTCAGCTTCACCCTGGGGCTGAAGCAACCCCGCCATCGCTGACTCTGAGGGGCGCCAAGATGGCGGCAGCGCCCCGCCAACCGCCTGACAGACCAGCGGCGGCTTAGCCCCGCCCCGCGCATGGGCCGCTCGGCGCATCGATCGCTCCGGGAGCTGCTGTCCCGCCTGCGCACGGCGGCGGCGGCCATTTCGGAGGGAGGCAGTGAGGGGCTGGGGCTTCCCAGTGCGTGCCGGGCCGCGGTGCCAGGGGGCCGGGGCGGCAGCGGGGACTGCGGGAGGCGGCTGGGGCCACCCTGTGGGGCCACCCTGTGGGGCCACCCTGTGGGGCCTGCACGGCGGGGGAGCGGCGCGGGGCCTGCTGGTAACGGTTGTGTGTGTGCTGTGTTGTAGGCGCGTCGCGGAGGATGGACATCAGGCCGAACCACACCATTTACATCAACAACATAAACGATAAGATCAAGAAAGAAGGTACCGCTGCTCGGGGAGCGCTGCGGTGGGAAGGTGCACGGTAAAGGGCAGGCCGGGCTGCCTGCGGGGCTGGGACTGAGCCCCCGGGACCCTGACGGGCGTCCTGACACACCTCTGGTGGGCCGTGCCTGTCTCTGCCTTGCATTGGTGCTCTCAGCCAAGCTGTTTTGTGTCCCTGCGTTACAGGCACTGCCTCACAGCTGCTCCAGCTTCCTGTGGAGGAATCTCAGCTCCTCACAGGGAGGTTTAAAAAACAAATCCCACGCCTTTATCTGGCGCTATATTCATTGTATAGAACATCCATTTCTTAATACTCATGCTTAGCGCTTAATCTTAAGTGGCAAAGGTAATTTAATTGTAGTTGCTTGGGTTGAATGGCTGGACCATGTTTTAGCCCTGCTCAAGTGCTTCTGGATGCTGCAGGGAATGATCTTGAAAAGGAAACAGCTTTGTGATTTGTCAAGATGGTTCTATTTAATAAAATAAATGTTAAGGATTTATTTGTAGCATTTTTAGGTGCCCTATAAGCTAATAAGTGTCCATTATTAAATTGTTTGGTTATAATTTTTAAATACAGTATTTCAAATTACCAGTAAAGCCTGCAAATCCCATTTTAAAATACATTTTTAAAGTTATTTAAAGATAAAAATTTTGATAAGAAAAAAAATGCTGATAAAGCAAGCTGCATTCTTGTATTTTACTATGCATCTGTTGCTTTTGGAAGGTATCATACTTCACAAGTTGCTTTAATTGGATTCCTGTTGATTTTGATTTTTTTTACATATAGAGCTGTGGCTGGTCAAGAGCGGCTAGAAAAAGTGATATTGGGCTGGTGTTATCAGGTCTCAACAGCAATAACCAAGAGGCAGTGCTCTTAGGTAGCTGAAATAGTTCAAGTGTAAGACTTGTCAGAATAATTATGCAATACAGAGGATATATTTAGCTTAACTGGAGAAGATTAAAGTTTAATTGGATGTGTCAGGAGACTTGAAATAATAAAAATAAATCTGTGGCAACTGCAAGTTACAATGTGATCATACGAAAATGTATTCATATATAGAATATGAAAAATACTTGATGTGCTTGAAAGAATTGATTAAACAGTTAGAAACTGAATGTCCAAATATATTTAGCCTTTTATTAGGTCTTTGCAGTATTCTTAAGTCATACCTCATTACTGTTGCATGTGACGGTATTGATTTGTTAATCGGTCTTTGATGGCTGTAATACATCACACTGGAGTGTTTGTGCTTGTGTATATATATATATACACAAGAATGTTTATTTGTACCCTCCTGTTATTTTTACTGTCTTAGAAAGTTAAAATGCATGGAGGTACAGTTTCTTTGCTAGCTGAATGCTTGTGATGTGAAACCAAGCATTGTACGCCAACTTGCAAAAACTGGGCCAATCAACTTGTGCAGCAGTTCTGACTAGGCTCAGATAACTTATTACTGTGTGATCAAGGTGGCAGAAATGATCGTAAAGGACAGCAAACTCTAGAAGCAGACATTTATACGTAACTGGTTATAATAGTGTGTTTTTTTTTTAACGTGTCAACAGAGCTGAAGAGGTCCTTGTATGCATTATTCTCACAGTTCGGTCATGTGGTTGACATTGTGGCTTTGAAGACTATGAAGATGAGAGGACAGGCTTTTGTTATATTTAAAGAACTTGGATCATCTACCAATGCTCTGAGACAACTACAAGGCTTTCCATTTTATGGGAAACCAATGGTGAGTTATTTTGTTCTTTTTATATAACACAAATTTATTGTGGTATGATGCAATGATTGGGTATTTGCACCTTAAGAATTAACTGTCACATGTAATTGTGCTGTTATTCAGTGATGTCCTCTCAATTAATAGATACACTTACGCAAGCTTGAGGAGAGACTGGAGAGACAGTAGTTAAAGTACAGTAAGACTGAACTTAGTGTTTAGGTGTCTTAAATGATGGCTTTATGTTTTTCTGTGGTAGGTTGAAGTTTTCAAGATCTGAAATGCTTCCAGCTTACACATCGTGTCTTCTGTTGAACAGATAAAATTCCTGTAGTAATGTTCTTGAAGTTAGGTGCTTTCTGTTGATATGATAATTATTGGTTACTCTAGTTGTTCTTAGTTAGACTATGATGCTTCCATTTTTGGAAGTGGGTAGGGTGAAGATCTCTATAGTTTTACTTTCCAGAAACTGTCAGGTGTGGTGAGTAATACTTTTTTTTGGAAATTGTTCAATAGTTCAATAGTTTTGTGTGTGCATACATCAGATTAGCAAGCCAAATGACTCTGGTATTGCTTCAGTGATGCAAAAGCACTACTACTCAAAAAGAGCTGATTTAATAATGTTCTTGATTACAGGCAGAATGGCACAACAGTTGACACATTTTTGTTGTTGCCTGCTTGGATAACTACGCATCTCCTAATTCTGCAGCTATATGTGAGGCACAATACATGCAAATGGCCCACCTGACTTCAGTGATAGATGGATATATTAGTACCAGCTTTCAGCTCATGGCTTTGAGCGTTAAGGAATGCACAGGCTGTTGTGTTGCTGGCTGCAAGCTTGTTTCATTAACACTTTCAGATTATCTAACAAAATCCTTAACGAGGAATTGTGCAAGCTTAGTTCTGTCATTTGCCCTTAAGGAGCTTTGCGCTCTGTAAAACTTAATAGGAAATAAATGAATAAATAAATTGAGGTTTCATAATCTTCTGGGTATACTTTCCTTTTAAATATTGACTGCAGCACGCATACTACATCTAGCAACATAGAAAAGCATAAAAAAAAAATCTTTGGCTTGTGTAATTCTGTATTGAGGTAGTCTCCAATAAGTGATAAGATTGTAAATGTGTGCATGTGTGTACACATTGACATACATGATTGTACTGGGTCTGGCTGGGATGTTAACTTTCCCTGCAGCAGCCCATACAGTGCCATGCTTTGCACTTGTAGCTAGAACAGCAGTGTTATCACACCAGTGTTGTGTCTGCTGCTGAGAAGTGCTGGCACAGCATCAGGACTTTCTCTAACCCTCCTGGGGGGTGGGCAAAAAAGTGAGAAAGAAACATCACCAGGGCAGCTGACCTAAACCAACCAAAGAGATATTCCATACCATATGAAGTCACACTCAGCAATAAAAGGTGGAAAAAGGAGGAAGAGGGGAGGGGTGGGCTTTTGTTGCGAAAACGTCTGTCCTCCTCATGAACACTGGCTACGTGCGTTGAGGCCCTGCTTCAAGGACGTGGTCAGGCATTGCTCATTTGTGGGAAGTAGAGAATAATTTCTTTCCTCTGCACTTCCACATAGCCTTTACTTGTTTTGTTTTGCTGTTCCCTTTCCCCCTCCCTTTCCCCTTTCCCTTTTTCCCTTTAGTTGAACTGTTAATTAATGATATTTCCTTAATATATATATATATCTTTCCCTTTAATTAAATTATCCTTATCTCAACCTGTGAGTTGTTCTTTCCTTTACTTCTTCCCCTCCTCATCTGAGGAGGGGGAGTGAGAGAGCAGTTGTGGTGTTCAGCTGCCCAGCACAGTAAAACCACCACAATGATGTTATGCCAGCTGTAAGTTTCTAACTGAATCAGTTTACCTCCCTGAATTTGGGCATTGGGAAGCCTCTGTCAGAAAAATAGTGCAGTTGTGGTGCTGACAAAATTTACACAATTCAGGTTGAATTAAGGCAAGTACTTCTTTTTTGAGTTTTACTGAACTCATTTTTCTGCAGAGATCAGAGAAACTGCCGTGGAGTCTTAATGCGTACCACCCTCCTTCCTGCCCCCAAATGCTTTAAACCCCTCAGTGTTTTAAATGGCATCTGGTGGCAGTTTTGTTAACTGATGTTATATAGCTTTGTACAGCTGTTACCTTGATAGGCATTAAAAAGGTGCCATTAGCTGATGAGAGTTCAGATTCCAATGAGTGAGGTGAAATTAGTAATTTCTTATCATGAGTGGTCCATCTGAGTTCTTAAAAAGTTCTTTAGTTGTGATCAGAATTATGAGGATTACGTACTCTGTAAGGATACTTACAACTTATAACACTATTTTTCATACAAGAAGTTTCTACAAGAATAGTGTTAGTAGTGAAAGTAGAACACAGTCAAAAAAGTTGCTACAAGATTTTCAGTATAATAAATAACAAAATGTATTTTTTTCTTTTAAAAAGCGTATTCAGTATGCAAAAACAGACTCTGATATCATCTCTAAAATGCGTGGTACTTTTGCTGATAAGGAAAAAAGGAAAGAAAAGAAGAAGGCCAAATCTCTGGAGCAGTCAGCAAATGCAGCAAATAAAAAGGTTATCCAGGTAGGCTGCTTTTGTTTTAAAAAACAAAAGGGGGGGAAAGCTATTTAGGTTTTTCTTCTGAAGACTAATTATTGTCTTTTAGTATTTCTCAGTTCTTTGAGTTGTTGTCGGTTGATACCTACTGCTCTCTATCGCTTACTAGAAGCCACAGGAGACTGATTATATAGTCCTTACAGCTTTTTTATAATTTTTTTTCTCATTCCTATTCTCAGATGAAAAAGATATAGGGCAAAGGTACAGTAAACCGAAGTAGAAACTAATATATTTTTTATTTTTAAAAACAACTAACAAGAGAGATGGCTTTAATGTTAGCTTCAAATGCTCAGTCAGCTTTTCCCTTCAATGTTTAAATGGTTATTTGCACTACAGACACTGTAGAATGGCAAATGGGTAAAACGGAATAAGATTACCCATTTGCAATTAGATGGGAATGAGTTGGCTTAGAATATATCTCCACTAAGGGTTATCCTGGCATAAACTAACGATGTTTAGTCAAGTATGTCCTCAAGTTTAGTAGAAAAAACCAAGGCGCAGGGTTTGAATATTGTGTGTACCTCAGTACTGTTCCTGCTAGGACACAATTAGGAAGAGATCAGAGCGATCATAGAGAACAACTCTTTCCAAGTAGAATATTGTTCTCTCACAGTTTATTCAAAATCAATGGTTATATAGAAATCTCCTAAGAATTAATTGCTTCTATTGATAATGGTAATAGCTTTAAGCTATCCTTTGTAAACTGGTGTCCTCAGTGGAACATCCGTTTTTTTTCCTACTAGATGTGTCCTGTCTAGACCTTCATTTTCAGAATGACTTCCTGTATTATAAAACTGAATTTCTTGATGTGGAGAAGTAGTGATTCTGCTGACATTGCCATTAGTTAGATGTTTTTTTCTTTCATTGTCTGGTTTTGGGGCTCAGTGAAATGCATGTATTTTGTTTCCCTACAGCAGGTATTTCATAAACAACAAATGTTCCATGGATTGTGGCTTATTAAATCAAAACATGAAACAAAACACACCAACCTTAACATACTGCTTGAGTTGTATAGAAACATGGTGATGTGTGTTTATGTATTTCTAACCAAGTATCTTTTAAAAACTATTTTGTACTTATTTGCTAGGGAGCAACACAAAATTCAGCCAGTGCCCCTGGGACTTCACCACAGAATCAGCAGGTAATGCTTGTTTTTCGTGACCAAATCTGTTAAAGATTCTGAAGCTTAAAAACTAACGGGGTTTCTAATCAATATATTTTAATGGAATACTATAGTAAAACCAGTGTGTTGTGTGGTTTTCAGTTGCTCAACGAAACTCAGTAGTTCAGTTCTACTGTAGATGAACTGAGTATTTATCGTGGCCTCCAACTGTTCTACCAGAGAGGGAGCTGTGGAGGGCCTGGGTTCGTCACCTCCCCCACAGGTATCTTGGATGGCCTGAATAATTTAAAATGGCACTATGGGTAGTGGTAAGGCACCTGGTATGGTGGAGTACTGCAGCATCAGCTGTTGGGCTATCAAGTTTAAATAAGGTGTCTAAGAAAATATATAATGTGATATTTTTTTTTTTTTTGTGGAAGCAAGAGACCCTCTAAATTTTTATCACTGTGAGACAGTTTGAAAAAACAAACAGGGATTTGTCTGCGTATTGCGTGAAGGTATCCTAAAGCCCAACTAGCAGTATTCTGAGTAAAAACTGAGGATGCGTGAGTCTTAGTTCAAATAATAATGCAGATGGATTGCAGAGGAGCGGACAGCTGTGGATAATCTGCTGAGCATTGTTCTTCTGTTGTTGCAGGTGCCTGATAACCCACCGAACTATATCCTTTTCCTTAATAACCTGCCTGAGGAAACAAACGAGATGATGCTGTCCATGTTATTCAATCAGTAAGTTTTGAGTTCTCCTTTGAATCCTTCTGTTACCTTTATGCTTTCTCAGTTGGCAAGCTGATTTTTAGAAATAAGAGGTTTTGAAAGTATTTCAGTTTTCTTTGTTACTGCCAAGATTACAGATGTCAGATCTGATGTCTTGGTGCAGAAAGCAAGTGCAATTTTCTTTTTTCTTTTGAGTTGCTTTTGATTGTGTAAGTTATCTATTATCAGTCTGCACTGGATTTGAGTTAGTGACCAGTATGAAACACTTCAAGTGTTAGGAATGGTTTCAAAACTAGCTTTAGTTGCCTCTGCATGTGTGCAAGACTGATTTAATTACTTCCACAGAATGATCCTTAGGTCCATAGTTCTGAGGCCTGGACATACAAAAATTCTTCAGTTGAATCTTTTACTAGTAGTAATTGTTATACTAGTAGATGCGTATGGTAAGGTCATACGGCTACTGAAGAGATATAAATTATCAAACCAGGAAATATCTGACTCTTTCAATTTATTTTAAAGGTTTCCTGGATTTAAAGAAGTACGTTTAGTGCCTGGGCGCCATGACATTGCATTTGTGGAGTTTGAAAATGAATGTCAAGCAGGAGCTGCTCGAGACGCCCTCCAAGGATTCAAGATCACTCCGTCTCATGCCATGAAAATCACTTATGCCAAGAAATAACCAGACACTCTTTAAAGGACTTCTTTGGATTGATTTTTTTATCGTGATGATACTTTGATCAGCTAGCATGCTTGCTATTCTCTGCAGAAAAGATAAGACTGTTTTGTAAAATGGCCACAGCTGTTGGGCCAGTTGCAGGACTTCCGTGGATCTGTTGAATAGTAAACGTACATGCTGAAATGTCATTTTTTTTATATAAAATAAATTCACTTGATGCTGTTTTCAAACTGTTTTTCCTTGAATTTGTCATTTCTTGAATCTGTTAGGCTTTCAGAGCCAATAAATTATATTGATTTAACTACTTCTAAGGTGGCCTTCATTTCTTAAAAGTGAATGCTGGAAAAATAGCGGTCTCTTCAGAGCAAAAAGCATGAGCAGGTGTACTAAATGTCAGCATATTCAAAATGCAACACTCAGTTTTCAGTACCATTATCTGAAGTTTTAAGGCAAGGCATTAAGGCATTATCTTTGTCTTAAGACAAAATTACTCACTGAAAAGCAACAGATTATCGTTGGAGTTTTATTTTTTTCTTTCCAGGTATTGGTAGAAATTGATTAGAATTTGATAGCATTGTTCAACTTATTTGGTTTTGTCTCTGCAGTGATGGCTGGTAATAGAAGCAAGTGTATAGAGGGCCCATAAAAGTTTATTTTTCCAATCCTCCATTATTTACCAGCGGTTTTAATAAATGGCTTAGGAAGAGCTTTCTTGCTTTTTAGAAAGACATTGCTGATATGCCTGACAGTCTGATAGATGGGTTTTTCAAAATGCATGTCCTAATGTGTGTGGTTTGTTGAGGTCTTTTCCATTTGTTTAAAACAGTTAAGGGGCTTGTTGGACATGAAATACGCTACATGCAGAGAATTAATCAGATGTAGTATTGGGAGTTGTGACTATTACAAATATTTGCATGGAAAAAAAATTGCTTCAAGAGCCAGAGTGCTTTGTTGAGGTAAAGGAGAACCTAGAAATATATTTTAGGCTAAGAGAACAATGAAACTTAAAGTATTATTTTATTTCTGGTGGAACAGTGAGTTTTAAATGGTAATGTCTAGAAGCATTTCTATCAGACCTTGGAGATCCACATCCAAAAGAGGTAACATGGTGTGTTTGTGCTTGTCATTTTGCACCATTCCTCAATTCTTAATTTTTTTTCTCTGTGAGGCCATCAACTACCTTTTCAGAGATGTAATGGAACAGAGTTAGCATGACTTTCTTCAGTAGTGGTTCAGGCAAGTATTAGAGAACCTGATGTTAAGACCAGAAACTACAAGGAACAATGTTCAAATTAGCATAGCAGCTACATTGCAAGCATTGAGGCTTTCTTGTTTCCAGAGTAAGTAGGTCAACTGGAAAAGGAGAGAGTGTGCTGATAGCTGTAGCTTTTCCTCTGTTACCATGGCTTGATGTTGTCCCCTACCTGTGTTGTGTGGGCTTAGTTGTAGCTGCAGAATATTGTTTTTCTCAGTTTGTTCTGAGATTGCTGAGATCTGACTTAAGACTGTTCTGTGGATGAAGAGCTGTGCCTGACTGCTTTTTATGAAACCTTGCTGTGCTCCATATTTTGGCATGTCCACACAAATTCTGAGCAAGTGCTGTTTCAGTGCATCTGAAACTGCTACATGAAACTTTTTTTGCACGAGATTTGCAATGTAAACAAATTGATCTTTCTCAGATGACACTGCAAAATGATGCTCTTTCCAGTAGTCCTGAATAGTGTCTCATTTCCGCATATGCACTTTTCATTATTTTTAGTGAATTCACAAATTTAGAGCACTTGCAAGTGATTTTTTTTGTGCACCTGTAAAGAGTAAAAGTGATTATGTTCTGTCATTAACCTTGTGTTTTTTCCTTTGCAGTTGCAATTTTGTAGGTACCAATGGTGCTGTTCTTGCCTTCCACTATTTCATTTATGAGACTCCATTGCATACTGCCACACTCTACCTTGCTTCACTTAGAAGGGTTTGTGGGGAGCTGTCTGCAAATAAAAAAAATAACGTATAGGAGGTTGGAGGAAGGAGTAATGGGCTGGAAGGTTAAAGGAGAATGTTGTTAAGTCAGCTGTAATATAAGGGTGATGTGAGAAATAGCAAGATGCTCATTCTTTAAAAGATAGTTGTCTGAAAGATGGTACAGCTGGTAGCTCTTCAGGCCTTCTTGTGAATCACAGAGCACTGATGGACTGGAGTGCCATTTGGGGAATTAACACAGTTGCTTTTGGTCATTTGTAAGGACTGATCCAGCTTTTTGTAGCGTGACAGCTCTGATGTGAGCAGCGTACAGTGTAGTAACTCAGGTTTTTCTGTGTGTGTGTGTTCACATCTTTTTTAATCATAATACTCCTTTTTTTCTCCTTACATATATGTTATGGTGAGGTTTGGGGAAGTTAGATCAATTCTGGATGTCCTCTAAGGCATAACAAGCACCTTTTAAGTCAGCTTGTGGCACAGTATGTTTTTAGGGTCTTGCCTCTGCAAATCTCAACTGAGTGCAGCTGTGTAACTAGAAGTGAGATGGCCACTACCCTGGCACAACCTGTGTAGTTTGCTCTCTTTCTACATCTTCCTGGGGAAAATAAGTCTTGCCTATCCTATGCAATGCTTGAATTTTAGACCACCAATTTAAATGTCTGACTTGCCAAGCCTTTTTACTGGGTTATGTTTGCATCTATGTTTTTGGGTCCTCATAGGGCCTGTCTGTAGGTTGTAACAAGGAAATTTCTATTGTGGTGGGTTTATGGTCCAGGGAAGATGGTTTGTCAGAGAGTGTTCATGAGAATAAAGGACTTAAGGATTTGAAAGGATGTGATTTCCTTTCCTGCTTATCACAGTCCAACTTAATTTTTCGTTCTCAGACAATTTTTGCTTGAGGTAAGATTAAGCCTATCGATGGCTACCGGAAGGCTTAAGAATGTTTAAGTAATACAGTTACTCATTGAAATGTTAACCCAGAACGGGTTTGGGAAGCGATTCTGTTTTGTAAGTGGAACCTGAGGCTTTCCTCCTGCCTGCAGCTCCTCCTGTAGCAGTGGAATGTCGCTTTGATCCCTTCCCATTGGCCAGGGATGTTTGTCCAGATGTTTGGTTCTTCCATAAAAGATACGGATTGCTTGACCCAGTCCACATTTGGGAGGTGCTGCAGCAAAGAAAAAATGACAAAACGTGTTTATCTGTTTATCTTATTTCTGTGTCTCAGATTAATGTATCCCCTTGTAACTGGGATTTTTATGGACAAACTTGCCAGCAAGAAGCTGTGTGCTGATGACGATTGTGTCTGTAAGTAATCCTGCTTTAACTGAAATTACGAGATAATATATTTTGAAAAACAATTGTGGAGCTTGGATGGAGTTTGACAGAAAACTGCTCTGCTTATTTAGCTCATTTCTAAATTGGTTTGTCAATTTAAAGCAATGTGGGAGGATTGATGGAGAACATCACATCCCATTTTACTGCAAAAAAATTTTGTAAGGGACCTTTTTCACTTGAGTGAAAGGTAAATGTACAGAGGAGGACTGTGATTCCTGTTCTGATGAAATAAGCATTCTTAAGCTGTTATTTTGCTTACTGGAGATGGAAAAATAAGCAGGACAAATTCTTGGCAGACAATAATTTCAAAATAACCTAATTTTGTCTGTAGAAGTAGTTTTACATGTGTGCATCCACAGGCATCGTATATTTATATTTCTCTTTATAAAAGTATGTCCTTAAATTCATCCAGCTCATTCTTGATCTTTTTTTTTTCTAGACACCATTTCCCTTGTCAGAGCAGAAGAGGATTATAATGCTCCAGACTGCAGATTCATTAATATTAAAAAAGGGCAGTTGATTTATGTTTACTCAAAACTAGTGAAGGAAAAAGAATCTGGAGAATTCTGGGCTGGAAGCGTAAGATGAGATTCTTGTGTCTATGAGCAAATCAGAAGTAGATTAACGTGTACTTTTGTCAAGAAATGGATGCTAGTGTGGGTTTTGATGTAACAACTTAGTTTTCAAAGTGGGTGTTAAAACTTAAGAAACTGATTGAGGAGTCTTGAGGGCTTTTTTTTTTTTTTTTTGGTAATGTATTATCTTCAATAACTATACAGTAATTAGGCATTGAACCTTAATAGTGTCTCAACAGTTCTTTTCTGTGGGTGTTTGCTGAAACTATGGAGGAGAAAAACTTATCACAGCTGCTCATATGCTCATAAAACTCTTAAATTTAAGGGAAAAAAGATAAATATCAGCTGTATTTGTGTATTATATGTATATATATAAATCCAGATAAACTATAGGTGGTACTACACTCCAAAAATGCATGCCTATGTTGGAACTTAATTGTTCATTTCATGTGCTGGTTAATTGGAGAACTAAGATATCCAAAACCAGAGTAAGAAACACTGTTAGTAACTGCTTCTGACTAAATTATGAACTAGCTTAAACCAGATGAGGACTGTTGTAAGGTACCTAATTATGCATCTCCTTGCTTGAAGGTTTATGGAGAACAGTATGAAGACCATATGGGGACAGTTGGTTATTTCCCTAGCAGTTTAGTCTCAGAACAACATGTCTATCAAGAAGCAAATAAGACAGTTCCTACAACGGTAAGGAATTTGCAAAAGCCCAGCTGGCTGCATAATTATACTTGGCTGTGTAATGCTAATTTGCTGTAAAAACAAATCATAATTGTGGCAGTTGATTGTAGCATATCACAGATGCTTAGGGATGCAATCTTTGGGCCTTTATACAGGCAAATAGCCTCAATAAAATCCTAACATAAGCTCTGATATTGTAGACATTACAAATGCTGCGTTGAGGCCTTGATCCTATTAGAGTTCCTATTGATTTGAATGGTGTTGCTTCAAGGCCACAGCAGCCTGTTACCGAGCTTCTTGCAATGTGTTGCAAATGTTTTTCTTTTTTGGAATCTGCACATTGTGCTGCATATTTTACTAACGTGTACGAGCCCCCTTTCTATTAAATGTATATATAGATTTCAATTTTCATAGAAAACTTTAATTTTACCCTCCTGAATATCTCCCACTTCAGTGAGAGGAGGTACCCAGCAACCAACTGTATGTGAAAACTCACTTTTCCGTTCTTCATTCAGAAAGATGTGTTTTTTAGTTCTTGTTTTTATAGTAGCAGTGTCACTTGGGTTAAAATGTTGCATGCAACTTAAAGAATTAAACTTTGTGTTCAGAGTACAGTATGTGTATGAGAAGAGTATGCTTGCTGTCTGATAGCAGAAGTTCTTAGTACATTTAACAAAAAGTTGAATTGCAAAGCCATTGAAAACACGTCTTTAAGTAGGCTGCACTTCTGAAAGAATGGTTCTCCCCTGATTGTGTACAGTAGCATGTCATATAGCAGACAATTCTTAATTTTACTGAAGGTCTGAAACACACTCCACAGAAGAGTGGAAGAGGAGGGTCCTTTCTAAAAGGCTGATGTGGTCTGGCTTATAAGTAATGTTGCTGGTAACCTACATCTGTGCTTAAAACAAAATGGATGGTAGGTTTCCAATAAATACCTTCATTAATATTGGATATTTAGTTATATTCTATTTTGAAGTGTACAGCAAAATGCAATGATTAGTGCGTCAGTCTTGAAATCACATATGGAGTCTTTAATCCTAGCTCTGGATTACTAGGTGGGTTTCATTAACACAGGAAATAAGCAAAATGAAGATCTCAGTTTCACATTAATAGTTGCTAGGATTTGCATTATTAATGTCAGACAAGTTTTGTATGAGCAAATGCAAAGCTTGAAGTGATTGCTTTTCTTGACACTAATATTAGAATATTCTGAATTTGGCCCAGAAGCATTGTAGCAATTAGTCACAGAACATGAAAGAATGACTAAAATATGTTTCTAAGCGCTTTACTCAACAATATGACAGCCAGTCTGCTGAATGGCAAGCTGAATTGGAAGCAGAGGCAGGTTAAAGTGATGTCTTAGCCTGCAGGCTGGCTGGGGGTCCAGAATGGGACACTGCCAGGCTGCAATGCAGAACTTTAATTGGCAAGTAGAAGTTCTGCATCCAACCCTCCTGCAGAACTAAGGACCCTGAGCTTCACAGTCATTTCATCCTTATTTCACATTCTTGCTGTGCAGTAACTTTGTGACAAAAACTTGTTGTAGCAGTTCTTGTTCTTGTTCCTCTGTTCTCAGCTGTATGTTGCAAACATGATCTTAAAGGGTCTGATTCCAGGATTACATTTAAAACCGTCTACAGCGCATCTTGACCAATTGGTATGGGTAATACTGCTTGCTCCAGAAGTATCCTTTAGAGGTTACTGTTTTATACAAGAGCTAGCATTGCACAGCTGTTATATGCCTCTAATGCCACCAGCCTGCCATTTGCAAGTCAGTTGCCAGTCTTGTGCTTGCAGCTCTGTAACCCTTCAGTTACAAACCTGTTTGCAATAATTCAACGTTAAGCTGTTGGCAGTATTTTCCCTTGCTTTCCTGGTCTTGGACCTGTGAAGCCCAGGGCTGTTGCTACCATGGGTTCTCTCAGTAGATGGTTACCAGTGGTATGAGAACCACCTTCTCCAGCCACTCTTTTTCCTACCCCTTTACAGTATTGTTTAATTTACACTGGGGCACCTGACACCTGATGATGCCCAAAGCTTAATGATCAATCAGCATGCACCTGCCTGATAACAGCACTGAGTAAGACCCTCAACAATCAGCTTGATGAGTGGGAAGGAAAGCAGATTGAAGTGGGACCTGCTGCAGTGGAGAGGAGCACAAAAGAGGACATTAGCACGAGGGTCTTCATGTATCTGTCTCTCTTTCCATTCCGGGGCCCCCCCCCCCCCCCCAAAAAAAAGTAGCTTGTCACAGGTGGAGTCAATGTATGCCATTGGCTACAGACCCTCCTAATAAATTCTTGGGCTTGTAAACTTCCATCAGCATCCTTTTTGCGATGTTAGGTAATCCATGCCTATTGGTGGCTGTTTCAAGTGATAAGTCCTGGAAGATGTTTTTCCCAGTGCTGCTACTTTTGAATTGCACTGAATAAAACAGACTCAATACAATAGACTGTGTACTACAAAGTGGTGTTGGATTGCCTGCCTTCCCTCAATCACTTAAAATTGGCCATTTGCTAGCTAAGATAAAAGTACTTTTATTACCAGTAAGCATCTGCTCTGAAACAGCTTCCTGTCTTCTGCTTCCAGGGGAGAGGTACGTGTGATAGGTTGGTCTAATGTATATGTTGCTTGGTTTCAGCACCATGAGGTGATAATTCTGTACAGTAGAATCAAGATGAGATCTACATGGCTATGTAAAATGTTAGCAGAAAGCTAGATGAAAGCAATATGCTGTGAAAACGTATCGCTTGCTGGAGGTTTTCAATAAAAAAAAAAAAAGGCATTTGTTTTCTTAGTTGGATTTCTCTGGAGGAAGTGTAACAGCCTATATAAAAGGAGCTGAAAGGAAAAAAAATACTTTTTTTTCTCCAGAATTCTGTGAAGTTAATTTATAGAGAACATACTTTGAGTATATTACAGTGTATTCAGTGTTTGCATCTACTTATCTACCTTTGGGGGATGATAAAAGAATGTTAATCCTTCAGTAATCTCAAAAGATCTTTCCTTTTAACTCTTTTTCAGGACATTGATTTCTTCTGCGAATAGTGCTGAAGATGGCTAGGTTATCTCTAGGGTGCTACAAGAAAAGCTGACAAAGAAACATGAACCCCCTCACTGAACATATATATTTTTAATAAATGTTTATAAGATAAGTAGTGTTTCAAATGCAAAAGTTGACTTAGAGGGATTTATTTGGGGTAGCAGAAATGGTCTCGTGCAGGACTTATTCTTTAGAAATTTTTTTACCTGCATATGCTTTGCTTGTTAAGAAACCTAATAGGCTTTGAATTATTGTATGTCTGAGTGGCATAAATATGCTATATATAAAATTGGATGTGCTATCTTGACCTGCATTTTCCTGATATAGCCTTACACTATGTATTAAATAAACATTAAAAATATGTTCTGTTGTTGAGCCATCTGTTAATTATTTTTGTTGCAAGTGCTATCCTCCACTGGAGAAACGGACAGAAACTAGAGGTGGGCTTTACTGTGTCTAGAACAGTATGTTACCAGTCCTGGGTGTTAACAGAGGGCCTGCTCAAGCTGGAACGATGGCTCTGGGCTGCAGGATGATCTGGGACTGCCCAGGGCCTCCTGCCACCCAAAGGGAGCACGGTGCCCTGAATGCCTTGTGTTTCTTCTCACCACGGTAAGCAGTGAGGCAGAAAACCTTGCTGCCTTCCTAAACGTTCAACACACAAGCACTGTTCTTGCTGTGAGAAGGGGAGGAGGCATCCTGCTGCTCCCTGTCTGTCTCTCCCAGTCTTACTGCCAGGGCCAGGCTGACTGTCACAGACAGCCTCGCTGCTGGAACTGGGTGAAGTCGGAGCATGTCTTGGTTTAATTTTTACAAATAAGCATGTTAATGGTGCCACAGAGTAGAGGGGTGCACCCTCTGGGAAGCACTGCAGTGTAAATACGGCTGGGCACCCCTTCTTGCTGTATAAACCCCAGGCTTCCCTCAGGGCTGCCACTGCCATCACAGAACCTTCCAGAAGGGCAGTGGCACTTGGTGCCCAGTGGCATGGCAGCCAATCAGAATCTGGCGCTCTTGCTGCCATTTTGCCACATGCCTGGCACCTTGAGGGGAGGGAGGGGGGTGCTGCCTGGGGGTAATGCCCAACATGGTGCTGGGCCTGCACCTCACCCTGCCTGCCACAAGGCTCTGTGTCCTGGTCCAGGGGGGGAAAGGTGTCCGTGTGAGGAGCTGCTGGGGCTGAGTGCCCCCCAAAGGGGCGAGAGCTTGTTTCGTCTGTAAGTGTTAAACACAGCCTGGGCTGATAGTAGTGGTGGTATTCAGCCCCTGTGTACTCAGTTCAGCCTCAAAAAAGTGAGTAGGTGAAATTTCGTGACTATGGGCAGGTTGAATGAGGAAACATTCTAGGATTAGCAGTATTTATATTTCTCAAAGACCTCTAGAAGCATTGTCTGCAAACAGAGGCACATAGTTATTTTTTAAACCAAAAAAGCTGTATGCAATTAATTTTTGAGTTGGGTGATTCATACTCAGCAAAGATTTCCAAACAAGGTGTTTGTATGCATTTGTTTTAGATAGGCCTAATACATCCTACCCTGGTCACATGTTAGAAGCCATGAGAACACGAAGAGTACACAGAGCAGCAGGAGTTTGCAAACAACAAGCAAAACATTAAATTGCACATGAACAAAGTAATCTCAGATAGTCCCTTAGAGTTGTTAACATACCCAGTTCTGCATGGATGTATAAGAGACAGTTGTTGAAAGCTTTATATATGGTTCTCCACAAAGGCACTATCCCTTCCTCTTAATTTACAGTGCAGAAGCTCCAGGCCAGAACTGGACTCTGTGGTACAAGATGAGACCAGTGTTTATAACCCTAGACATTGCACATAATCCTTAATCCATGTCCTTGTAAACAAAAGCTTGCAGACATAACTGGTTTCAGCTCCTGATGACTCCACAACCAGCTTATGGATGCTTTAGGACAACAACACAACTAGGGAAGAGAATTCTTACTGTACAGGATACATACAACAGGGAGTAGGTATACATACGTTTTTCTTTTTGAGCTTGCACAAAGGACAACATTTGGACTATCAGTGAAAAACAACCTAACAACCTGCAATGCTTTCTTTTTTCTTTTTCTCTTTTCCTTTTTTTTTCTTCTCCCATTACGGCAAGTCTGAGGCCTTGGTGGCAGAATGTGGATGGTGGCACAGTGGCTATTTATTTCTTTTTGCCTTTTCCCTGGCTGTCTTTAGAGACACTGTTCTGTGGTCATCTCTTCTGTGCACAAAAAAAAAAAAAAAAAAAAAAAAAAAAAAAAAAAAAAACCTCAGTAGGCTTGCAATAGGCATCAAAGTCTGTCTTTGCTACTTGAAAACCTAATTCAGAGCAAAGTTAGCTAAGGGTTCACTTTGTGTGGTATTTTTAAAGCACTTAGCTGTGAAGGAGCTTTGTACTGATGAAGCTACTTGTCTACTGAGTTCAGTCTCTGATGTGTGACTGTTGGATGGTTTCCAGTTTAATGAAGCTTTATAGCACCTTTTGTCTGCACAATGTCATAGGTATTTGTTTTATATGTCCACTTTGTGTAAAACTGTCATCTCACAAGCACTTGTGACCTATGCTACAGTCTGAACTCTGGTATGACAGACTAGATAAATTTATAGGTTCATCATATAACTTACTGGCTGGATCCTTTTTTAAGTTGTCCAAAGGAGAATTGTGACTTCATTCACTAGTCACCAGGGATGTGATACAACAAATGCAGCAATTCCTGATCTTTATGGCCATTGCCTCTCTGAGGGCAATTTCTTCACTATATAAATGCTGCACAGAGAAAGTATGTTGGGTAGATTCACTTTGCAAGAGATGGTGTCTCTGCTCAGAAGGGTGGAGATGTTGCAGTCTGACATGCTCATCGCTTTCAAGAGAAGATGTGTCTCCATGGATGTTCGTTCACTTAAATCAGTGCTTGGCTCTATTTTCAGTATGACATTATTCATTATTTTATAGCAAATTTCACGAAGTTTGGTTAATTTAAAATTCCCACTGTTGAGGCCTGATTATTGGTTGAGAATCTCTCTTGTTTTTAAAGCAAAGAAACTTATTCTGCCCTTCACAAAGATGTGGAAGTGTGACAAGCATAATCTTAACAGCACTGGCATGAAAAGTAAACAAAATGATCCCAGACTTGTACAATGAGATCTGGGGGAGGAAGACATGACAAGGGAGCACAGGATGTCTGCAGAAAACTTTTGAGTACTTGCAGTTGGCAGCACTATTAATGTAAACCTGACAGTTAAAGATCGATAGTTTTGACACTGAACACAGATCTGCTTTCTGCATTTCACATTCCTAGGTGAAGCTCGTTTCAGAACAACACAGCTTGCCTTTCAGACCCCTAAGTGTTCATGCTGTAGCATACCTGGCTGAAATAAACAGGAACTGACTTTCAGGAGAAGGAGAGGAGAATCAATATTATGCTAGCAGGCAGTGGAGGATGCTTTTGATTTTCTAGTTTTTCTTTTTCCCCTACAGTGATTATTCCCCTTGCAGTTTCCTTATAGAAATCACAGCAATTTCTCTACTGTTGTTTTAGAAAAATGTACAAAATATCTTACATGCAGTGTGTGCTAGCCATATTACAAAACCTTACAGTCTATTTTCACTCGTTTTATCCCAGCATAGGGGAAATATACTCACAGCTTGTTCTAAGTTTTGTGTTTAAACAAGACTGTGGAGGACTCTTGATGTGGCCTTAAACCACCCTCTTTAACTTGTGATCTCTGTATCTATTTGGGTGGCGATCCAGAAGCTTTGAAACTGAAATGTTGTGTATTTCTCAGCAAGGCTGGTTTTGAAGAAGCGTAACACCCCTCAGTCATTACCTGAAGTAAAAAGCTTGTAATTAAGAAAGCCTCCCCGCTGCGATGGGGTTTGCTCCTTGTTCGCGACTTGGAGCAGCGTCGTTCAGCGAGCGCAGGGTGACACCTGGCGGCTCCTTCCTGCTGGCTGCGGGCAGGGCTCGCCCGGCCAGCATCTCAAGGACATTTCTGCCGCCAAGGGCCCCTAGGGCTCGCCTGTGCAGTCTCCTGCCCGCGCAAGGCCATTTGAATCCAAGTCAGAGTGCTCGGGGTCCTGCCCAGACCTGAAAACCTCCACGGGTTCTCATTCCAGCAGATAATTATTCTTATGAAAATTATTTTCCTTATCTAAAACCTGATTGTTTGTTTTCCCCAATTTCTGTCCATTGTCCCTTTTCCCCCACATAGCACCTCAATAAAGAGCCCAAACCCACACTATTAATAAACCCCTTGTAGTTGCTGGGGGCTGTTTCTATGTCCCCCGAAGCTGTTTCATCCCAGGAAGAGCAAGTCCAGCTCCCCCAGCCTCTCCAGTCGTGTTGGTGGCCCTATGCCATCCCACTGGCTTGCTGCAGAACATGCTCAGATCACAGCAGCTGGCCAGGCTTATGGTTTAGCTTGCTGGTAACAATAAGGGTGACTGAATTTATGAAGGATTTAAACAAATTTATCTAATTCTTATTTGCAATGGCATTAATGTTTTACACTGGAGATTTTCTCCTAATTACATACAGTGCTTTAAGCATCTTCACAGAATCACAGAATCACAGAATGTCTAGGTAGGAAGAGACCTACAAGATCACCGAGTCCAACCTCTGACCTAACACTAACAAATCATCCCCTAACCCATATCCCTAAGCTCTACATCTAAACGTCTTTTAAAGACCTCCAGGGATGGTGACTCCACCACTTCCCTGGGCAGCCTATTCCAATGTCTAACAACCCTTTCGGTAAAGAAGTTCTTCCTAAGATCCAACCTAAACCTCCCCTGGTGCAACTTTAGCCCATTCCCCCTCGTCCTGTCACCAGGCACGTGGAAGAACAGACCAACCCCACCTCGCTACAGCCTCCTTTGAGGTACCTGTAGAGAGCGATAAGGTCACCTCTGAGCCTCCTCTTCTGCAGGCTAAATAGTCCCAGCTCCCTCAGCCGCTCCTCGTAAGACTTGTTCTCCAGACCCTTCACCAGCTTCGTCGCCCTTCTCTGGACTCGCTCAAGCACCTCCATGTCCTTCTTGTAGTGAGGGGCCCAGAACTGAACACAGTACTCGAGGTGCGGCCTCACCAGAGCCGAGTACAGGGGGACAATCACTTCCCTGGACCTGCTGGCCACGCTGTTTCTTATGCAAGCCAGGATGCTGTTGGCCTTCTTGGCCGCCTGAGCACACTGCTGGCTCATATTCAGCCGACTGTCAACCATCACTCCCAGGTCCTTCTCTGCCTGGCAGCTCTCCAACCACTCATCTCCCAGCCTGTAGCTCTGCTTGGGGTTGTTGTGCCCCAGGTGCAGAACCTGGCACTTGGCCTTGTTGAACTTCATACCGTTGACCTCGGCCCATCGGTCCAGCCTGTCCAGATCATCTTGCAGAGCCTTCCTACCCTCGAGCAGGTCGACACACGCACCTAACTTGGTGTCTGCAAACTTACTGAGGGTGCACTCGATCCCCTCATCCAGATCATCGATGAAGATGTTAAAGAGGACTGGCCCCAGTACCGAGCCCTGGGGGACTTCACCGTCTTATTATCTATTCTACAAATGATAAACATGCCTCAGGGCTTATGAAAGATGACAAGTTCACTGAGGGCTTTCCTGCAATGTGTTTTTTTTCCACAGAAAATGTGTTCCTGCAACCGCAATTTTGTCATGCCCATGCACTCTGAGAACACTAGCACTGTGTGTTCCTGAAGTGCAGCTGGCCCTGTGGCAGAGACAGTGTGCAAGGCGCCTGAGCCACAGCGTGGTGGTGTTAGCAGCATGTTGGCCAACTCAGTGCAACAACCTTCAGTGACAGAAAGCAGCAGGCAGCAGAGACAGTATGTGTCAAGTTCCTTTCTCCTCTGGGGTTGCAGCATGAAGGCTTTGGAGGAGGGTAAAACTACATCCCCAGCTGCCCTGGTACAGGCTAATGAAGGGCTCGTTGCTGCCTTGGCTGGGATAGAAGGGTGACTAGCAACAGCAGCTGTGAAAATCACTACCCTGGAGGGAGCAGGGGAAGGCAGGGGCTATGAATATAGGCTGTGAACAGGGCTCAGGCTGATGGGAAATGTGAATGCAGGAGTAAGAGAGGATGAGAAGAGGTGTTCTCTCACTTGAAATGGGGTTGCCTGCGTTCTGCTTCACCTGTGCTGTTTTTTTTGTTGTTGTTGTTGTTTTGGTTTTTTTTGCAAGAAGTCTTTCTGATGTGTTTGAACCTTTCATGACTGTGAGGTTTAGGAGCCCCTGTTACAGAGTATCACAAAAAGTAGTACAGAGTAGTACAGAAAAGGATTTTTGTGCTCAGCTTGGCTATGAAGTGAGACTGTGGGTGCTGCTAGGCTGTAGCCTAGCCTAATGTACCATTAGCAAGTAGCATGATCCAAAGTATAGTGAGAAGTGTAGCTGGCACTAAGGTTACAGAATCACAGAATTTTAGGGTTGGAAGGGACCTCAGAGATCATTGGGTCCAACTGCTCTGCCAAAGCAGGTTCCCTAGAGCAGGTTGCACAGGTAGGCATCCAGATCATCCAGATGGGTCTTGAATATCTCCAGAGAAGGAGACTCCACAACCTCCCTGGGCAAATTCATTATTCTTATTCTATCCTGATGTGTGGGTTTTGTCCAGTCTGGACCTGTGACCACACATCCCTGGCGATGGAACATCAGATGCATTCCTGGTGTTAAACCTCTAGTTGTGACTTGTTCTTGAATAGCACAGTAAATGTGTGGGGAGACTGTTCTGCATTACGCCTTAAGAGGAAATGGAGGAGAGGTTTTGCTGGAAAGGCAGGCTTCTGCTTCAAATCAAAATGCCAGTGTGGATGTGCCAAAAGGTGGTAGAGGAACAGTTTTAAAATACTTGAGGTGTCAGAGCTGGTGGAGGTAGCAGTAGCTTCTTCATGAGGAAATTTATACACTGAGTGAAACAACAGGTGAGAATTGCACCTGCTTTAGGGTATGTGTGATAGAACAAGGTAAGGAAAAGAGTAACTGGAGAATATTGATAGTCTTTGGGCCTGAGCTGATTCTGAAAGTTGTGCTTGCTATTAGACTATTTCTGATTTAGGCTTGGAAGAGTCTTAGTTGCTTTTTTTTTTTTTTTTTTTTTTTTTTTTTTTTTTTTTTTTTTTTTTTTTTTTTTTTTTTTTTTTTTTTTTTTTTTTTTTTTTTTTTTTTTTTTTTTTTTTTTTTTTTTTTTTTTTTTTTTTTTTTTTTTTTTTTTTTTTTTTTTTTT
>CM021767.1:3381148-3454543 GCA_011076525.1 Nettapus auritus
TTTTTTTTTTTTTTTTTTTTTTTTTTTTTTTTTTTTTTTTTTTTTTTTTTTTTTTTTTTTTTTTTTTTTTTTTTGAGGGTGGAGGGGTGCTGAAGGAGGGCTGATTTATCTTTAGCCACATGTCTGCAGACTTTTCTTCCCTTACAGCCTGCCACTCTTGCTTTGTTGTCTAGGACCAGTGTGATATGGCTTTGTCCCCAGCCCTCAAAGGTGACTGATGGACTTATGGACTTTTCTTCCCTTAGCTTTTGGGTTTAGAAATAGCTGTTTTTTCTTAGGAGTGGGTGGAAAAAATGCCTTTGGAATGAATAGTGTTATGTCAGTACAAATCACAAGGAACCATAGTGAAGCTGATTGCTTTTCCTGCTCAGACTGAAATTATACTGCCAGCCTGTGAAAAGCAGGAGCTCAAAATATATATTAGGTAAAACTCTATGAATGTTTAGTAAATAGCACTGAATATATATGTATATACGCATAATATTGGAGTTCTTCAGCATCACTTAGATGAAGGTGTCAATATCTCTGACAACTGTAAAAGGCAAAAGAACACCTAGCCTAGAAGAACAATTGGACAGACTGTAAAGCTTGTCATATGCAACAGAGCAGTGAGAATGCAGTTTAAAGTCAGTTCTCCCCTTTGTACTGTAATGCTTGTTTTGGTGTGTGGTTCAGTAAAATGCTGCCTGTTGTCAGGCCCTCAAACAGCAGTGGTAGTGTTGTTAAAATCTGTTAGAGGACTTCCATTTTTTTATTATTATTTTTTTAGACGGGGCAGATTCCCTTAACAGGAAACTGCTCTGCTACCTTTTTTTTCTTACACAGGAGTGTGTAAAATTGCTTAAGGGACATACTAAATTTGGGGGTATAGTACTCAGCTGTACTCTATCTGATTTTTTTTCCTCCCATATAGCATATCCTTTGAATAATGGTATAGAAGAGTAGGGCAGCTAGTCTATCCCCTAGTGGCTGTGAGGGAGTATAGCCCACGCTGGTCAGTAGATTGCTACTCTACTGATCTACACCTTTCAGTGATTTTTGGTTGGCTGAAGGTTGCTCAGGTTGTAGCTGGGATTTCAGGAAGCAGAGGTGGAGACTGCTCTTTGCATGTGTAATAATCTAGCAGTCTAGGTACTCAATCACAATACAGTGAATTCCTATTTCTAATTCCTGGTAGTTGAAACTCTGACTAGTTGTCTTCATTTCTGAAGATTACCGGGGCAGCTATTGGTGTCAGAATAGGGTGGTTCCTGGTTCTCATGCAGAATAGAGAAGTTTCTCATTAAGTTTCATGGAATGAAAACATCAGACTTTCTTCTGAGTTCTAGCATATTTTGAAAATTTTTGCGTTGAAAGAAATATCCAGTAGCTGTTTAAATGCTTGGCTTTTTGTAGGTGGTGTAAACTACCACTACCTTCTTGTTTACACTTTGTGAACAGGGACACTCCTTTGTGTAAACTGAATGCAGCTAGCTTGGCACCTGGGTTCTTCTGCCTTAGGCAGGCTGCAGCCATTAGAGCTAAAAGAGTTAAATTGTAAGCACTGGTCTGATGTACTGTCTGTCTAGTTCTGTATACTGTACAGCATGTATTGATTATGATGCCAATGAAAACATTAAAATTCTTTGCATTGTCTTTTTTTATGCAAATGGATCCTTGCAATGTTCCACATGCGGTTCTGTGACATCTCTAGAAGGAGCTGTAATAGAGAAATTGTAGGCTGTCTTCTTTAAGGGTGTCTTTAAATATCCCCATCGTTTTCTATTGCCTCTTTTTTTAAAAAATAAAAAATAAAAAAAAAATGTTGCCTGTGATTCAAAATGCAAAGCAATCTTGAGGAGAGGGATGAGGTAATAACTTCTTGGGGGTTGTAGCAGTATGCAAAATAATAGTAAAAGCAGAAGATGCTAAGTCACAATAAAGTCTTTAATGTGTCTTCCTGGTACTGTACAATTGGAGCTGCAGAGACTGGCAAAACTTCTTGATTTGGGCTGCAGCTCCTCTGAAACTCTTTAAGTAGAGAGGTTAAGCGATCCCTGGAGGAGCAGACCTTACTCAAGTAGTTGAGATCTATAATTGGTTTCCATTTCTGCTACAGACCTGTTTCCCATGTCTTTGGCTGTATAGTTAACCTGACCTCTTACTGTGGTGTTGCCCTTTCACCTTGGTGTACAACCCTTCTTACTAAAATTAGTATTTTAGCCTGTTTTTTTTTTTTTTTTCCCTCTTTGTAGGAGACAGTGAATATTAGAACCTGGACTCTGTTCTCAGGGGTCATGGGACATTTGGTTGTGAAGATGCAATAGTAATTATTAGAAATTACAGTCATGAGGGATGCTCTATCTGCCATGTTCATGGACCAAGAAATGTGGCTATACCTCAAAGCAAGACTACAGTAAATGTAACAGTCTACTAACACAGAAATTTCTTGGCTCAGCTGATACCAATGGGGATGAGAGAACTGTGGACCGAAAGGAAGCAGTGAGAGACTGGATGATACCAGGCAGAGAGAAGACTGGAACTCCTCAAGAGCTGAAAGAGGCAGATCTGACATGGGAGAAGATCCAAAGTGGGGGAACAGGTGTGGGAACCATGGCTGTGCATTGATGAATGCAGCCATCCTGAGTTAGGTGACAGGTTGTTCACCACGCACCTTGGACCAGAGATTATGTCTTTGCATTTAGGATCTCTGGATGGATTCTCCTTTCGCAAGCCTGCTTGGTTATTTTTCAAAGCTCGTCCCAGCCACCATGGATTAACCTACCTGCAGTATATTTGTGCTGTTTCACTTTGTGTTTTGCAAAAATACTCAGCACGTACCAGACTTAGTTCTACCTAAACTATGTCAAGTTTTGTTGTTCCAAACAATGGGTGTGGCTCAAAAATGCCTGGCCATGAGTGACACTGTACCTAGTGTAAATCAGCCCTGTTTTCAACCCAAGAAACAGCAGAGCATTGCAGTGTTGTAACTTTAATGTCTGCAGCTTGTTTTTAGCTAGCTCAAGGATATCTTCCTTATGCTGCCTTTTACAGTGTAGACAGACTTGTGGATCCTGCTCTTAACTCAGGAGAAAAGGTCAGAGTGTTGTGGTCCAAGTGTCATGCTTTTCAACAGGGAAAGCTGCATGTACAGAGAGAGCCTTATGTTGTTAAACCTAATCAATAGAGGGAAGACTGCAAAATCTCTCTCCCTAAGGCATTACCATCCCCTTTTTCCCCGGGTGAGACATGGTTTTCTGACAGAACATGTCCAATATGCTTTTGCCGGATTCTGGTTAGAACGGTCAAAGTGTTAGCAGATGCAATGTGTTCTGAAGGGCCTGAACTGCTGCATTTTGTTCCAGCTACAGAGCTCCGTTCACAATAATTTGTTTTTTTCATTTGTTTTAAGGGTGAGAGGAAAGTGCAGGAGCTAGTAGCTACTCATGGATACTTGGAACAACCATGGTAGTAAGCTAACAAATCTGTGGTTCAGGCTGTTAAGCTGGGTCATCCGTTGCTGTTTGCAGCACACATACATATGTGCATGTGTATGGTCATAATGTGCTGCTAAGCAAACTCTTCCATGTGTTTAGCTTCATTTGTGGGGTTTAGACAAAATTGGGCACCAGGAAAAGAATGAATTGTTTTCAGTGTTTTGATTGTCGAGGGTTTATACAACTTGAGTAAATGTTAGTGTTAAGACACTAAGGGGAGTTGCTCCAAACGTGACTAGGGAACATAAGGAGTATTGCAGGACATCTCTGGAACTTTCTCAGAAAAGCCATGTTGCCCTAGTACCTAGCTGATGCAGTTTATGGAGAACTTTAAAAAAGTGTAGTGGAAAAATCCTTATTTTGACTTCTGCAAATTTACATACTGACTGTTTCCCACCCTCTGCCTGTCAACTAAATACCCCTGTAACTGTTTGTTGCAAAAACAAGTGATGGGTAGGCAGCTTTAAGTGTTCCTCATGCTGTGATTTCTGCAGTTCTGCTCTGTTTTACCTTGAGCTGATTGTGGTATTTTGGCTCTAGCTGTGCTGACACTTAAATCTGGCAGTAGTAAGGCCCCTGACTGCAGGGTGCGGGCAGCGGCTTTTTCATTTATTTTTTTTTTATTTTTTATTTTTTTATATATTTTTTAATTTGGTAGCTGTTGATGGCTGGCATTTTGTGAAGAGCAGCTGGTGTGATTGAGAAGATTGGCAGCTTTTAAAGCCTTTCTCTTTGTGGGAGGTTCAGTGCACCGTGGGTTCAATGTCTTCATGATATAATGGAGCTCATTGCTTTGGTTTCCAGTTTGTATTGATTGCAGTGCAACTTCAAGCAGCAGGGTTCTGTGTACTTGCTGCATGACACCATGGTCATCTCCGTGTGTGATCTGCCATGAGGTTTCCACTCATAAGCCAGCCTTGTTGGTGTTGGTTTCTTCATCTGCTTGCAGACACACAGGTCTGCTATTTTTTTATTTTTTTTTTTTTTTTCCCCCTCTCCAGTAAGTTCTTTAAAAACAAGGTGAAGCTGCTTGTAGTTGTCTATTCCCATTGACAGCCTGGAAGATACATGTAAAAATCACCCACTGCTGGTTTTGGCACCCTCTCCTGAGGGGGTAGGGAGGGCGGATTGCCCCTTGCACCCAGACATTGGGGTTGCGGTGACATCATCAGAACAGCCATTGCTACCCTGTCTGTACTAGGGGGAAAAAAAGGTTCAATGACTAACAGAAATGATGCTAAACCTAAATAGTTTTGCTAGCCTGTGCTTTAAAGAAGCCTTTGTGTTCATATCTCTCTTATCATACTTGACAACACTATCAAATTTCTTCTCCAGTAACACTAAGGTGGTGTAAATGAAATCCCTATTCTAGTTTTTAAGAACATATTACATGTACTCTGATATCCACAGGCAAGGAAAGGTTGTTGATCTCCTGTCAACGTCAGCAGTGCTTCAGTGAAAACTGCTGTGGGATATGACAGAACCTTTCTCAGTCCCCTTAACATACAAAGAACTGGCTTCCTTCAAGGTATAGCTTTTTCTGCACGTGCCATAATGTGAACATGTTCCATACCAAACCCTTCTTTGCCAGCACTTGTGTAGCTGGCATCCTGTAGGTTCTGCAGTCTGAACTGCAGTAGAAATAAAATCAACCCCTCTTTCTAACCTCAAGCATATCCTCAAATAGGTTTGCTTTAACTTTCTACATCTGGCACTTTCTCTTAACTAGAAGTGCCAAAATGGACGTGTGTGTAAGCTGACCTCTTCTACTTTTCTCATAAAACACCTCAGGGAAGAGATTCCAAGTGATTGTACCACCAGACAGAAAATTAATGCCTTCACAAAGCTGGCTGCAAGCCCAATTTTTAGCAAAATTTGACAGGTAGTGTTGGCCACACCTTCTAATTTTCAGAAGAAAGCTTCTGTTTCAATCCTGCCAGGTACTTTTTAAAATAAACTATTTTTGTTCCTGATTTTAAGTGATGAAGGAGGAAAAATCAGTTGAAGGTAAAAGTTATTAGTGCTTCAAAGGGGGGTGGGGGTGAGGGGGAGCATGTCCTGCTTCATCCCTGTTCAAACATTGAAATTGCTCTGTTTTCCATGTATAAAACAGAACCAGAGGCACTGGAAAATCAGCTCTGAGAAAGGGCAGTCTGAAAAAGGTTCTCCTGCACGGAGGCATTGATTATTCATGATCCTCGCCTACTGAGACTGCAGTGTAAATTGCTAATCCAATTCTTCAGAGACTAAGCCTCAGAGTAGAAGTTGTTGGGCTTAGTTAGTCTGTTGCCACAGACTGTGGTGGAGCTGCAACGATACCTTTATCATGGACTGTGATGTGCTCAGGTACGGGATACACCTCTTGGTCAGCAGTTCCTCATCTCCTTTGAGGAAAAGGAGTTCATCCTACAGAAGCCTTCTGCTCAGTTAGCACAAAAGGTTATAATATGCAATGAGGAAGAGAGATTTTTGGTTGCTGATGACTAAAATGGGTTGTTTCAGGGGCCTTTGTTTTGAAGCAATATTCAGGAATATGTTAATTTTTTGTCATCTGTTCTGTGGCATATTGGCACCACTATCCAGCTGTGAGCTAGCCTGAAGACCACTTTACAACACTGAATATGGTTATTGGATCAATTTGGTCTGGTTTGCCAGACTAAGACCAGAATAAGCTAGTGATATTTTCCACTGTTGCTGAAGAGTCATAACATTTATTAAACAGGCTGTTTGTTTCTCTGAAATATTTGTGACATGAAGTGCCTTAAAGACACATTTTCTGGGCTGTTTTTTATCCCTATGGCTGCAGAGACTGTTCTAGTAAGACTTGTGGAAGTCAGCTTTATTTCAAGTATTAGAACATAGGAATGTCCTGGGTTTCCCACAATCACAAACAACTTAGCTACAGTCATAATGCTTCATTTTGCTCATACCTAAGATTCCTCTGTAATGCTGTCTGTAGTCTATCCTCTACGGAGTAATACTGTAGAACAACTGAAATCACAAATGCATATCTGCTTTCATTAGAGTAGCTGGATTTAGTAATTGCCTTGAGCTCTAGGTGACCTTGTTTAAGTTTAGAGGCCTAAACATTTTCTGGGTACAAACGAAGGTCTGAGCCTTGTAAACTTAATAGCTGTAGACTTGATAGTGATGGTAGTGATAACTCAAATGCTGTTGGAAAATGTTGACAGTATGTTGTCTTCTCTTTGTAAATCCACGTGATGTTGGTGACTGAGCTGCACTGTCAAGGCATTCTATTTTAAATTTTCTAGGAGCCAGTATTAAGTGAACTTTTGAAGTTATAGCTTATGAATTTGAGTAAGCATAGCCCTAGAGTGGGGAGAAGGGCTTGTATCTCAACCGGTGGTTTGTTCACAAACTAAATGGCTCCTGATCCCAGAGCATTGGAACCTGCAGACGAAGGGCACCTAATCACATTTGGTCTGTTTCGGTACTAGACAAAGCCAGACCCAACCCACTGAAACATTTTATCTCTTTTCTTCACTCTTACTGTTGGTTTGAAATTCCTGACACAAAGATCTATAGAAATAGTGCAACATTAAGGGGAACAGCAAACTTCCAAGGAGATGTGTAGGCAAGGGCTGCAACAGAAGGGCTTGCAGCAGCATCACGGAGCTGTGATGGTCATCTGAGTGTCGGTGACTTGTTGGTATATGCAGCTTCAGTTCTCTTTCTAGAGGTTCTCTCACAACTTGTTTTCTGCTAAGATTGTATTTACTATGCTCTGTAAAACCTGATGGAGCTGAAGAGGCAACTTTCTCTGTGAGATGCTGTAAATGGCAGTTGCTGAAGCTTTTCAAGACAATGTGTCCTGGTTTTGGCTAGGATAGAGTTATTTTTCCTCCTAGTATGGAACAGAAATCAGTCTGAACTGGTATCTGAGAACAGAGACAAAGTATCTTTGGACACAAAACCCACTAGCAAAGGCTTGTTTTTTAATCTTTTACAGGAGGCAGGCTGCTGAAGGTTCACAGTTGCCTTGCTCTAACCCATGGGTGCTTTAGAAACACCGTGCAGGCTCCTGTAATATTAATGGCTCTAATTCCTAGCACTGCACCATTCTTCTGCTTGTAAAACTCGCAGAATATCTGTTTCATTCATGTGCAGGTTTGTCTCCTCCAGCATCTAACTAGGGGAAGGGGACTTGAAGGTCTTCGGTTTAAAATAGTTGGGCCTAGGTATCTGCCACTTTTATATTCTATCTAGCTTTCCTCTGTGTGATATTTTTTTTTTTTTTCAGCCTACACTTTTCCTTTCAGCCTGTACTAATTATGTAATAGCATCAGTCTCAGCAGCACTATTGATTTTAATTCAAGGAGATTAACTTGGGCTCTGTAAGCTTCTTATAGATGGAAAGATCTCTTAATGATCTTTCCATCAAATACCTGATGCAGAAGGAAGCCTGTTAGGGGATACAGCAAAATCATAGTGGGATCCAGTTGGGCACCCATCTGTAACTGCGATCTTGCCCCTGACGAGCCCCATGCAGCACCATTCCTGGAGCAGCAGTGGGAGTGGGTGACTGACTTGGGTCAGCCCCCTACAAGCTGTGGCCTCTTCAGAACAAGAGAAGTAGCTTTTTACACATAACACAGTAGGTGACAGAACAGTCTGTTGGCTTCACTGCTCATTTTTTTCCTCTGTAAAAGGGATTCAGGAAAAGACAATGTAGGCTATGAATGCTTTGCTGACTGGTAGGAGCAGCTGGGGATGCTCCTGGGTGGAATCGAGGAGACAAGGAAATTGTGGTGAAGCTCTCTGGTCTTGTAAGGCTTGAGTGAAGCCTTAGAAGGTTGTTATCCAAAATGCTTGCAATTTTTTTTCACTTTGTTTAAATTGTCCAAAGCCTCCTCTCTGACCATTCCACTATGTACCTGAGATTAAAGAAACTTGTCAATGGCTATCTGCATTTGATTCAGCAAAATCATAAATTCTTAGAGGATGAACTGCCACTTGCTTTTTTTTTTTTTGATAATGTGGTGTCTTATTAAATCCTTCTTTTCAATGTCTTGCATTAGTTATGTCATGTTTTTATACAATACTTTTTCTCTTGATCTAAACAGGTTTCCATCTGAGAGGTAATGGTTATTTCAAAGGCCTTTTCTGTTTCCTTTGTCTAGGATTCTGCATACACAAGCAATGTGTTTTTTTGTTTGTTTGTTTGTTTTTTGTTTGTTTGTTTGTTTTTAATTTTTCATTGCATGTCAATGAAATGGAAATAGTTTTCCCTGAGGGTGGAATGGTCTGGAGATGCTGGGGAGACCAAGTGAGCGAGGGGAAAAATCACTGACGCCATTTTACAAGTTACTTGCATCCTGCTTTTGGAAGTCTCCAATGTAAAATTCAGTAAATGTAATACCTACAGGTCTTTGTGTATATACGTTTGATCCTAGATTAGGTTGTATTTATATAGAAAATCAAGATTTTTGACATCACCTGCTATAATGCTTGAAAGAATTGTCATCAGCTGCCCTTTCTGTTTAAAGTCATTTGGGACAATAGCAGATTAAAAGCACTTGTTTAGGACTTCTAGTGGGGAGAAAAAAATATTGTTTGCAAGAGAGTGATTATTAAGCCTGGGCTCATGAAAATATAGGGAAAAATAGAAAAGCAAGTTCATGGAGCCTGAGAAATGCAAGGAAACAAAACCAAAGATGAAGAGGGGAACAGCAAAGGGAAAGGGAACAAAATACTTTGAATTTGCATGTTCCATGAAGGAAAAAAAAAAAAAGCCTTCCTACTTTTTCTAATCATTCATAATGTTATTTTTGTTTCAGGCTAGATCTTGAAATTTTGAAACAGGCTTTAAAGCTGTGTTTTTCAAAGCATGTAGCAATTGCATCTGGAGGAGAAACAGCGCAATGTAGTTCTGTGGAAAAACAGATTGATCTCTGTTGTCCAAGTCTTACAAATGTGGGCAGAGAAGACTATTTCTTACATAGTAGTTCTAGGGTTGGTTTGTTCTGTAATCTAAGCTATAATTTGGAGTGACACATTACTGAGGTTTTATTTAGCGTAAAAATATTTACAGTTAAGTGAAGGGAAATAATTCCAAGATACTGGTTGATCGTGTGCCTTTTTGTTTTTCTGAGAACACATCAGCCAATGTATTACAGTATACTGATATGCAATTTTGCTGCTGGGCTGTCTGAGCTGCTTAAGCAGCTGTGGTGGGCCCCCTAGTGCTGACTGTTGCATGGAGAGGGGTGCTCTCATCTTGCAAAAAACAATTGCTGCAGACAGAGTGGGCATCTCAACCCCAGGTGTCGGTGTGCAAAGTTCTAGTGTGGTCCAGCACCATAAGGCTCACAGGGCATCTTCTGTGACATGAAGTGCCACAAAATGCAAGTCTTTGCAGTAAAAATCAACAAGAAGTCCTGGATGTCCTTGGTTTAATTAAGATTCTGGGGTTTTTCAGTCTCTTTTCTTTTAACTGTATGTAGCAGTATCCCCGAGCAGCATTACTCTTCTAAATGCAGGCTTAATGGCATCTTGATTTTGAAAAAGAGCAGCAATTCTGTTACAGGGCCAATGCATAGAAGACTAATTCTCTAATTATGAGTGAAAATGGCAAACTTTTGCTTTGATGCTGTGGAGAAACTTGAGTATAATCAGTTGCAGTGTGCTGAAGTTTACTTACCGTTGAATACTTTGGGGGGAAAAAAAAGTTTGCCATAGGGTAGAGTGCAAGTTTCTTGTTTTCTTTGTTAATCTAAAGCTACCTATTAGGCTTGTAATCATTTCTTAAGGCTTAGCAGCTGTGATACTTGGGCAATGTTTTTGCATGCAGGAACTGCAAACCCTACAGTATTCTATGTACTTACACTCCATACCCTGTGGATATTTTGTTGTTGAAATGAAGTTGTCATGCATGCAAGCGATATTTATGGCTAAGTAGAAACATCACCTGGTACAATTTTTTTTTTGGGGGGAAAGTAGCTTTGCAATTAAAATGCAACTGAGTTTTGCAATTAGCTCTGGCCGCTACCGTTGTGCACTTCTGCTAAGAACTGTGGTTGTTAACCAGCTGTTTGTGTACTACCTCCATGATTTGTAGATAGTAAAATATCATGAAAGGATCACTGCAATGTTGCAAGGCTTTCAAGTGCCTCTTGTACTCACTCTGGTCAACTCCAGGGCCTGATACACAGCTAGTCTTCATGCAGTTCTTTTGTTGCTGCTTCACTGCCTTCTTGGGCTCCTCTGGGAGAAACATTGCTTTATTTATTTAAATATAACTGAATGTGAGTGTAGCACTGTGTTCACCACTTCAGGGGTAGAGGGTGCAGTGCCTTTTTATTTACTGGCTGTCTGTTTTTAAGAGCTTTTTTGGTGAAGTCACTGCTTTCCATTTTCTTGCACAAATGGAACACAGACATTTCTGTAGGCAAGTCTGTTGCAACCAAAGAAAATTCTAGGGATTCACTCAACATAGGGACTTGGGGGGGGGGGATGGAGTGTTAGTGGGGAGGGGAGTAATGTGGAGCTGATCTGTCTGGCAATAGCAAATAAAAAGGCAACTTTGAATAGAAGGGCTCTGATGCTTGCTTTGTGGAGTGCTGCCTTCTGCTCTCTTTCCCTTCTCCATTTGAATAAGGCTTGCTCGTACCTTCTCTCTTCTATCTCCAGTTTCAAGTTAGTACTGACAGGGAACAGCAGCAAAAGAAAGAAGATAAGGCAGGAGTTTCAGGCTTTAGCACCTGAGAGGGAGAAGAAAGAGGCTGGACTCTCTGTCCATCTTCTGTGCAGAAGTGTGCGCAGAGTTGTGTGGCATGAGGGCTCTTGGGGCTGTGGGTTGGACATGGATTTGTGGCTGCCTGCTTCTGTCTTGGCGACTTTGAGGTTTTGCACTCTTGACCTTGAGACAGTTAGTTACTACATTTCTAGGACGCTGAACTAATTCTCAGGAAAGAGATTATTTTGCTCAGTCCAAGTTATCAATTGTCAGCACCCTAGATAGAAGAGGTCTTCTAACAAACTCAAGTTCATCTCTACTGTGATTCTGCTGATACAGATTATTGTATCTAGGCAAAGAACTTTCTTCTGCAGCTGTGGAATATCTAATGTGGTATTGGAAAAGCTTCTTTGTCTTGTATCTGCAGAGATTTTTTCCTTGCAGCATTGCATACTCTTGCCCCTCAGTGTTCAAACACCTCAGCCCTGTGCCCAGAAGCTTTTGTTGAAAGGGAGTGATTGATCTTGGACTCATATATGGTCAGTTATATGGGTTTAATTGCCATGTCAATGACTTTGAATAAAACACTACAGACAGGGTCAGTACAGTGTTGGACAGACTAGTTTTCTATACAAACAGTTAAAATAGCCTATATGAGCAAAAACTTGAGATTAGCGAAGCATGCTGATGCTTAGCTTGAGCTGTTTGTTTGAATAGTGGATAAATTGCATAGAAACAGTTCTGTTTAAATCCAGTTATCCCCACTTCCGTCCTGATGTGACTCTTGCATGTAGGGAAAAAGAAGGGCTGTTGCCTCCAGGGCTGTCAAGACTCGTTAGATGAGGTGATGCCAAATACGTCAGCAGCATGGCACTGAGTGGGTGGCTAGCTGCTTTCCGTCCTGCGCTGATGGGCCTTGACAGCTCATACAGTTGTATGTAAACAAACCTGACAATTAAAATGCACTTATTGATCTGGTTGAAAGAAATGCCGTGTGTTTTTTCTGACTTCTGGAACAGTAGTTTCTTCACATGAATTCTATTCCTAGAGATGGATATGCAATATCTCCCTCCTCTCCCCCCTAAAGAAGAGAAGTTTAGGCAGTAATTATAAAGCAGAGAATTAACTTGGGGGGGGAGAGGGGGAAGATTAATGATTCCTTGCTGATGCTTTTACTTGACAGCTGAAAACTGAGAAGACAAAGGTATGACAAAATGTACCACACACCTCTATAGCTGTTTGGGAGCACGGCCACCTATTGATGGTGGCAGTTCAATAAAAAAACAGAGAGATCAATGTGTCAGGTGTGTGAGTTAGATTATATACAGTTTTGAAAGTGAGGAGACAAGGAAGCCAGTCTAGAGGATTCCAAGATAGGTGTAAGTAGAAGTAAGTCATCAAGGGAGGGGGGGAAAAAAAAAAAGAGATTGTTAATGGGAAACTGAGTGGAGAGAAAACAGGTTTTGAATTTTGTGGTAGGGATGTAATGTTGAAATCTAAAATGAAATGTAAGGGATAAGTACTCAATGACAGTGTTGCACCTGGATGTATCAGGGAGCGCGAATAGATGTGTTTGCATATAAGGCAAGACATTAGAGTTGGTCTTGCTGAGTCAAGGCAGTGAGGCAAAGGGCTGAAAGTAGAGGTGGTCGCATCTGAATGGAAGTGGGGATAACTGTACTTAGAACTACTTGTATGCAATTTACCCACCACAGTCTTGCTAGGAGCTAATTTAATTTATTACCTAGGAGAAGCAAATGGCTCTTTGTGGCCTAAATGAGTGGCTTTATTATTTTTTTTTTTTTTCTCACCGTGGAAAGGTGTTAGGGGAGCTCACAGAACCCTTTGATTTCAGAAACATAGATGTCTGGGGGAGCTGCCCTCTACAGTCTGCCTTGCTGTGTCTCAGGCATCGCTTGAAGAAGATGACTGAGCACTGGTACAACATGTGACATGGGGAGGTTGCTGTAGATGTTAGCTGTGTCAGGAGGTGATTTCTGCCTCACTTCATTGGGGGGTGAATGCTAGTCGAGGATGACATTAATCTGTTTCTGCACCATGAGGCAGAAGGTGACCAGACCAAGGAATGGGGGTTATTGCAAAAATGCTTCTGTTAGAGTGAAATTTCTGGTTTTAGTTCAGTGGCCATGAAAATCTTCGTGTGAAGAAAACTGTTCTCACAGTAAGAGTTGCAAGCCATCGGTAGGTTTCATTTGATTAAAAGTTGAACAGTTTGGCTTCGCTACATTCATATCAGTATAGAGCAAGGTCAAGCACTGTTTCAATGGCTGAAACAATGAAGCTGTATATTTATTTCATAGCATAAACATTTTTTGGAGGTGAGCAAGGAATTTCTAAATATAGCAGAGGACTTTGAGCAGCTATGTCTATGATCACTAAGAACATTGTCTCTATACGTATTCCATAACATTCTCGTGCTACATCATATATTACGACTTTCCTAGTAATTAAGATGCATTATAAGAATTTTCTTGAAATTGCACTCCCAACACAGTGTTTCTGCTGCACAGTCGTAGCTGTACTCCTGCTGGCTTACTATTTTTTGCTGTTGAAGTCTAGCTCACTCTATTCAACACAGTATCTTGCACCTTCTGAAAGTGGCTAAAATTAAGTCGAGAAGAAGCATAGTAAATGGGGGCAAAAAGAAATAAAACTCTCTAGCACTTTGTTTGTGGTCAGTATGGCTATTTTCCTGTGTCCATAAAGATGGAAACATCCCTACAATCCTGTATAAAACTGAGCAGTTACCACATACTGGATTTAGTAAGACTATTTGTCACTACCTGTGCACACTAAACTTACCTGCTAAGCATGGATATATAAATAATGCATGTAAAGAACGTAGGGTTAATGGTGTTGATATGCATATTGTAGCTACTTGGTGCTGACATAAGTTTCTTCTGTTGGAACTTGCCTTGTTTGCACAGCTAACTGGTAAGTGCTAATTTGTGTATAACTGAAAAGTGTATCTGCTTTGAAAATACAGACTTTATAGCCACATAAAAAATTATAGAGTACCTGACATGATTTTGTTCTGTGGGCTGGTTTGGAAAACCCAGTCTGCTGTAGGAAAACAGCTGTTAAATATAGTTATACAACTTACTAATATGCAGTGAACCTTCTTTCTAGCTTGGGAGCTCATGCATATGGATTAGATGGTGGCAGATGACTTTGTGTGCTTGCTCTCCTCTGCCTCATTATTTGCAAATTGCAGCAGTCAATGTCACTCGCAGATTCAAGAGTCAGGGTAGCTTTTCCTCAAGGAAACTGCTAGCCCCTTATTTTTCCTCCTCTTTGCCACTTATTAGGTTTTAGGTAGATTGGCTTTCAACCATTTAGTAATTTCATTTTCAGCACTAGTTATGTATTATAATCATCTTCTTAATTTGCAGCATGTTAATTTAGAGTGGAGCTTTTTTACCCATTTCTTTTTAAAGGACCCTGGAGATGTATTAAACTGTTTGTATCAATATGAATGCAGCTACTTCATTAGCACTAACCATTTAGGATACGATGAGGAAGGTCAGGTGTACAAGGCTTTCTTGATAGCATTGCAGGAAGGATGGGTTTTATTTGGAGGGGAGGGAGAAAGAGGTGGAACTTGAAAAGTTCTTACATGCTGACTTTAAAACCAAAGCTGTAGAACAGTTCATGTGGAACAAGAATGTGTTGGATAGATAAGCTGCAGTTACAATATCTGTACAGGCAGTTACCGTAATGCATTAAATATATGGGCCAGCTGATGGTTTTCTGTTAGAAAGTGTTCTGACCAAGCAATCTTTACAAATCCAAGCCTTCTGTACAGATGGTCCTAAGAAGTGGTTACTTAAAGCAGGTCTTCTACTTGCAAAAGCATTTCTCTGGCATAGGAGGCATTATCTATTGTGAGCTGAGAGGGGTCAAAGAGTCAAAAAATCAATGGGGGGGGGAGGTAGGGGAAGGGGGAAGGAATATGATGTATCTGTAGAACCTTGTTTAAGACTGAATGCAATATGAAGTCTGGGACAAAGGCACTGGTTGGGAATCTTCTGGTGGAGAAGAGAAATTTTCCTTCAAAGACTTTGTAACTGTCAGAAGTCTGACTTACAATATGCGAGTAAACCTTCTAATGCTTTAAATGATAAGGGGAAAAAGTGTTTAAGACTGTTTTGTAGCTTGGGATTCTTACCACACTGTTTGAAAACCAGTTTAAATACTTGCTTTGCTTGCTGCAAGATTAAAAACTTAGAAGGAAACAATCTTGGTCATTTTGTTGAAGGCTATTCTTACTCGCTTTTTTAACAAGAAATCCCATCTTGGGCAAGATAGGAGTTTGGCCTTGGGCAGAAGAACATCAGAATAACTCTGGCCCTCAAAGATGCTTATTTATTTATTTCAAGTGTGCTTGCATCCTAGGCTTTGGCTTTCTGCTGCTGTCATAGTCCATGGAGCTGACCCTTGTGTAAACTCATTCTGACTCCCCTTTCTTCCAGGGTAAATAAATGCAAGCACCACTGGTAGCTTGCTCTGTTGTATATCCAAGTGGGTATGTAGCACAGCACGCTTTTCCTTCTTAAACAGCGAGTCAGAGGGCAGCTACTGACTGCTGTTGTGTTGGTAGGGAGGACTTTAGAGAAGAAATTGCATTAGCTGTTTCTACAACTCTCTGACTGGACACCTTTTTCAGAAGGTCATGATTAAGCTGTGCTGGGCATTGAATAATGCTCTACTGAGTTGAGTGAATGTGTAAAAATTACAGAAGATTGTTTTCACTGTGTGCATTTATAACTGGAAGGGGACAATCCTTCATTCTTTCACTTCTCTTTTGAATCCAAAACATAACTCAGGACTGACTTCAGGGTGTGCCAATCCCATCACTGCACAGCCACAGCAGTGACTAGGAAGCAGCACACTGCTCCGGGCACAGCATACATCAAATGGGGAAGTGAAAAGACTTGTAAAAATTAATTTGCATCTCTCCACCTCTAATGAATCCTGGTTGTAAACTGCCATCTTGTTAAATAAACAGTTACTGTTCTTCTGTGGCCCAAAAAAGGCATTAACCAAAATTGCAGTTTCTGACAAGCTAATGAGTTTGGTCTCATCAGCCAAGCTGAAAGTGAAGTCTCATAGAGTTCAGTTATATTGAAATGAAACAACTCCCTCGTTCACCCTTCCCTCAAAGCTGCAGGGCTGCCAGTTGATAAGCTGAGCACAGCTCTCCAAAAGCAGGGAGAGCAGTTTCTTCCCAGCAAAGGCTTCCTGCTTTCTGCTTGCGAAATGTCCTTCCTTAGTGCCCTCCAAATGTGGTTTTGGTCTGCGTGAGGGAGGAGTAGGAGTAGGGGAAATAAAAGCTTTTATACGCAAACTTTAAGCAATGGTTTTTCTTGGCTTGTGCTTTCTGGTTTGTTTCAGTGAAGGGGTGGGAAGAAGAGGGAAAGCACTATTCCAAGCTCCAGCAGAGGCATCAGGGACACTTTCCAACATGGGCTTTAGCTGGGCAATGCATGCCCAAGCTACAAATCCACGGTAGGATTTTCATCACATCCAAGCATGAAAACTCGATGGCAAGCCTAACATACAAAAGGTGTGGGGAAGGGTTAGAGCAGAGATGGCCAGCAGACAGATTTGTCATATGGGCACAAGAGACTTTTGCAAAGGTGATGGTTCAGAAAATTAACTCTGTGTGACAATCAGCTTTTTGTGACCCAGTGGATGAGCATGTTATCTCTTAGGTGAAACTTCATTGGATTTCTGTTGGGAATCTTAGAGGGAGCTGAAATGTGCATGTAGGAGGAGTTACCAAAATTTGGGTTTGCAATACTGAATCCTCGTGGAGTGGTATCTGAATGCTGCAGCTTGACATCGTGGCACATCTGAGCTAGAACAGGGTTAAAATAAGCAGGCCACAAAAACATTACACAAAAATCATATTGAGAAATGGCGGCGGTTTCTGCTGGTACATAGCACATATGAGTTTGATAGCATATACATATGGCTTATTTTTGTGTGCAACACAAAGCTGTGGAAAACTGAGCACCTCATGAAATCTCCATCTGGCTGCAGCTGGGACTATAGAAAAGGGTCTGTGCAAAGGACTTTTTTTTTTTTTTTTTTTTTTTGAGTTTCGATGGCTGCACAATTCTATGTTCTGCTCTATGTGAGGGCTTTTCCAAGATACAAAAATGTTTACTCTGCAGAGCTAAACTGACTGGGAAACTCGGCACTGGTAAGCCGCAGGACGGGCAGGAAACCACTGGGTGGCAGCTGAGACTAAACCATGTAACTGCTCAGCAAGCAGCATTCGTGGGTCTTACCTCCCAGCAGGTACAGGCAAAGATCAGACAAAATGTACGCGGTCTCCTTGCTAATATCTTCTAGTATACTTGTCAGGAATTGGAAAAGCAGAAAGATTGCTATAGACCAAACTATGCTGTGGTGCGTCGCGACTTGCTGCACCAGAATTACACAACGTAATTGAATGTGTGGTTGTGGGGCAGGTTTTGAATGTTTGGTGTATTCAAAAGTAGTGAGCGCTCTTAGCCATCGTCCTTTTTCCCTATCTGATTTATACAAACTGTAAATTGTCTACTTTAAAGGAGGAAAGCGGGCAAAAATCTCCTGTTTATTTTACTTTCTCTGCTGTACTGAATATGTAAATAGTTATCTTTGATAAGGTAGGAGTGTTTTCCCACTGACAGTAGGGTCTGTTATACCTTGAGCTCTGCTGCCGCCTCTCATCTCCCTGTGTTGCATTTTGTGACAAGGTGATGTCGGCCCTTCAGGATTATAGCTTAAAAGACAAAAGTTTCAAGATTGCAGTGAGTATTCCCCTATGGAGACGCTCTGCATTTACCTCATGCTTACTTTGCCTCATTGCACAGATTCCTAGATGACTGCATACAGAAGTCAAATACCAGGGAAAATGTAGGCAGAGCTAGTCATTGAAAAAGCAGGGTGTTAGGAAACTTTTTTTTTTTTTTTTTTTTTTTTGCTTTGTTTTGAAAATATTTCCACTGTAAACTGGTTTCTAATACAAGCAAGCAGGGGATAGTGTCAATGAGGCCCTTTTCCTTTGCAGATAGGACCCAGGACGCACATACTCATGTTCTGAAAATGTAATTTATGGCTGAGACTGTTCTGATTCATTAAAGAGCATGGAAACCATTCACCTAGGGCCTGAATGCTCTGCCATGTGACTGCTTTCATGTTTAGAGTAAACCTTATCTGCCATGTGCTAACCCTTCTTCTATCCACGCTGCAAATTGAAGTAATTAGCAAACAAAAGTCAGCTTGTAGACTTTCCATTGAAGCTGCTAAAGTACAGAGACAGAAGCCTGGAGGCATTTTTTTCTTTCTTTAAACAGTACAAATGTCATTGATCACTTTATGGAGTTAATCAGAGGGGGGTAAAAAAATAATAGCTGTGTGTGAAAGGGTAGGCAGTGAAAAACGATTAGAGTGAATGTTAATGTGAGTATTCTGGTTGTCACTGGTAGCAATTCAAGCAAACAAGACACTTTGCTGTAGCCTGGCTGAAGAATATTTTTCTATAGTACAGAGAAATGAAGTGTATAGCATAGCAAATGTGCTCTGAAGAGCCATTTCTTGGAAGACATTTTCACTTGTACTGTAGTCTACTCTTAAACAAAGCATGGATGCCCCTTCTTGTGCTTTTGTGCTGGGACCTTCCATTCTCTGCTGTGAGCTGCAGCAATATATGGTTCCTGCTGAGAGAGGAAAATTTCTAGGAAGGTGTAGATGCTAAAGAAAGCAAAAGATGGCTTCTTTGTTTGTATTATTAAATATCTGAGGGGTGGGAGACAGAAGGATATATCTAACCTCTTCTCTGTGGTCTGTGGAGGTAGGACAAGGGGCAATGGCCACAAGATAGAGCACAGGAAGTTCTGCACCGACATGCGAAAGAACTTCTTCACGGTGAAGGTGACGGAGCACTGGAACAGGCTGCCTAGAGAGGCTGTCGAGTCTCCTTCTCTGGAGATATTCAGGGCCTGTCTGGACGCCTACCTGGGCAGCCTGCTCTGAGGAACCTGCTTTGCAGGAGGGTTGGACCCGATGATCTTTCGAGGTCCCTTCCAACCCCTACAGTTCAGTGATTGTGTGATTCTGTGATTATTTTGCTTGAAATAGCCCAGAAAACTGATTCCCACTGCTTCTCCAGTGACCATGTAAGTTCAGATTTGACTGGAATAACAGCTCAGTCATTTTTTTCCATTAGGAGTTGAGAAGTTTTGTGGGTGGCTTCTTGCAGTAGATCAAAATCTGACAGGTTGTTGAAAGGTAGTTCTTTTCCATTGATTTGTTTCGCTTTCTTTATTGCATTATGGTTAGCTGTAATACTGTCTTTGATTTTTCTGTCATTTTTTACTTTTTCTTATGCCTCTAATTCTTGGTTAGACTTGAAGGGTTTGATGCTATGCTCTGCTGAGCTCCGACTTCATGTTACGAAGTCTGGATGCTAACAAACTTATGGGCTCTATACCAGGAGCTGCACAGACATTCAAGTGCTTTAAATGAATTATAGAGCTTCACTAACTCCATTAGATAGAACAGATTGTAGTGAGCCCAAGTGAGCAGGGTGTGCTGACCTCCTGTGCTGTTACACCTCTTTGTCTTTCTCTTGTGTTGTGTGGTAGAGGGCTGGATCTGTCTTTGAAGGCCCTGTAGTTTGGTTGATGACAGGCTGACCCATGAGCCCTATGAGCTAGGCTAAATGCAAGATGGATGTAAGTGAATCAGCTATCAGTGGGCCTAAAGATTAGAGTTCTCTTGAGATAGTATGTATTACCTTTTTGTCCAGTGCAAACAGTGCTGATCAGTCTCTGAAAAACAGTATGGGAAGAGTAGTGATGGTGCTTTCTCCAGGAATAAAACATGTTTCTGTGAAAACAGTTTCTATGCCTCAGCTGCTGTTGAACTTGTTTTTACTGGTCAGACTCTTACAAATGTCACAAACATGGTGATCTGTGCACAATTTCTGTGTAACTACGTAAACAACCAAATTACCAGTCCAGATTTTCCCACTTTCTTTTGGCATTAAAGGCAGCCTGAAACACAACTATTTTTTCAGTGAATATAAGTTATTATATTTGCTCTTGATGTTAAATGACTCATGCTGTCAGGCAGTGGATAAGAAAGTTTGAGAGAAGGAGGTAAAACTATTTCTCTATGGTGTCATCCCTACCTTCATTGTATGAGTCATGACCCCCAAAAAAACCACAATGGAACTGAATCCTGCTCTGCAGCAGGGCTGCTTCATCAGACTAAAGACATAGAAAATAATCCTACCCCACTGAGTTACAATCCAAATATTGCTATGAGTGTAAACATTTTTAAATTGTCCTTTCCTGAGCTGTAGCTCGAACAATGGGTGCTCTAGTGATGCTTTTGCAAATTCAGCTTCACTGATGAAATTTCCAGGATTTTAGATGTACCAATCCTCTTGTTCAAGGGTCTACTTGTATTTCTGGCTGCATTTTCATGGTGGTTGTTTAGTGGTATTTTTTGGGGGTGGGGATGGTCTGTTTTCTAGGCTGGATAACCACCAGCTCATAGCCTTTTGTTGTAGGAGATGTATTTCAGCTCTCGGATCATTTTCAGAGCCCTCCTCTGAACCTGTTCCATGTGTGTTATTCAGGGCCCGAGAAACGGGGGGCCCTGGAAATGGGGGGGGGGTCTGGAAGAGGGTCAAAAACACGGTCCATTAACATTGTCCTCTTCACTGACCTTCTGGGAGGATCTTTGCTCTTACTTCTATTCCTACGCTTCACTCCAATACTTGTTAGAAAAAAGACTGACCTTCTTGGACTTTTTTCTTATTCTAGCATTGACTTGGCCTCTCTGACATATCTCCTTGGGTGTCTCTGACCCCAGAAGATACCCCTTCGCTTCGGTACTCAGACCAGCATTCTTTACTTAACTGTTCTGAATACTTCCTTGGTGTGTAACATAACGTTAATTAGGTTCTCATCATTGATGGACCTCCTTTTTTGACCTTCTGATGAGTTTTTCTATTTTCTTCTTTTCTTTTTTCTCATCTTTGCTTTTTTTCTGAATTTTTTAATCTGAGTTTTCTGTCTCTTTCCTCCATGTCTGTCTTTCTGCTTTTCCCCCTTAGCTTTTTTTCCTGTTCCTGACCTCTCCATTTTTTTCAATCTGTATGCCCAATCTCCTTCTCTGATTTTCTATGGCTTTTTTTTTTTTTTCCTTTTCTGAGCTTTTCTAACTTCTTCCTTTCTCTGATCTTTTTTTTGACTTTTTTTGCTGACTTTCCCTGACCTTCTTTTTACCCTTCTGACCTTCTTTTCATTTTTTTTTCCATGCCTGACCTTTTCAATGATCTTCTCTTTTGCATTCTCTAACCATCTTTTTTATGTTGTCTGACATTCTCCTATTCATCCCTCTGACTGTCTTTTTCTCCATGCCTGACTTTTTCTCCAGCTTTCTAACTTCTTCAGTTTTGTGGTCCTCTTCTCAATCTCTGACCTTTTTATTCCTTGTGGTTTCAGACATGCATTTCAGTTCTCCTCTGACCTTCTTTTTGCCAGTCTCTGCAGACCTTATTTTTCCTCAGTGCCTTTCTTTTCCCTTTTTTTTTTTTTTTTTTTTTTTTTTCCCCTATGGCCTTTTTCCACCATGTTGTGACCTTCTTTTCTTTTTGGTCTTCTGACTTTCTCTTTGCCTTTCTGACCTTCCTTGTTCTATTTTTGCCCTTCACCAATTCCTGTCTTCTATATTTCTAAATCTTGAAATATTCTTGTAGTGGCATCATGACTTTTGCTTGACTTTTAATTAAGCATTTGAACTGTGTTTTTCTTTGAGAAAACATTTTTATGGACTGTGGGTTATGTCTGATTGCAGAGAAATAACCCTTTCGGATTATAAACCTCTAATACGATTTTAACAGAGATCCCGACATACACCCCACAATCATCCTGGTCAGCACATTGAGTTTTATTTTCACATGACGACATTTTGCTAAGCATTATTTTACTCTAAGTCATTGGTAATATGGATTTTTATTTATTTATTTATTTATTTTTTAAAAAGCAAGTTCCACCATACAAGTTCATCATGTCCTCCCATTAATTTTGTAACTTGTGTTTTAATTGAAAATCAGTGGATTTACCTGGATCTGCATTTTTCTTATTTTTGCTAGTAAAACATTTGACATGTTGGCAGTACTTGGAACTGGTGTCTTGTGCTGAGCATTGAGTATTTACAAAGGAACTCAACATTGGGGGCTTATGGTTTTTCTGGCTTTATCCCATTTGGCTTGGTTTTGTATTGGTCTCGTTCCATTTTGGAGTCATCTGAAGGTAACCCTCTTTCATCTAGAAAACTCTGAGGTCAGTGATAAGGGTTTACAGAAGTATCAGTCTGATTGTTGGGGAGCAAATCAGCCAAATTCTACTGAATTTAAGAGAGCTATGCTAGACTATGATACCAGGCAGTCTTGTGATCAAAAGCACTTCTGTTAAATGAATGTATCTACTCTTTGCAAGAGAATATCAAAACTGTGGGGTGGGGGAGACACACATGTTGCCCTGGGAAAAGCATTCAGGTGTACCTTCCCTCTCTCAAGATATGACTGGCTCTTGCTGCAGCTTTGAATTAGCCTGGGAAGGGATGGTTCCTCTGACTTCAGAGTGAACTAGGAAGAAGCTTTTGTTTGGAAGTGACTGGAGCTGAAGATGCTGTTTTGGAGCAAGTCTGAGGTATCATCTGTCCTTTTCCCTTAAGGACTGTTCACTTCATCACATCCCCAGAGCTTTGAAGTTGTGCAAGTTCCAGCCAATTTTCTCTACCCCTGTTTTTAGCTATGTCAGGACTCTGGGACCCTGTAGCTCTTCAAAAAGCAGCTCACTTCTAAGGCAAATTAAAAGCATCTTTAAAAGTAAAGGTTTAGTCTTGGTACAAGTGTGGAAGTCATACAATATCAGAAGGTAAATAATAAATACTTCTGGGCAGATACTTGCAAGCTGCTGAGCTACAGTTTGCTTAGAGGTGCTGGCTTTTCATCAGAGAGCAATAGAGCAGAAATAGAAAATGGGTAAATGTTTGCAGGAGGAAGGTAAACTTGTTTGTGATGAGTGCTTATCATGAGTTGGGTGATGAGGGCAGCTAGTGTACGTCATCAAAAACATCATTTCTGTTCCCTGCAATTTAAGTACGTATCTTAGCTAAGTGCACTAGAGCCTTAATTCAGATAGTTATGCTCTGCCTTGCATTGCTTCATGCTGGAAAAATAAATGTTTTCCAGTGAACTAGAATGGACAGATGCAGTTGCAAACAGCTAACAGATGTTTGAAGCAAGTGAGCAGGAATCAGCCTGAGGGGCCTGTCCTGGGAGTTGAAAGACAGGGAAGGAGCTGAGGAAGCTATCCCTGAAGAGCTGGCAAACAGCACTGGAATGACTTTTTCAGCTTAGATGAACAAGTTTCAATTAAATTCCGGAACACTCTTCTACTGCCCTCTTTATTTATTTGTCAAGAGTACAAATGATGTGTGCTTGTTGTTTGGCAGCCAAGGTGAGGTGGGTATCCTGGACATATATATTTAGAGCATAAGAATGGCCATTAGTTATTCTTTCAGTCTCCAGAAACTGTTTGATATCTTAAAAAAAAAAAAAAAAAAAAAAAAAAAAAAGTAGTGGCTCTTCTGTGGAGAGCAGTGCCTGAATGCTTTTTCAGTCTTTGTGCAAATATGAATGCTAGGTGAAACGGACCTTTTCTGCAGCTCCTAGAAAGCTGCACGTTCTCCAGGAAGAGATACTGTGTGAAAGTATCTGAGTATCTCATTTCATTTCATCATGTTTTTACAGTCTATGCTGACTTCCTCCTGAGCATGCTGGCTTTTGTGAAGCACCTGACCTTCCATGCATGTGGTATACGATGGGAACATCAAAGCTGATATCTGTGCGCGCTCACACCCTGTTCTTTGGGGCCTGGGTATGCCCACACCTCTGATAGGGACAGGGACCCATCTTGGTTTTCTGCCTTTGAACAAGTGCAGCAGCTCTTCTGTATCTTGCAAGGGTGTTTTGAAGCTTTGTTAATTAAATGAGCTCAGAGGAGAGAATGATGGCCATCTGTAATTATTTATTAGATAGGATGAGGGTCTAAATAAAGGATATGAAATAAGATCAACCAGACATCCACCACTGTTCTTGCTGGGGCTGAGAATCTTCTATTGAGTGCCCTTATAAGTGGTAGCATGATGTTTGACTAGAGGTTATTTAGTATAAAAGGAGAGGGGAAAGAGGCTGATGACCAGTATTATGCTTGCCATTAGTTAGCACCAATCAGTAGAAACAGAGGCAGGTTCTAGCTAATGGAAGCCTTACTGTATCTTTAAGATAGGAAGCTTTAAGCCTTGAGAGTACTCTGGTGTTACCCTTTTATTAATGAGGAGGTATGGAACACTGTTCCTGCAACAGGATCTAATAAGATCCAAGCTTCTGCATCAGTGTTTAATTTATGGCCGCTGTATGTCTTCTGCAGTGTCATTGCAATTACTGAAGTCCTTACTAATGGAAAGAAGGAAAAAAACTGTACATCTCCACGGGGGAAAGCATATCAATGGGTTGGCATTAAATCTATACTCACTCTAGCCTAGCTGCCCTGGTTTAATTTGTACTTGTGGCAGATGCTAGCAGGTTTTTACTGTTATTTTATTGTAGTTATAAGTTCGTGATCCCAATACACCATCTGTAACAGTAGCATACTCCTATATGTTCTGTCAAATCCAGACAATTTGATGAACTTCTCTATACTCTCTTAAAAGCAATGAGTATCTTACAGAGCAAAATTTAAATCAATTTGATCTCTTCTAAGAGTTAGGCCTCTCAGTGTGACCAGTTACTGTACCATTGGAACATGTTGCCCAGGGAAGTGGTTGGGTCACCATCTCTGGAGGTCTTCAGGAAACGTGTAGATTTCAAATCAGTAGTGCGATTTAGTGATGGACTTACTTAGGTAAAAGGTTGGACTAGATGATCTTAGAGGGCTTTTCCACCCTGAATGATTCTATGATCTTTCTTTTGGGGATCACAGCAGTTTTGTGCACTTCTCTGCTATAACACAGAAAACCTGTGGCCTCTAGGGCATTAATGGCAAAGCAAACAGTACACAGAAACGGCTAATCTTGTCTAGACTATCCTGCTCCCTGTTTTCCCAATAGAAGATCATGAAGAATGATTCCTTTTAATAAGGTTCAGTTAAAACCTACTTGTTTTATAAGTGTTGAAAATGTTTTTGTCTACAATGGATTAACAGACAGATTTTGTATTTCAAGTAGAAGACTGTAGGCTGGCATATGAATTATCTCAGTATGGACCTGATTTTCAGGTGTATGAGTAGAAATGTGTGCCTAAATGCTTTCAGAGTTCTGTTGTGTGTTCAGCCAAGACTAGCATCTAGGCTCCATGTTATGTTGTCTACTAGAAGCTGGGAAAAGACAGAATTATTTGATCACTGACTGCATCTACTAATAATCCAGGCATTTCTAATAGCTTGGATTTGTTTAGTGTAAATGTGAACATGTGATAAAATATGTTTATTAAATGAGCAGATGTTGTGATCCTTTGGGATCCCTGAAGTACCCTCTCTTGAGGTTGTCTATGCCAAGGATGCATGGAGCCTCTGGGCCAGTCACAATGGGATGCTTTTGCCACTCATCCCCAGTTAGACTCACTTCAGCTTCCAATACAGTTTGCTGTTGGGATCCTCCTGTCACTCCAGAGATACAGGTGGGTTCTGTCCCTTTATAGATTGATGGCATTAGAGTACATTGTGCACTGGTGTCTACTAAATCTTTGTACTTCTATGCATCTGACGTGCCAGGCCATCGAATCCACACAGTCCAATAAACTCGATTATCCCTTTCCTCCCCCTGGCTGGAGGCAGGGCCCCTCTAGTCCTGGTCAGAATCTTTGCTTCTGTGTTTAAAGGACTGCCTACTGGAAGTTGGAGCAGCAAACTTTTCAGAGAACTCCTTTTTCCCAATTGTTTTCTTTTGCAACTTACGTACCCGTGCCTCTAGGGTCGCGGTAGATTTTGCATCCCATTTCCTCATGTCCTCTCTGTAGTCACGTAGGTAAAACCACAGGATGGCACGGGGTGTGTACCCACCATATTGTCTTCCTTGCGCAGGGGCTGGAGTGGCCGCAGGGCTGGAGCGTCTGCTAGGGGCTGGAACTGGGTGCTACTATAGCTCGATAAGCATAGGCCAGACCCCAGCACGTTACAGTGAGTTGTGTCACTTTGGAACTGCCAGAGTCATTACGCCTTTTTTTTTTCAAGCATTTTACCAGTTTTTTTAGGGTTTTGCAGTTGTTCAGGGGTGAATTTCCAAAACACTGGAGGTGCCCACTGCTCTAGATGCTTGCCCATATCCTCCCACACTCCCTGCCACTCACCACTATCCCGCCTCAGGACTGATCTCTGAATGAGTTTCCTAAGTAGCTGTTTAACCTTAAGCAAAACCTGAAGCATATTCAGGAGACATAACAACAAGAACATGCTGGTCTGAGTATCCCAAGGATATTCAACATCTTGGAGAACTATCGTAACTAGCTTGGAGGATAAGAGGGTGGTGAAGGAGAAAAGGGAAGTGAACAAGTAGGAAAAAATATCTTCCCCTGTCCCATCCACAGACTGGCTCCCTGACGAAAAAAGGCAATAGGTGTAATTGCTAATAGTTTCCGAGATATGGCTTCCAAAGCACAGAGTCGACGACAGTGCTGAGTACAAGTACCAGGTTAGCGTCATGACCAGATATTTTATCATTTCATAAGCTATTGCTACACAGCACAGTACCGTAACGATCTTAAACCAGGGCCTGGAAAGGAATAACAGCACGACAGGGATCACATACAGGAGGTAACGTACAATAAAACACAATTTGGAATACAGGCACAGCAGATGTGAGATTAAAGCAATCAACATTGTGACTAGCAACTATTAAGCAGGTCTAATACTTATACCAATTTTAGTTTAACACACTCTGATCAGATCTGTCGTTATCTCAACCCTTCGTGCCCCACGTTGGGCGCCAAAAAGGACTGTTGTGGTTTAACCTGGCCGGCAGCTAAACACCACGCAGCCGTTGGCTCACCCTCCCCCCTCCCTCTCTGGGATGGGGGAGAGAAACGGAAAAGTGAAACGAGAGTTGAGATAGAGACAGTTTATTAAGATAGGAAAACAATAATAATAATAATAATAATGTGTATGAAACAAGTGATGCACAATGCAATTGCTCACCACCCGCTGACCGATGCCCAGTCTATCCCAAGCAGCCGCCCCCCCCCATCCCGGCTAGCCACCCCTATATATTGTTTAGCATGACGTCAGATGGTATGGAATACTCCTTTGGCCAGTTTGGGTCAGCTGTCCTGGCTCTGTCCCCTCCCAGCTCTTGCTGCACCCCCAGCCTGCCCGCTGGCAGGACAGAGCGAGGATCTGAAAAGTCCTTGGCTTGGTACAAGCACTGCTCTGCAACAACCAAAACATCGGCATGTTATCAGCACTCTTCTCATCCTAATCCAAAACACAGCATTCCACCAGCTACTAGGAGGAAACTGTCCTAACTGAAACCAGGACAGCAGATTCTAAGAAACCAGGAGAAAACACTATCTATATGACTGTTCTGCATTTAGCAGGTCTGAGTAATGCCACTCGCTCATCCTGTCCTCAAAAGTTTCCATTTCCTTGGTTACACTGATTCAAATCTGAGTCCTTCCTGTAACAATTTGAGAAATGATCAGTATTTTTTAATAAATAAAACCAAACAAAGCAAATGTTCCACCCCCTAATCCAAAGAAAAGCTAATCAAGGACAGCTTGGATTTTTTTATTTTTATATGCCGTATGCCCATTTTTTTTATAAAAATCCATAAACAAGAAGACCAAAGGAAATGCAGTTTGTGCTTGTACCAGGCCACTTTCTCTCCCTTCTTCAATTTTAAATTAAATACTCTAGATAAAATAGATTGTCCCTGTACAGAAAAGAGAGACAAGTTGCAAAAATCTAGCACTAGTATTTAAGCTTCAGCTATTATTCTGTGATAAGATTATTACATGACATTCTGCAACGGGGAAAGGTACCAAAAACAGAAACAAAATAACTGAATTAAGAGAGATGAAGTAAGGTATTGGTGAGGGCTGCGTTTTAGAGATTAATATTGTGAAACAAGCATTATTCTGTGATTAAAACACAAGTTGAGGGAAATGGAATGTTAGACTCTGGTGTGAACTTCAAAAGAGTTGCCATTTTTACCTTCATAAATCTAACATTGGTGGCTGGGAAACCATCAGTGAAGATGATGAAATCTTGGGCTTAGTCACTTCCAGTGGCCTTTGCCTCTGTCTTCAGTGGAGCCAAGATCTTAGCCTAGGAAAAGATCTACAAGAATGCCAGTTAAGCCAACATTCATGGGGTGTGGATTATCACTAAAATAACAACGCCAAGTCACTCTGATTTGCCTAGTTGTTGATAAGCATTTTCCTCGTGCCAGTGGCTGTTGTACTGTTGCTTTCTGTGGTCTCACCAAGGTTCTGTATCATGCAGTGTCTTGCTGTGAAGTCTAGCAAGGCATTATAACTTCCCAGATGGTACTGATCTTAGGTGGTAGCTTGGAAGATCTCAAACTAAACAAAGGTATTTAAACTCTTGAGCATTACAATATAGAGTACGTCTTTGCTGCCTATGGACCAATTTTGAAATACCCATATGACACCTCTAAAAAAAAAGTCAAAATCATATTAATGCTTCTAAAATATAGAAGATCTTACTGGGGAAATGTTTGGGTGTTTCTCTTCTATGGAGATATGGTGCTTATTATGAGAGTACAAGACCTTTTAGTCTCTAAAGCCAAAAACAAGCTGCTTTAATGGGGAGGTTTGGCATACTTTGAAGAGCAGATTTCAGCATTCTTAGGATTTGTAAAATTATCAAAAATATCATTTTAAACTATATCCATTGTACCTTGAAAAAAAAAAAAAAAAAAAAGCATCTACTGCCCTAAAGTTTCCCCCTATGGCTGTTCCAGCATGTTCAGCACACAGGTGGAAAAGCATAGGGAGAAATGAAGTTTAAGTTTGGAACTCCAAGAGAAACACATCCTCTTATTTCTGCCCAAATGCCACCTGATGCTCTGGTTATCACTCTGAATGCAGTCTGGCCAGACAAAGGATTGGATAAATGCTCCTAAGTACTTGAAGTGCCAAAGTAAATTGCCAGTGCTTCTCATCAGCAGGAAGGTAAAGTACCCTAATTACAGATTTAGTCTTATTTTTGCTTCTGGAAGGTATTACTACTATAGAGCTGTGGCCAAGGGAGAAACAAATTCATTGTTTTGCTGTAGGCTTCCTTTACAGATTATATTCTCAATTTCAGAAAAGCTGTCTGCTCCTTGATAGTTTTCATCTTGTGCTTTCCTTTTTCCTTGTGGCTTCATTGAGACAAATTGGTGCAAAGCAAAAATACTCTTTAGATGATATCAAATCAGTGTTTGGTGGAGGAGAGTCTAAATCAGTAACGCTGCCATTTTGTAGATGTAGCCTTGCTCTCCTGAGCTTCAAGGAGTGCTGAAATTCAGCTTATTAAGGGCACTTTGATCTGGTTGTCTTATTAAATTTGTGGCAATGTGTGAGCCTTTAAAAAGAGCTGAAAGGGCATGTCTTTGCTACTTCAAGAGAGATGTCATCATTAGTCAGAGAGAAGTGTCTGCTTTCAAGGTAAACTTTCAGCATGTGTTCTGTAAAAGAATTCCTCAGACACGTTCATTTCTCTGTCATACAAACAAAAACACTTACTCCTAAGAGTGGTTTTCATATTGTCCAGGTGCAGCAAATTTTTGTGCATGTTAGAAAACTACAGAATAATAAAATTTATTCACCACTATGGGGATCACTTTAAGAAAGCTAGGATACTGTTCAGTCCTTTGAACTAGAGAGACTTATCTTAAACTTCAGTACCAGCAATTTCTGCCCCAGTGTCATGAGCACCAGGTTTTGAGGGTGCAAACTACCTATGAAGAATATATTTTATTTTGGGCAGTAAACATTTTTTAAGAATCCTATGGAGTTTTAAGAGACTTGGATACAGCTTTTAGGTAAAACTGGAAATGAACAGTATTGAATTTCAGATCTTAGCTGAAGGCTACTTAACTTACTAAAAAAGCTAGCATGGAGTCTGATTATGATCAATATTTAAGACAGCTGAAAATAAATAAATAAATAAATAAACAAAAACCACAAATTAACTTCACGTATGTTTCTACACATAGCTACCTGTAAAAGGGACCAGGAATTGGAAATGAGGTTCAAAAGAAAATACGGGTCTGAATGCACTAGCTGTCCCTTCTTGGAGGACAATGAAGGCATGTGGATCAACGCAGTGATGAAGTAACAGCAGGGCACTTCCTGGGAGCTTTTCTTCATTTAGATTTATTTTAGGTAGTCCTAGGTGGTCCTGTCTTTACTTACATGCAGTATGCGTAATTCAATGTTGTATTTACATCTTCTGATACTTTTAAAATCTGTTCTAGTGTCTCTCAGCTTTTCTATCTTCTCTTTTATCTGGTACATGGGCTCTGATCTGAATCTTACTGGTTTGGTATCTCTGGTTTATCTGGAGTTAAGCTGAAGCTCACTTGATACCCAGAGAGTCTGAGCAGTGAGATGCTGTTGTAGGGAATTGCACATCTCCAAGTGTGTACTTTTAAGTGAGGTGTTTCTTTTTCTTCCCCCTGTAAATGCAGAGCATTCATCTGAACTTACTAATTGTGGATTGTACTGTGATTAATAAGATCAAGAAGGAGAAATTGGAGAGGAAAAAAAGCTTAACAGCAACAAAAAGCCCCTAGAGTTCCCTGGCAACAGGGATTCATAGTCTTCTAGTGTGAGACTGCTCTTTGAGAATTCGCCCAAAAAGCAGAATTTAAGCTTTGCTTTCCACTTGGGGGCATAGGAAATAAAAGTAAATTTGTTCACTGGCTCTAGGGTTCATGTGGCATGGAAGGTCAGAAGAGGTGCTACCTAGGGATCATACTTCAGACTTCTGCTGCTTTCGGTTCTTTAAATGACCATATGAGACTGCATTCCCCTTTCAATTACACCATCTATTGTGTTTTATATTGCTTATTCTGTTTGTTTTTTTCCCCTCTTGCAATTTTATTCTGAAACCTTATACTGAGGTCAGACTAACCAACCTGTTTACTTGGATCATTTTCTCCTTCCACCCACTACCCAGCGATGGGTTCAGATGCCATGTTCTTTACTCAGTGGTACAACCCTTTGCATTATGGGCATAATATGAAATCCTGCCTGCCATATGTAGGAACTCAGTTTTCTTTCCATGGTAAAAGTCAGAAAATATTGAAATTGCTTAATGTTATTTCTGTGCAGTAATTTCCATTTCCAGGCATTTACTAGCCACTAAGTCCATGTTAATGTTTTACTTTTTCTTCTTTTGTGGTTAAGTATTCACTTTTTTGTGGCTGTCCTTGAGTAACGTTTTCTTTCAGTCTTTCTTCAATGGCACCATGAGCCCACTAGGAGCAGAGTGAACTACTGTGAGGTGGTTGGAAATACTCAAAATATTGAGCTCAAGCAAATGCCTTGTCAATTCTTAAACCATTCTGTGATTCTGTTCTGGTAGCTGCCAGCACTGAGCATATATTGTTCTATAGCTCCTGTCACATCATCTTTGAAAACATATAACTGCTTGTGTCTTCTTCTAGATGTGCCAGAGAGGGGAAAAAAAATCCCTAATATTTTGCAGGATTTGGATTTCTAATCCCAGGGCTTGTTTTATACTACTGAGGTGTATTTTAGCCTAGAGATCCAGTTGATCTTGCATCTCAGGCTGTAAAATTTGTCCACTTCCTGTGAGTAGTAATGTACGGCAGCTGGGTTTTCAGGAGTGTTGTAAGGCCTTGATGACCTGTTGTTTAGGTGTCCAGAGAGGAGCTTTGCTCTTCCAACTGTGTGTATGTGTATAGAAGTCCTTGGCATCTCTCTGAGACTCCTCTACAAATCTTTCCATTACAAACAGTGATGTGTGTATAAGACTTCAGAAAATGTAACCAGAAGCTTAAGCTCAGAGGTACAACTAAAGTTTTTCCCACCCTGTGGCTCTACAAAAACACCTCCCTATATAAATTGCCTCGGTACACCCTGTACATATCTCCTCGTGTTCTGAGGAGTTCTTTGACTGCACTTTGTTAGCTGGCAGCACTGAATACTGACCTAAATTAAAACTTCATATGCATAGGGACAGTGCCACATTCAGCTTTAGTTCATGTGACATGTAGGATAATGGGTTGCTATGGTAAAAACTGCGGTGATGACAGGCCATGTGACGTCAAGCTAATATAAGAAGGGTTTAGCAAAATGAAGAAAATATCTGCCTAATATTTCTCTCAATATATTTTGGATGAATAATGCTCTTTATACTTAATGAAAGGAAATACTGTTTTACCTGCATTACTTTTCTTTGGCCAGTGAATCCAGACCAGATGGGGCTCATCTAAACATCTGGCCATTTGTTCTGATCAGTGTGCTCAGAAAAAATGGATCCAGTTGACAGAGGAGCATTGCCATTTCATTCCATGTAGGCAATTTTTACATTTCCTAAGATTAAGCTGAATCACAGATCTTTCTGTGAGCAGAATAGCATGTTTAGAAGAAAAATAAGTTCTATCTATATCTAGGGAGGTGTGTTCATCTCCATATTTGTTAGGAAGTTGGCTAACTTTGCTATATCTACTCTATGAGGTCCATCAGCTTGTAGGATTTGTAAAAGTTGAATTAAGTCCAGTGGATTCAACCTAGGCTTTATTAGGCTTTAAGCTGTGAAGGAACAGGTGTTTGGGTCTTATACCTGCTTTTTCAAGTCCATTAATGAGTCTTATGGTATGATCTTCCGGTGTTTGATTGTTCACGTAGTAGTAATTTCTTTTAAATATGCTGTACTATTCTAGATACCTTCCCTCGTAGCTCATTTCATCATGTTTACAAACTAAAGATTTGTAAATATTTTTTGGCTAATATTTCATTTAATACGGTTGTAAGTAAAAGACAAGAGAAGTGTAAGTAAATGAAATGATTACTATAAGTTCTGAGGAATGCAAGTACTAGAAGTTGTTATCAAACAATCAAGCCACATCATAAAGCTCCTTAGAAATACACTAAGGATTTAGTACAGCCTTTGTTGAGGGGGCACCATGATATTTATGTGAGCTCTTTTATACTGGAATTTGGCTTGGTGCCCTTCTTTGCAGATGTTGGGCCATTTTGTATAAAGAGGATGCTAAAATATTCATGTCCTGGCAATGGTCAATTTATAAAGTTATAAATTAAAAAGCGTAAAATGGGCATGTGAACTGGAAAGCTATAAATCTACTAGGTGAGGCTTCAGTATTTTTCAGTATTAAGCGTAGCACATGAAGTACTGCAAATGTGGCAGTTGTTGAATTTATTTATCTTATCTTAAACTTGTAGGGGTTTGCAGGCTTTTTTTTTTTTTTTTTTTCTCCCCATGAATTTTGAAGCAAGGAGAACTCGCGGACTCAATTCTTAGGACATTTTGTGCTGAGTTCTGGACGAGTTCTAGAGCTAAATATTAGGAGATGTTGTGTGCTCACCATTTGAAATTAGGTGAAGGTAAGAGTTCAAGTTAAACAATTGAAGTTGCCAGTCAGTGGAAATGGCTGAGGTTCTGTTATTGGAAAGAAAAAGCCTCAGAAAGGGTTATCGGGAAATCTCCATCCTCCTTGAATCAGCATCAAGGAAAAGCTAAAGACTATGATTGTACTGCTGTGGAGGCTATTTCCAGCTATAACCTTTTGGCATAAATCTTAGGTTTTTCTGAAGTAAAACTTCCTGAAGTAGCTTATTCAAAGCCCTGGGAACTGGTGCTTGGAGTGCCTGTCAGGGTCTAGTTTGAAATCAATGGCAAGAGCTGGCATCACTTCCCAGTTTTGCTGTGCTGATTTGCTCTTTGTGTTCACAACAGGTTGTTTTCAGTCATGAAAATAAGCTGGGTAATGTGTGACACAGCCTTCCTACTGGATGTGTCCCGGGAAACCGGACAGTAGTGGATCTGTTGTGCTGTGGCTGCATACCTTTGTGTTTTGTGCTGGTAACATGCCTGATTTTAAATCAGAAATGGTTGTGTGACACAGCTGAATGCAGGATTTGAGGTCAGATAGCCTTTTGTGGGTTTTGTCTTGGGTCTCTTGATCTCTCTTCCTGATCCTTTTGTCTTGAAAAAAGGGATTAAAAACTTTGTTTTTATTTTTAGCAAGGCCATGTCTGTCAAAATAGTAAATTGCTTTCTACTCCGGCAGTTAGGAGGGTGGGAGGAGGCACAGATACAGTCTCAGAAGATACAACCCATTCATGTGTAGTGGGTTTGCGTGGCAAGGTTTTTGTGGCAGGGGGCCATAGGGGTGGCTTCTGTGAGAAGGATCTAGAAGCTGCCCCATGTTTGGTAAGGGCCCCACTGCTGACCAGAGCTGAGCCAGTAAGCGATGTTGTTTTTCGCCTCTGTGAGAGCGTATTTAAGACAGGGAAAAAAACCGCTGCGCCACTCAGAAGCTGGGAGGGTGAGAGGAGTGAGAAACAGCCTTGCAGGCGCCAAGGTCAGTGAAGAAGGAGGGAGAGAGGTGCTCCAGGCACCAGAGCAGAAGTCCCCTGCGGCCTGTGGTGAGGACCATGGTGAAGCAGGATGTCCCCCTGCAGTCCATGGAGTACCACGGTGGAGCAGGGTTCCACGCTGCAGCCTGTGGAGGAGACCACGGTGGAGCAGGTGGACCTGCACTGACAGAGACTGCGGCCTGTGGAAGACCCCTGCCGGAGCAGATTCCGGGCCAGACCTGTAGGCCCTGGAGAGGAGACCACGCAGGAGCAGGTGACCCGGCAGGAGCTGCTGCCCGTGGGGGACCCAGGTTGGAGCAGTTTGCTCCCGAGGGATGGACCCCGTGGTCTGGACCCATATCTGGAGCAGTTCTTGAAGAGCTGCTGCCTGTGGGCAGCCCACGCTGGATCAGTTCGGCAAGGACTGCATCCCATGGGTGGGACCCCACAGCACAGGGGACGAGAGTGACCGAGAAGGAGCGGCAGAGAAGAAGTGCTATAGACTGACCATAACCCCCATTCCCCCGTTCCCCTGCGCCGCGTGGGGGTAGGAGGTGGAAGAGGGTGGATGGGGGGGGGAAGGTGCTTTTGGTTTCTTTCCTTTGTTTCTCACTTATCTGGCTTGTTAGTAATAGGCAATAAATCTTACTCTCTATGCTGAGTCTGTTTGCCCGTCACGATAATTATTACGCGATCTCCTTGTCCTTATCTCAACCCTTGAGCCCCTTTCATCGTATTTTCTCCTTGCTCCTCTTTGAGGAGGGGGGGTGAGAGAGCGGTTGTGGTGGAACTCGGCCGCCCACCCGAGTAAAACCATCACATCATGGCACCTTAGGTCTACATCAAACCCTTCAAATACTGCACGAGGTACTGATGTCAGTGGCCTCCATGTAGTGCATGGAGTCTTTTCAAAAAGACTGTAGCTAGGGAAGTAGTACTGTGAGCCCTTTCCAGCCTGGCTTTCACAAATGGCATCTTCTTCCATTTGGGATTTTTTTGTAGGCAATGAATATGCTAACTTTGCCTTTCTTCTAGTAGCCCAACAACACTTATATTGCCACCAAGTACAGATTTCATTGATGTTTATTTGTGGATTTATGATCCCTTCTCATGCTGGTTTTATGCCTCCCCATGCCCTACAGAAAGCAAACAATTGTGAGCCCAAACTGGGAAATAAAACTAGATGAGATTGCCAATTTGGCTATCGTGCTGTCGCTTGGCAGAAATTGGTGATGAAATTGCTTGAATATGTAAGAATAAGAAAAGCTTATTGGTATGAACGAAATGGAGAAAGGCAGTACAGCATTTACAAGACATTATAACTGTCATTCACTAGTTAATCCTTTTTTTTCCTGAAGATAGTTACCCATAAGCTCCAAGTATGATGTCCTTTTCCTGATTTTGTTTTCAAAGGGAAGAAAAAAAGCCTTGCACCTGACAGTTTGTTTATGGTTTTAGCCAGTTTTCTGTCTTGTGGACTCTGCTGGGCTGAGAGCAATAGCTGTGGGTTTCCTTTAACATTTGATGTTACAGCCTTCCATTCCTCACGTATCAGTGCTGATGTCATTTTCATCTGGAAGAAATGATTTTTCAAACCTTCTTTTCAGCTTTTCATTTGGTTTCTGAAGCTTTTCCAAAGTAGATTTTTCTCCGCTCTGCATGCTAGTTGAGGAATTAATCTTTTACATCCATACTGTATAGACAGCTGCTGTTTGCCTCTCCTCAAAACAATTTTGCAGCACAAAAACACTGGTGGTGCTGTGCTTCAACAACTACTAGGATAAAATAACTGAAGATTCCTCATGTCTACCCCATTTCTGTGTTATACTTGCCCTTCCAAGGTATCTGTGGGTTTTATGGTTGGCTTGGGATAGGGTGAAGGGTTTACAGTGAGTTATGATCCTCTCAAATCCATCCCTAGGAGGAACGTTGTATACTTTGACATGTTTTCTAACAGCCTTTTGTGCCTTGCTTTTTGCTGATTGTTTCGCGTCTCCACATTACATCCCAATTTACTGTATATGTGGAGTGTATTTCACTTGCTGGAAAATTGCTCTGTTTTGTTACCTCTAAAACCAGTTTTGGCCAGCTCCTCACTTTGCATTTTTTTTTATCTGCCCATTGGTGAGTTGTTTATAGTCTTGGGGTTTTGAGTGTCAACCTGATTACCCTCTGGCTGTATCCCTTAGACAACAGGATTTATTTTTAAGAGTCCAAGGCAGTCTTTTTTGAGAATTCTAAGATGTCTTCAGCTGGACGGTGATGTGTGGTCTTTGCAGGGTGGCTGCTGGGATAAGCCACTAAATCTGTTAGTTCTTGGCCATCCCAAACTTGCCCCCAGACAATACTAATGGATGAACAGCTTATGAAGAAAACTGTAGAATAACACAGGCAAGACACAGAATCTACTTCCTTACTCATGTCATTATGGTGGCAACTTTAAAATAAAAATAGCTGTGTCTATATTCTCTCCATGTCAAAACAAAACCGTCCTCTCTCCTTACAACCGCAACACCACAAATGCCTTCAGCAGAATTTTAGCACCGAATTTAACAAGACTGAATTAGGAAAGAATCAGGCTGTCAAGAAAACTGACAGATGATATTATATCTACAAAAAAAAAAAAAAAAAAAAAAAAAAAAGGTAAAGGGAAGCACAGAATATGGTGCCAACCTTTAGCTGCTGAAATATTGATTGAGTTTTCCTCCCTTTCTTTCTCTATCTCTTGTCCTCTCACTCAGGTTCCCAGGTTAACTTCCGTTAGTATACATCCTGGCTTGCTGCCTTCCAAGTCTGAAAAACTGGTTGGTGCTATCTGGGGTTCAGTGCCCAGGTGCATAGAGACAAGTATGGCTTTTTGATCTGTGACGTGGGGGAGATGACCTGCTCCAGTGCCCAGGTCTGGGGGAGACATCTTTCTGCCAACGTGGTCCCGACACAGCAGCAGAGGCAGCTGCAGTTGCCACAGGAAGTGCTGGAAACCAGTCCAGCCTTCAGTACACCTTACCCTGTTCTTGTCTGATGGTTTGCTACTGTCACTGTTTCTTCCTGTCCAATCATCTGTATTTTCTAACATTTTTATTTTTTTTTTAATTTCTACATAACCAACTTTCATATTATCATCCTTTTCCACTCAAGTGACTTTATAATGCTGAGAAGAGTAAGAACAAGTTGAGAAAAAATGACTAAGAGAATGAGAATGAAGACTCATCAGGATTTTCTTCATCAGTATTTAGACACATCACTGGAAGAAGTGCGAGTGAGACCATTAGTTGACCTCTATAGTCTTTTTATACAACCTTGTCTCCATTGTGCTGGGAAAAGTCAATAGAAAAACTGCAGGTTCTTTCTGTCTTCAAAAAGCGTTCAGGGAAGCCAAGTTCCTTAAAGGAGTTTGGAAATAAAGGTGCTTTTTTTTTTTTTTTTTTTTTTTTTTTTACCTGTGTGTACTCCACATGAGCTTATAGAAGGTGAGGAGCAGAGGTGCAGATTTCTGTAGTGGTGAATGCTTTGTCAAAAACCGATATTACAATCCAGCCTGATTTCGATTAATAAAATGTGTTTTTCTCTTTAGCAAGCATTATGCAGCACATTTTCAGAACTTGGTAAACAGCACTGTCTGCCAAGTATCACATCTTAAAATTGTTGGAAACTAGAATATTGCTCTTAAAAGTCAGGGTGAAATACGTGTTTAGATTTGTGCGTCATCCAAGTGTTGCAGGGACAGCAGAATTCATTCTTGCTTGTAGACTGAGATGTTTCAAATTTGTTTTCATAATTTTTTTTCAAAGCCGTTTAAGGTCAAGAACAAAAGTCTCTCTGATCACTAGGGCTTCATGTAAGCTTCCAAGAGAATAACTCTTCAGCTTTTAGGTCTTCTGGTCAGAAGTTTGACCTGCTGTTCACACTTTTCGAGTTGTTAAACCCTAGTTTCTAAATAGTTTTCCTAGGAATTTATTTGAATGATCTCCCTTAGCAGTGCTTTGAGGGAATGGACAATTCCAGGTAACTGTGTCTCATGGCATATGTTACCTTGCATCTTTATTTTCTATTAAAATAAAACAATGAGAAAATGAGAGCTGCTAAGTCTTGACCCTTTGGCAAACCCTGGTGTATTTTAAAAGTATTTACAGACTGAAAGTCACAGCCAAACCATTCCTGTTGCTTCAGAGGAAAAGGCATGAGGGAGCTTCCTCGCAACAAAGGCAGTCCTATTTGCAAGGTTGAGGGAAGGTGTAAATGGCCCAGTGAACTTGCGAGAACCAGTCACATAGGTGCTGTTATGAAATCTGCAAATAAAGACAGCTTCTGAAGGGTCAGTGTCTGCTGCTAAGTCAGTGAGAAAGTCCAGGTACATGCAGAGAAACAAACACTTTTGAGTGGAGGTCAAAACATGAAATTGGCTGTTGGTTTAGTTAATTTTCCTCTTTCTGCTTTCTTCAGCAGCATTTGTAGCCACCGTTTCCGGAGTGGAAGATGCAATTAAAGCTTGTGAGCAAATAAGGCATAACAATGACCTGTGGCAGTTACTGTACTACTGCAGTTATCATGGCTGTAGGTCCAACCTAGCATCCAGTGAAATCAGTGGGCTCCCATGGATGCCACTGAGCTCTGTCTCAAAGCAGAAGGGAATATACCTTCCCTTCTCTGGTTGAAATAAGGAAGTCTTACAACTTAAATAGCTCTAGCTATACTTCTATGCACAGGCTTGCATTTGTAAATAGCCTTTCCAATAATAGCTTATATTTCTATATCCTTCTGTGCAAGAACAGAAATGGAATAAAAGGGATGTCTGGGTTGAAGGTGCTGCAGATATTCATAATATTGCACATTAGATTACTTCAGACTTCTGGACCTTCCTGGATTTCTCCCCCAAGCATTTATCTTCTGGATGTTTTTCCCTCTCTCTTTATACTGCTCAGTTGTTTTCCTCAATATATTTTTAATTATGTTTTTAAGCATACATTAAATACTCTTTTCTCCTTGCTTAGATCTGAAAGACATTACCATAATCAGAAGTTGTGCTAGGAATAGATGCAGAGAATAGTTGTTTTAAGTAGATGTTTTTGTTTTCCATACCAAAGTCTTTTTTCTCACATCAGGTCATATGGAGAGACTGAATGTTAGCAAACAAAATTATATGAACCAATGGGTCTCCAATCTGAAATACAGAAATCTCAGACTGTCTTTTCAGTCCAGGGCCAATAATCTAGTTCAAGATTGCATTTATTTAATAAGATTTTTTTCTTTTCATATTTTCCTTCTCTAATATTAAAAGTAAACTACTTTCAGTAAAGCAAACAGACTAGGCAAAGCTTGTATGATTTGGTAATTTATCAAGTGTGGCTGCCAGGGGATGGGACCCAAGACTTTCGTCATCTGCTTTGAAAAATGTATGTTTGCTTTCCTAATGGAGTTGGAGTGTAGGCGAGTGCATGAGGTAGGGAGCTAGCTTATCTCTTTACATAGAAAACGTTCTTAAGAAAACATGCTGATATGTGCACAATCATAATTAGTAATTATGGCAATTTCTGAAAGAGGGGTAGAAGTCAAATGTAACTGAAAGGACTGCATGTTTTTCTCCATCCTGTAGAAAGCCTACCTTAGTCTGAAGCTAGTAAGGAAGAACAACAGACTAGTAGAAACAAGAATACAATGTGACTTGAAGAAACAGCTTTTGTTTAGCACCCAAAGTTGTTTTCAGTTCAAGAATGAAAAATACTAGCCCTTGGTACATTACTAATTAAAATAAATAAATTAGCTCCAGTTCTGATTTTCTCTCTGGACTAAGTCAGTTTTGTCCCCTGGGAGAATCTGACCTCATATAAACAGTTTGTGTGTTGTCAGGAGCTCTTGCAACAGTTGTCAAGCTCAGCATAACTCAGTTTAGCAAAATGCAACTCTAATTTGCAGTGTGGGACTGGTGCAGGACACAGCAAACTTGTCAATCAGACTTTCAAAATTTCAAGACCAAGTTATTTCCTGGAAGTTCTCATAATTAGTTGTCGTAGCAGGCCATATACTGCTTTGGGCATGCCTGCGCTGGACATTGGTAAAACAGATCTTAAATATCAGGTTAACAGAATAACATGATATACTGCTATTGCACATGCATAGATTAACACTCTTCTTGTTGCAATTTCTTCCCTGTAATTCATCTCCCATCATACATGGGGCTCTTTTGCATGTAGTTTTTTGGTGGATGGAACTGAATGCAAGTATTTTTACACTGCAGAAATTGCACTGCAGAAATTGGGAGCATCATCCAGATTTTTCTGAACTTGTCACTTAAAGACACTGCTCTGCTCTCTGTATGCTTTTTTTAGTGGTGTGTCCTGAAAGTTTTTATAACAGGACATATCGCTGCCTGTTCCTGTCCAATTCAGTTGATATTCTGTAGTGAAGAAGTGCTTCATGATGCAAAGTTGCAGGTTTTTGCAAACTGCTTGAAACTTGCCTGTGCATGACAGCTTATGACACTGAAACAGGAGTTTGGGTGGAAATTCTGTGTGAGAGGGAGGTGGGGAGGATGTAGATTTTATTGTGGCAGATGAGTTGTCAAACCCTTTTCCTGTTGAGTATAAGCACATAATTTCTCCGTGGGGTAAGTCTCTTTAGAGGAATTGTAATTAAAACGAATGTGATCCTTAGTACTACATTTTATGAAAACAGTCTTATTTTTGTCTATTTTTCCTTTAAAGTATAGATTGTACTGTAAAACTTCTGAAAAGCATAAGGTAGAATTGAGGTGTCAATTACAAAAAGGTAAACATTGTCTTCAATAAAAGCCTTCATCTATTCAATTTCACTGTTGTTTCAGTGTAAGTGTAGATTGGGTGTTTTGTCCCTCCAGCCCTTAACTGAGATCTCTGAAAGTTATTCATGCAACAAATTCTTTTTGCTTGAAAGCAAGTTGCAAACAAAGTTTCTTTAGAGTGTTAAAATTTCCATTTATGGTTTTTCTCTTGCAAGATTGAAGCTACGGGTCATCATGACACAGCATACAAATACTGTATTATTCTTACTGAAGTAGGGGAGATAGAGTATTTTTGACATTTTCCAGAATAGCTGCGGCTGTGTTGTCTGAAAGATCAAATCTGGACGGGAGCTGCAGTGCCATAAGATGAGTAGGAAGAAGTACAGTCATGGATCTTGTTTTGTGCAGTTTTAATAATTTACAGAAAGTCTTTGACGTCTCATCTGCTGATTTGGGAGCAGATGCATATTTTTCCAGTCCCAAACAACACCTTTGTACTTAATTACTCAGCATTATTACCAATGTAGATTATAAAGCTAGAGTACCCAATTTCTCTATGTGGTGTCACCTAAGGCACATCTCACATTTGTAGGATGTGTTGCTTTTATTTTGGAAGGCAAGTTCTTGAGAAAAAATCTTCATGGTGATCTTTGACTGTAGCGATTAATAGCACCATACCACCTCTGTGATCTCTTATATTGTGGAAAGTTGGGGTGAGATTTCTTTACTGCTAATCATTTGTAAACTCAACCTACAAAAAAAAATATCAGCCAACCAATTTGTTATAGAAATAACTAGTATGTTAGCATTTGCTTTCAGCTGTGATTTGCTGTTGGTCATTTTGTTAGACAACGGTTCGTCTGTCTTAAACACGTAATGAATATTTTATGTGACTAGGAAAAAGAAGGAGAGGTGATTGTCACACACTACAGCATTGGTATTTAGAGCTCAATGCTGCAAGATTGGAAATTCAGAGTTGAAAATTAGTTCCCTGTAAAGATGGTTGCATGCCTTACTAGAGTTTTTTTCCATATGATGTGAGCTTTGCTGTTCTGCTGTGAGCACTGGTGTCTCCCAGAAGTGGTAAGGCAAGAGGTGGCAGCAGCAGCTGCATTTGTGGTGCCGCTGATCATGCAGGTAGCAGGATCCTGCCTGATGTTGCCTTGTGTTCTGTATCCCAAGTCACTGGAACAGACTGGGAGAAGGTCTTGCTCTATCTACAGCATGCAACCTGCACACCCAGGCTCTTTGCTTCATTTAAAAATACAGGTGCTTGCAAAAATGAACAAACCAAACCTCTTCTTTATTCCTCATGTAACTTGAAATAAAGGCAAGAGTCATTGGGAGTGGAAGAGGGAGCGGAGTACCCTGTGGTACCGCCACTAGAGGGTAGGTGAGGGACTAGAAACAGGATGGCAATGGAAGGGAAAGGGTTGTGATGTGAACTCCAGGAGTCTCAGTTTTGCTGCTGCTCGGTTGCAGCCAGTTTAAGAAATAAACCGCAAACTGTGTGTGGTAACAAGTTGTAATTCTGCATACAGCGAGTAAGACTGGGGCACATGTGCTTCTTATAGGGGAGTGAGGCATTGCTTTGTACAAGTATCAGGTTTGCAGATCGTTGTGTAGAAGGCACCAGCTTTCTAATATGTAGCTTTATATCCAGCAGTAGTTCTCAATGTACTTTGCAGAGGAAGGAGCAGACAGCCTCCTTTCCTCCCCACACACCTGCTTTCTGCCAACAGAGCAAAGGTGTTATGGCAGTAACTTGCCAAAGCTGTCCTGACCCAGGAGCTACTCTGTGTGTGTTGGATCCTAGAGCAGGGCTGCTCTTCTCTGCCAGTCTGCACCAAGTTTTGCCAAAATATGCTGTGTCAGACAGCTTCAGGCATTTTATTATGAAACCAGACACTGGAGGGGTTTTCTGCTTACCCTTAGCTGCTTACCCAGCTAGAACCCCCTACCTATAACAGAACAGAGAGGTACTAGTATGAATGAACAGGTGGGATGAAGGGAGATGCTTTGAGATTGTCAAAGCAATGGTTGTAGGGACCTGAGGTTGGGTATCAAGACCATAGTGTCTTACTGTGCTATGACATCTGAAGTTGGAACAATTGTTCAGTTATAATATCTCCATCCTCTCTTGCCACTGGGGCTTTCAGCATCTAATTGCTCATTTTGTCTGAAAAATTCAGGCACGTCCCCAAAGGCCTCTTCCTTCCTTCCTACTTGCAGGATTCCCATGGGTAGCAGGGAGGGCTGAGCTGTGCTCAGTGATGTACTCATCCTGAAAGTGCCCTGATGCGCATAGGGAGGGGGGCATGTCTAACATATGGGGCAGAGAGGGGGGGCGGGGGATGAACTGCAAGCTGTTTTAGGAGGAGCATTGCCATAGAAACCACCTCCTTTCCTCCATGCAGAGGTATGTTGGACGCTTACCTCTTGCGAAACAAAGCTCCTATCTCAAATTCTCAATGCCGAAGTTCCTCCAGGAAGTCGCTGCTGCCCAGGCAGATCTGCTTCCATCTGTGCTGCTGAGGAGCTGGCCCCCAGTGTGGAGATCTGATCTCAGGGTTCAGCATGAGATGGAGCATTTCTGGTGCCTTGTCAGGCCTACCCTGGTCCCTGCTGAGGAAGGAAGCACCTCCAGGCTTCATGGGAGCGGGGATCTATGCTCTGTTCCACAGGGCACATACACTGCAGTGTAAGTGATTAGTATACCCCTAGTTCTTCAGGCGGATTTCCAGCTCCTATTCTGTTCTCAAGTGTTAGAAGGCGATCAGTGCTTGTGAACTGATGTCTGGTGGGTTCAGGTTTGTGAATGCACCTGAAAATTCTCTGGATTCTTCTGGGGTTCATTCTATCTACCTGCACAGTACTATATGCTGTCTTTGTGTTATGCCTTTCTGGATTTGTTCAGAAGCTTTTAAATGATTGGTCACTTTTCATTGTGGGGGTTTGAGTCTTACTCTCTTCCATCAAAGACAATTTTGGCAAAGTAACTGAGGTTTCTTTTTGCAAAACTCAGTAACACTTGCATTTTTCTAATGTTGTAAGGCATGCTTCCTTCATTTTAACTTGATTTTCTTCTTTGTTACCAACATCATGTAGAACATGACAAATCAGGCTGAAAGTGTGATTTATTTTTCAAGTGCTGTGATTATCCTCTGCTGTCTGTTCGCTGAGTCTTGAGAGTTCCCCCTTGTATATCCCCTCTCAGCTGGGAGTCTGAGAGGAGTGTTGCAGCAGAACCTGTGGTTCTTGTATGCAGATCTTGTTCGTGTGCTGGACTGAGAAACTTGCACAACTTTTGCAGAGAATCACTCATTTTGAAATCTATTTGTTGGTCTCAATGCTCTATTTATGAAATGGAGATCTCGTGCCTTTCCTCCCACTAGGGACAGGCAGCCTCTTGAAAGGGTGTTTCTAATTACTGCTTGCTTCATGCTAATGCTCCTTTCAGGTGTTGGTAATGATACAGCAATAGCCTTAAACCATCCTGCTGTCGACTGTGACCTTGTGAGTTTCCTTATTGCATTGTGCAGTTGGTTTATTGCTTTTAAAGGTACAAGGGGAAAACAAGAGGCCAGAACTCACTGTTTTTTAAAGTCTCAGGTTGCTCTGGGAACAGAGCAAAGCACTTTGGTGACTGACATTTACAGTAAGCCCCAATGCACACATCTTAACGTTCTCCCAGCTCCGAGTAGGTGTAAATGAGGGAGGCATGACAAATGTGAGTTAATTTTGTCTGTTGGCACCCTTCTACGATCTACATGAAAACTGTTATGAAATCTGGTTGAATTTATATTAAAAAGTGGGGCTGTGGATGTAAATTTGGAGAGTCTGTGTGGAAATCCAAGACCTGTGCATTCCTTTTATAGGCATCACACTATTTATGGGTCGTCCTTGGGAAGACAAAGTGAGTAATAATTGCTCACTGTTTCTGTATAACGGTAAGATGTTTAATCTCCTTTATACATTGCCTGTTACGTCAGTGTAGGAAATCTTTCAGAAAGCTAGCATTTTAGATAAATTCATGGTAAGGAGGGGACAAAACTGTAATTAGCTTGCGTTGACTTAATTGTTCTGGAGTGTGATGGGTGTTCAGGTGGGAACTTCAGTCACTGCTGCTTTAAATGAGGTTAGGCAACTCTTCTGGAGAAGAATAAAGCTTGCAGGATTGGATATTTAGTATCAAGATTTTCATTGTCTGGGAAGATACAAGGATATTATGTAAAAGTGAATCTGTGGAGGAGAATAAACCAGCTAGTCTGTTTCCATTGTGAAGTGCAGAGATGTTTTTAAATGGAGGAAACAGAAAATGAGTTTTTTTTCAGGGTGGAGGTTGCTGAGAATTGTGGAGGATGGCAGAGGTGATTTTATTGTGTTCCAGCTTAATGATGCAGTGCAGGAAAAGTAGTGCTGAATCAGAGCTAATCCGTAATCACTCATCGGGGTCAGGAGAAGGGTATTCTTTGCAGTGGGAACATGCTGTGCCCAAGCTCCAGGGGAGACATTTCGGGCTGACATGTAAGTGTTTCTTCAGGACAATGCTGCATGAGAAGTGGCAAGAAGGGATTAACAATTTGCTGCCCTTGGCACTTGGGTTCCTGCTGAAAGGGATTTGTAAGAGACAATTTCATTACACAAAGGTCTGTCGTCCTGTTGCAACATGTTTACCACACTGACAAAAACATGTCAATGAAGATACCGAAGCAATGTGTAGGCTATTTCCACTTTCCAGAAATCCCAGACTGTGTGTAGTTCAGAGCAACCACTGAAGTTCTCAATAAATTTAATGAACTGGAGATCTAGACTGAGCATGTGAGCTGTGGCATTACACCTAGCCTGCTGCAGGACCTCGATGGTGTTTGTCACCATTAAGGGGGAAAAAAAGGGACACAAACAATGTAAGTTTAAGTGTAGTAGCAATAGCTAGGAAAACTGCACTGCCAAGTATTACACTGGGTGAAAAGGAGCTGAAAAATCCTGTATGTATTAAATTTAGGGGTCTAGAAAAAGAAGACCGAGTTGGCTCTGACAACAAATGCTTTGTGACCTTGAGCGAGCCTCGGTGTACAAAAGAATTTGAAAATCTCTGAACAGTGATCCAAACATTTTTGTAAAGAGATTTCTTTGGGTGGTTGTACTTAGCCTTAGTGATTCCTGTGGAGCTCTCAGCAAAGGAAAAATGGAGAATTTAGCAATACTCTTTTTTTGAGGAAACCTAACTCCAGCAAAATAACAGAGCTTTGCTCTCTAAAGAGTTACCCATGGAGAGTGACCAGATCAACCAAGGAAATGAAGTGAGAAATCAAGAGGCTTGCTGCCATTTGCAGGAGAAAGCATTCAGCGATTATTTTCTCTTTGAAAAAATTTCTTCCAAGTTAAAGTTTAGAAAGATAAAGGTCTTTCTCCCATTACTTGAATTCCAGGCTGTGATCTGAAAGGCTGTGCTAGTCCAGAACAATGTTTGCAAGCTGATTTTGTGGCGTTATCTTCCTCACTTTGTATGTAATATTTTCCATGGCAGTAATGGAACATCTGAGGAGGGTGAGCTAAGTACAGCAAAGTGCCGTGGCATCTTGCAGAGCTTCCCTTGCCTGTTGTACAGAGAGGAAGATCTGGGGAAGGGTCTGCTGCCAGCTCTCTGCTCCTGCAAATTAACCTGGGTGCAGTAGTTTGGGCACTGCTGTACTGATTCAGTGTTTGTATTTCAGGGGAGAGTAGGTGGGCACACTAGTATTTTTGGAGTGAGGGACCATAACTTATCCAAGCACCACAGCCCCTGTTCCAAGTCGTACAGCCCCCTCTCCACCCATAAAGCTCTGTGGAGCAGTATGCGTGCTCTGAGCTGGGAGACGTGGGGTCAAAGCTCCTCATGAGGAGCAGGAATTTGAACCTGGACCTCTCATTGCTCTAAAGAATGGGAGAAGAGAATGTGAGGAGACATGGCCCAAGGCGCTACATGCCATCTCACCGTCTGTCATGGCACTCCTTTCCCTGGGACATGACATCTCACTTTCCTGTCATGGCACTGTGCAGCAGCACCACAGCAGTGTGTTATGGGCAAAAGGCATTATTTACCCCTCTTTTACTACCTGCCAGCACCATATTTTCCTGCAGTGTTAACAACAGAAACACATGATGGAGTTGATTTCAGCACCACCTGGCAGCTAGTTTCTTCACCTCAGGACAGATATGCCAAAGCTGAAGCTCCTACGGCCACAAGGAATACTTAACAGAAACTTAGTGAATAGCTTGCTTAAATCTTTACAGCATCCTAAATACACATGAAGAGAGAAAGCTGATAAAGTACAATGGGTCATGGCTAAAAAGCAGCTTTCCCTGCACCATGTAAAATTCTTAAAATCAATTTAAAAGCCTTTATAAGAATTTTTTCCCATGTCAGGAGTGAAAGGCTATGCTGAAGCCTGTCAGGAAGCAAGCTGCAGGGCTCTGAATCAGATGCATCCAAGGAATAATAATAGCATGTAGGAACACTGGGGAAATAACGAAGTATGGTAATTCAGCCCTCAGAGGAATAAGAAAGGAGGGAGGGTGTGTGTGTGGAAAACTAGAAAAAGACATTTAGCAGTAGTTCTACATCCTTGGCATTGAGGGACTTTTTTTTCCATGCAATGTCACACAGATGATAAATTTATGCTTTGCAAATTGCTCTAGAGACCATTGTCCCTTTAAAGAGAAATCCCATTCCAGGCATTTGCTTCCACATAAGTACAGCTTCTGCAAATGAGGAAATCTCTGCTTTTATAGTGAAAGCTGGGAGTCTGTTTTGTAATCAGAACAAATGCAGAAGGGAATCCCTAATGCTCACTACACCGGTTATTCTGTATGGCACCTTCTCTGTTACCAAAATATCCATGTGTGACCTTTTTCCAACTCTTGGGAGGGGGCTGAGCTGTCTGCTCAGTGGTGCTGGGAAAATATATCCCAGAGGGAAGGTCGTGTGTGGTCACATCGGAGTGTGGGACACAGTTCTGCTTCTGCGCTAGGTTCCTAATAGGACTTTAGGCAGGTTAAATGGTACTCTGATTGACTTACCCCAATGCCAGCCAGCGGTGATAAAGCCACTTTTCTCACAAGTGTACTATAATGGCTAATGCTTTCTGAAGTGTTTAGATATGATAAAGGTGAGGAGTAGCAAAGAAAATAGATGCTTGCTGGTTTGAAATGCGTAGTGTGCAGTCTGTGCTTATTTAGCTGTGGTAAATGAGCTGCAGCATATAATAGAGAAGACTGGAGACTAGATCTCTTTCATTATTAAAGTTACGTGTTTCTGGCTTTTTCCCCCATCCTTCTAATATGCTGTTGTTATGGCAACAGTGTTTCTATCAAGAGATTCATATGAACTACTAAACCCTTCTTGCACTTTTACCTGTTTTGGCAATCTCGAAGTACTTAAATGCATATGTTCTTGAGTTTGTTTTTTCAAACCAGAGGGAATTTCGTCATAGATTTTGAGCATAACTTTGCCTACTCAAAGAGGGCTTTGACAAAATCATAATTTTTACTGTTAAGTACTGTTTTTTTGACATAACTTATAACAAAATGGAATTTCATCATTCTTCTTTTATATCCTAGAGTCAGAAAAAGAGGCCTCCACGGCAGCCTCCTTGCAACTTTTGATTGCCGTGGATTAGTGGAACTGGTATCGAGTTCAAGTGCAACTTACTGCCAGGGACTGTATTTCCATTTCCTTCTGTACACCCAATTCGAGCTCCTGCATTCCTCTAATGAGAGCCTCTGGAGGGAGGAGATGCCTCATGTCACAGGACGTGCAGCCACACACACGGGTATTAGTGCTAACTGTTTGCCCCCCATAATAAACAACAACCCAGTGTTACTCTGGCAGGGTTGTGAAATAGCCATGAGGAGCCCTGAAGCAAGGGCGGCAGTAAAGCACTACTGGGTCTCTAACCAGAAGGAATGAAGGTGGGTGATATTACAAGATTCCAGATGGGAGGACACAGAAAAGACAGCTTCCTGACATGCTCTTGTGAATCCTAACCACGGTGTTTCACTGATGAATGAAAGGTATAATTATTTAGAGGGGGAGGGTGTTTGCTGTTTTATTCAGAGTGATATTTCTGTAGTTGGATGCATTAGCTCATGTTGCTTTGTTGCTTTAAGAGATGCTTTCAGAACAGGTACAGTAGAAGCTTATGCACAGTTCTGTTGTTGAAGTGATCACTGTGTTTAGTTGTTTTCTTTGGTTGTGCCTTGAATCTTGGCTTTTATTGCCATGAACACACCAGTTACTTTATTTCCTTCCTGTAAAAATGGCAAGAAAACACCACATGAAGAAACATGGAATATAAACCATTACCCAAACTTACTTGGTAATAGAAAATATTTGGTTGCATTAAAAAATAGCTATTACTTGAAGCAAAGGCATCTGATGATCTTTACCTACACTTGGTTTCATGAGCTGTGTAATTTTTAGTCTTTACATTGGCTGTTGGTTGCAGCAAGCTGTTCTAACACTGATCTCTCAATAACCAGCTACCGTGTGACTTCTGTGCATCATTTCAACCTGTTGGAAAACCTCTATAAAGAAACTTGTTGTTTGTCTGTTGCTCTTAGACTGTATTTCTATATACTAGAAGTTTGGTGAGCTAGCAGTGAATGAGTAGATGGAAACAACAATGTTCAATGCAAAATTTGGTGTAAATATTCCAAATATGTAATATTTATCAAGCATCTGAGGAAAGGTGATTAGCATGGAAGGATGATTACTGTGGGAGAAGATGACCTGATTCATCTGGATGGTGTTTCTTATTCTTAGTGTGCTCTCTTTCTGAGGTATATGCACTGAGGTGCTTGCGCGATAGGCTGTTTACCTGATGGGTTACTTCCATTTTTTTTTGCTTCTTTGTCTCCTACCTATCTGTCTCCACTCAGATGTCACGCTTTCTTCTGCAACTTCAAATTCTGTGCTTTGTGCTTCACCACATACCAGTGAAAACCTCTCATCACAGAGCCCTCAAATACATTAAACATGCACATGGGGAAAGGCAGGAAGGTGGAGAAGGGATGTGAGAGTCTGTTCTTCTCTCCTTCCCATTCAGTCATCATTGGTCCCTCTGCCAGCTGCATAGAAATGCCACCAGGCAAATTCAGTCTCCACATAATGATGCCCTTTTTGAGCAGGTATGAACAAGTTTTGCCAAGCTTTTACATCTTTTTAACTAGTTCTTCTATTTTTTTTGTTGGTTAAGCTAAACCTCATTTATATAAAAGTGAATATAAAAATCATAACCTGCTGTGTTTTTTCTTAAGGGTCTCTTTACCAATTGCACAGTGACATTAGAAAATCTTTATACTAGGCAATAAGCAGTTGCCAAAAAAGAACTAAGGCTTTTTTTTTAACCAATTAAATACAGTTCTGTCATTAGTAGTGTTCATCATTCATAGGCATTCAATAGCTGACCCAGTTGGTTTGCATTGCAAATTAATTTAATTTTCCATTGATGGGCTCTAAATGTATAACAAGCTATATTATTCATATGTAAATACTCTTTTAATTAAATCCATCTTCATTTGCTAATGCCCTAAAATGCTTTGATGTTTATTCTTCTGAAAGCTTATAGACCAGGATGTCAGTCATGCTGCATTTTTTCAGTGGTTTGTCTGCTTCTACAGAATTCGTTATTTTCCACTCATTAAAAATGACTATTGCAACACTTCATGCGACTAACTAGGAAAAGTGTTTCCCTGTGCATCAGAGTTCATAATCTATTTGATCAAAAATGCTGTTTTGGTGGATTTTTGAATTAATTTGAACACTTTTTCAAAGTATTTTTTTTTTTCTAGGTTAAAGCTGAGATGGAGATAAGAGCTTCTGAATTCTTGCAAGAGAGCTTTTTCACGTTCTTAGACACTGTTCCCAAGCCTCTCATTAGTGTGCTGTCAGTTTTATAGCCAGGAGGTAGCCTCCTCCCAAAAGAAAACTGAGAATTCTGGCTGGAACTATAGTGCTAGTTTTATGTCTACAGCTAGTGATTATAAAGACAAACTTTCATGTTAAGCAGTGCAGGTGACTTAGGGGCTAATTGTCATCAGTTGTTAAAAAGTCTTTTAATTTTCTATTACCTTCAGGACCTAATCTTTAAAAATTTGCCTGAAGAATGTGAATGCTCATAAATAGGTTTCCTGATACAGCAATGTTCCTGTAGACCATGTCACCTACAACCAAGCTGCAGCGTAGATGCCCATCATCTCGCTAATGATACGAGGACTGAGCAAATCCATTTTTACCTTCAGCATCTACTGCCATTTGACCCTCTGTCTCAATCAAGATGGCTGGTGGTTCACCTAGGATCTAGTGCCAACGTGCACAGACAGGCAACATGCAGACAGACAAGCATCTCAGCTATCCACGGCTAAAAGACATGCATGCTTTTGTGTAATAGACCACCAGAAGGCATATAGGCTAAGAATATAACTCTTCTGATCTTAGAAGAATCTCATCCTGATTTACATCCATGTAATGGAGAACAAAATCAGACTCCAAATGTCTTAGGAGACATTATCCAATTAGAGAAAAGGTCAGGTTTGCACATTTACTGTCTATAACAGTATATCTCTTCCTCAGTTACTGTTGGTCAGACCTGTGTGTAAAATGCAAATGGATGTGTGGGGGAGTAAGAGAGAATGTCATCTCTTGGAGCAAATTTCAGCAAGAATAGCAAGTTTCCTAAGAATATATTCAGAGCAATATTGTCCGTTAGTCACTTACACCTATTGCTTTTCCAGCTGCCTCTCTTCTTAGTTGCATCTCTTAAACTTCATTTTTCCTTGTGTGTAATTGTTGAAAGGATGACATTAGGCTATCAGTAATGCCTTGCTGAATAGACATTTAATCAGAATTAACCCATGGTTCCAGAAGAAGAAGCAATGATACTGTACCATCTTCTGTCTGAGATGGGCATACCTACGCAGTAAAGGATGCAGAGCTGTTGAGAGAGGATTGTGAAGGCACAAGGAATACACTTTAGAAGTTATTAACTCTCCAAGTCCTCTCTTACAGAGAAACAGGTAGAACAATTTTTCAGCTTCCTGAAGACCTTGCCAGCTCAAGCTCTTCACAGGGAAGAATTGGATGTTGCGCACTAGTTGCAAATAAAATAAAATAAAATAAAAAATAGTATTTTTTTAAGTTCTGTAACATGAACTATATTAGTAAAACTCAGATTTGTTTAAAAATGAACAAACAAAAAAACAAACACTTCTTTCTAACTTAAGAGACCGGGGAGAGTAATGGCAAATGAAACTAGCTCTTCCACAGAGGTGTAATTTTGGAGCTGTGACTAGGACTACTGAGATAAAAGGCACAAAGCTAACAGTTTCCCCTCTGCTGCTAGCGCTACCCAGCAGCTACATCTGGGTACATCTAAAAAACTCCTTTAGACAGAGCAAGCCTGCGAAATCTCAGTCCTGGGGCCCTGCAAACTTGGTACAAAGCTTCCAGCCTGTTACTAGCAATGGCAAAACAATATCACAGGACTAATTGGTTGCATACTACATTGTGAATATCTCCTGCACAAATCAAACAGGTGAGCAGTGAATAACATGCTCCTTTAAAGTTTTCTTGCTCTGAAATCTTTTTAGATATAAGACCATTTTTGTTTGTTTGTTTGTTTGTTAGTTCTTTTCTTGTTTGTGATCACTGGCTCTGCTGAACTGGACAATTGTTCAAAAACTATTTTGAGTAACATTTGGTCATATAAGTGAAAACACCTATGGTAGGGTAATTTTTATTATTTCCATAGTGATTCTATAACCTAGTAGTTTAAATCTGTAAAACAATAATTTTCACTGTGGTGTCATTATTGATGATTACTCATCTGATCAGCAGGGGTTCCTGAAACAAGCATGTTCTGAAGAAAAATCATTGATCAAAGAAATGGAAGCAGTTTATGTAACACACTCGGCAAGTGCTTATCCAGTATGCGGGGTCTGAGGAGCCACAGGCAGCTGACAATAGAAGGTGACATGTGTAGGTGTGGCAGTGTGCGACAGAGCTGGTGGCTTGGGAATTTTGTGCGTTCATAACAGCTTTCTGCATTTGCTGCTGGGTCTCTTCTGAAAAGGCATCTACACTGAAAAGTGTGAGAAGTATTCCAGTTATTCTGACAATTTCATGTCTGTCAAGCTTTTTTTATTATTGATTGCATACACAAAATAAAGCATTGAATTTCTTCTTCCTCTCAGCCTGCGGTGTGTTGATATGATCAGGAAAACATACTGATATCTGCAACATCAGTAGTTAGGAAGATTTTATTTTATTTTATTTTATTTATTTATTTATTGTCTTACTACAGGGTTTCAGAAGACTAAATCTGTTATTTTACTGTCCCCCTGCTTACATACACATGCTCTAAGAGAAAACATCCCGGTATTAATTCCTGTTAGGAAAAGTGAACAAGCGAGTATCATGGGCTAGAAAGACCACTTTTATATAATTTTATGTTGGCTAACTCTGTACCCTCAGTGACTGATGATTTTCTTTAGAAAAATAAGTGACTAGGACTCTAATATTTCTAAGCCTTTCACAGCACTTCCAAAATATTGGGAATGGGGAATATCAGAAGCTGCCATTTTATTTCTGGGAAATATTCAGTGTTAAACTTCTAAGTTATATGTTTTTAAGGAACATTATTCTTATCAAATACCCTTAAGAGGGCGCTTGTTCACCACCACATTTGTTTTAAGCATCTTCTGTTCTAATAATGAATTTAAAAACAATATTCTGCTGCACCAGTTTAACATTTGAATGAAACGGTTTTAGTCCAGTTATGGTTACTGACATCAGCAGATGTTAAGTATACAACATTATTGCATTAAGTAGGCTTAATTTGGATAAACATTTAGTCAATTTACAGGAGTGTAATTTACACCTGAAACAGCAGGTTCAAAGTAGTTCCACATCTCATAGAAGAAATAGTTTTGCCTTAGCTGGATTCTGGTTTGGTTTGGATTTTTCTTTGGCTTTGGTTTTGCTTTTCTCTCACAGTCATTAGCAGAAGTAAACTTCCATGCTTCATCCTCTGCAGCCATCTTACAATGAGTGAAGCATCACATATCTGTAGGTGCAGATATGTGGATGTAGTAGGATACAGAACAAAATCAGCTAACAAAAATGAGGCTATCAATTGCATATATTTTTTAGCCAACTGAAGAGGCATTATGTTCTATTTTCTTAGAATTTTTCTGATTAAAAAGTCATTTCATAAAGTGCTTGATTGTAATGGCCATTGCAGCTTTATGGATGTGCCAGTGGCATTATTCTGTCATGTTCCCAGCATCTTCATTTTCAGTTTTGCTAAATTAGCTAAGGAATGTTTTTATTCATCTTGATGCTCTTCACATAAAGGACAGCTGCTGGCATATGGTAGGGGAATCTTGCTCAGCAGAGAGAAACCTGCTGCCTTTGGACAATGCTGGCCACTTCAATATTAGCTCTTACCCCTTTAATATAGCATAAAGCAGTACTGCATAGATGCGATGTCACAAATCTCCCTACATTAGATTACTTATGTATTGTCATCCGAGGGTCATGGGTTTGAGCCCCACGTTGGGCGCCAAAAAGACTGTTGTGGTTTAACCCGGCCGGCAGCTAAACACCACACAGCCGTTCGCTCACCCTCCCCCCTCCCTCTCTGGGATGGGGAAGAGAAACGGAAAAGTGAAACGAGAGTTGAGATAGAGACAGTTTATTAAGATAGGAAATAATAATAATAATAATAATAATAATAATAATAATAATGTGTATGAAACAAGTGATGCACAATGCAATTGCTCACCACCCGCTGACCGATGCTCAGTCTATCCCGAGCAGCCGGCCCCCCCAACCCGGCTAGCTACCCCTATATATTGTTTAGCATGACGTCAGATGGTATGGAATACTCCTTTGGCCAGTTTGGGTCAGCTGTCCTGGGTCTGTCCCCTCCCAGCTCTTGCTGCATCCCGAGCCTGCCTGCTGGCAGGACAGAGCGAGGAGCTGAAAAGTCCTTGGCTTGGTACAAGCACTGCTCTGCAACAACCAAAACATCGGCATGTTATCAGCATTCTTCCCATCCTAATCCAAAACACAGCATTCCACCAGCTACTAGGAGGAAAACTGTCCTAACTGAAACCAGGACATGTATGAATCTGACTCCAGCTTCATAATCCTTCTCATCTTTGTAGTTTCTGTAGCTGTCTGTTGGGAGTATGAAACTTGAACGCTTGAAAGAAGGCAAGCTCCAGAATATGAATATCCTGCATTTAAAAGACAGGGTTGGCTGTGTGTATTAATGCAAAGCTGTAGGGAATTGATCTCTGCTTTATCTGTATCACTTCTAAATTAATGCTTGGCTAGTATTTGCCACTTGATCTGTTAGTCTAGATCTCTGTCATGGCTCCATGCTTAATGCCACGCTGAGTGTTGGAAAATGAAAGTGGTTGGGGAAAACTTGGTGTCAGAGTAACTGGATTATGGCATATAACACTAGCTGTGATTTCAAAATAAGTCCATACGTAATATTCCTATCACATCAGTGAACACAAAATTCACATGTAGCGTTGTCTGCCTGTCTGGAGTGAAAGGAGGGCTGTTCTCCCCCTACATCCCTTTCAGATTTGACATTTTTGTTGAACTTGAAATGGTTACATAGTACTTTCTCATATTGTTCAACTGGAGACAGCTAAATTGTATCAACAGAGGTGAGCTTTTCCCTGCCAGTTTAAGATCAGACCCTCTGCTTCAATTTTAAATCTCATTTTCCATCAATAATTAATTCCTTTCATATGAACCTGAAGGAGTCAGAACAGCGGCTTATGCATAAACATGAAGGTTATGTATAGGCCACAGAGCGAATAACCAGATAATCACCTTGCAGATTTAGTTTGCAACAACACGAAGTCTTCTGGTGGTAGATAACCAAACTTTGTGAATTTATAAAGGCATCACTGTCTATTGTTTTGAAATGTGCTGAATGCGTGGGCTCCCATAAGAGCCTTGTGGTCATGCAGTTGTACAAGCAAAGGCTCTGTTACCTCTAGGCTGCAATCGAAGTGGATTGTTAATGCTTCTCCAGAAGTGAAATTCAGTCATTACGTTTGTTTCTTCATCACAGGCGTCTGTGGTATTCTTCAGCTGAAACCAGCTAATTTATTCCAGTGCTGTATAGCAGGGTTCTGTCTCCAAGGCTTTGTAATTGCTTTCCATTTCTTGTTAGCCTTTGTTTAATATTCATCTGGACAGAGACTGCAGATACTGAGAAGCACATATCTCTAGCATAACATTTAATTTTCTTATCACTAGACGGGGTATAGATTCTGATACTGGAATAAGATGATCTTTTAGGAGATTAAGAAATATTACTTTGCCCCTATATCACCAGGTAAAGCTGACTCTCATGAAATAAACACTACCTCTCATGTCTGAGGTTAATTGAGGAAGACATTTAATTACTTTTCCATAAACCTGCAGGACTTCTGTGTCTTTTTTAAGCCCTTTATCAGTTTATTGCTACCAAATAATTCAAAGCTGATGAGAGCATTTTTTATTAAAATGAAAGTATCTGTTTAAATATATAAAACAAACTTTATTGCATCTTTTCCAACTTGGTAAAGAGGGGCTCTTAGGGGTTTACAAGCATATGGAAATGTTTTGATGGCTTTATCTTTTAGAAGAGTTGATTCTGGAGTTTCAGCACTAAGCAACTTTTCCTGTCCTTGTCCGTATTTTGTTCTTAGTGCTGGGGAGACCTTGTGTCTTCTGGGTGACCTACAGGTGGCACTGGGTGAAATGATAACGTAGCAGGGACTTGGTGAATGATTGTGACAGAGCTGCTGCCTTCCTGCTACAGGGAATATTAGGAATTTTGAGAAACTACCAGATTCCAGGTTTAGGATATAAGCTTAGGAAGCTTGGTGCACTGACACCACCTGTTTAACAGCAGAGAAATTCCTTTGCTGGCTAAGTGATTGCCACGGGGAATGTTTAAAGCCACTGCCCGTGTAGATTTAGGGGGCAGATTGCCCAGGCAGATTTAGGAGTACTGTTTCAACTAAAAGGACCCTGCAGTTCACAAGTGCAATCCCTGCTAAAGGGAGAATATGCTGGCTGTATTGTAGGGTCTCACAGTCAGTACCAAATAATCCAGGCAGTGATTCTCCTGAAAAAAAAAGCTGTCATAATTACCATTAGCAAGCTTGAACTCCCATCACAACTCTAACAGCTGTTAGACTAGTTTCTATTTTAGCTGCTTGTGTTGTTAAAAAGGCACAACTGACACCTTCTTAGGCAGGCTGTCTGAAACCAATGTCTGAGCCCGACCTTCCGGATCTCGTGTTGCCTGTCTTGCATGAGAGCTACTTCACTTGTACAAGAGGATGTCTGCAAAACTCTGGAGTAATACACGTTTCAGCTTATGCAGATTTGCCTTTTGAAGATTGTTTATGGTGAAGAGTTTAGCAATACAGAGCGTAAGTAAATAACGTAATGATACTAATAATGGAGTTGCTCAGACATTGATTACAGCTTCATTAAGCAAGATTACTCACTGTGATCTCTGCACTACAAATCAGGTTTTGATAATTTGACCTATTCTCTATTTTAATTTAGTGAATTAGAAAAATAAATTGCCAGAGCAGAACACTTATAAAAGAAAAATATTTTTCTAACACTTTGTAAAATATTTATTTAAAATGATAAAAATTACCCTCATGTCTCTGGTTTATTCATCACAGACAAGCTCATGTAAACTATTTTTAAAGGGGACTATTTTTATATTAAAAGCCCTGGGAGCATTGCTTATTTCTTTTCTTTCACTTTTAATTCCCAAGCGATAAGAGATCTTTCCAAATATCAGTTCTTTTTTAATGAAATACTTAACAAGTAATGCTTTAATGCAGTATTTTTTTTATTTTATTTTATTTTATTTTTGCTAATTTTAATTCTATGAATGTCAGATTTTTGCAACACAGTCTAGTAGTCAGCTCTGGAATCATTTCTGAGGAGCTCTGTGCTTTTTAGAGATCTGTTTGCACACAGAATCAGAGATGCCAGATCTTCTGTAAAAGCAAATGCAGTTTCAAAGTGGAATTTGCCAGCACGTGGTACATTAACCTCAGAAAGAATGAAGGGTTTTTGCTTTAAACATAGACCAAAATGTGAACAATGTATTCCTAGTTGCTAAACCTTTGTGGCCTGCAACATAATCCAGAAGAGTGACCCAAAAGTTGGCATCAGCTAAACAGTGCAGAATCACAACAGTAACTGCTATGCTTCTACTAAAACAGATGGAATGAAGGTTGTGTCCATCCTCCATAAGATTCTGTGCATAGGTGGTGTGAAGGAATGAGTTATAAACATCAGGCTTTGTTATGGTAACTGGACAAGCACTCTCCAGGGCTCACTTTACAAAATATGCTTTTTGTTTATTTGTTTTTGCAAACGCTGGAGCTGATTTTTGAAATGCCTCTGAGAAAACTCCAGTAGAGTTGGAAAACTCCATTTTTGGTGTGATCCAAGTGTCAGCTTCTCTAGTGTAGTTCAGCTTCTTAAGGACTTCATCTAAATAAGGTATTTTGACATGAGTATGAAAAGTTTACTGGAATCATCTTTACAATACATTAAAACATGTTGGTTAATAGCTACCATTAACTCTGAAGAGGATTGCTTAAAATGGATCTTGATTCATGGAAGACTATTGTACCATTTAGAACTTCTGTAATTCTCTCAAGTTGCAGTCTTAATTTTAGGTTTCTTTAGCACTTGTGCTAGATAATATCCATTCCCTGTCCTCCTTTCTCATAATAAAGGATATCTTTGGGATTGTGACAACAAAAATTTATATAGGATTCTTTTCCTTCCAAATGGGATACACATTTCTTAATATTAAACTATGAATCCAGTTCAAATTTAATTATAGTGTAGACAAAACTATCAATCTTCAAATATATAATTGACTATATTATTATGAAACTTTAGAGCTATAGGTAGAAAATATGGCACAAAGTAGGAATTCAATCCTGAATCTCTCTTTTTTTTTTTTTTTTTTTTCCCATTGCTCCCAACCCTGCTTATTAAATACATGGCCTTCAATAACTTGTAGAAATTTAACTTCTTTTTGTTATGCTTAGTTAGACTTGTTTTAACATAGCTCTCTGCTACTAATTGTCTTTCCAGAAAGCAGCCAAAAAACCCATATTGTCTCAGTGAGAGTAGATTCATAGTGTCAGTCAAATGCCCCCACTCTGAGCTGGTCTTTATTTATAGTATTTATCTGTTTTTCCCTTTTATCAGCTCTCAGTATGTCAGCTGAGTATCAAATCGCTGAATTAATAGAAAAACTGTAGTAAAAAATACTAGCACAAAGGTGATAAACACCTCCACACAAATTACCCTCAGCACTAATCACTTAGGCTTTGTGAGAAACGGCACACTGAAATGTTCCTGAAATAATCGTACTCTGCCTTCAGCTTTTTAAAAATAGCCCCCCAAACAAGCATAAACATCATATGCTGTGAAACAGGCCTCCCCTGCTAACAGTTTGTATTCTAATTAACAGATTTACACAGTTAAGTCACTTGAATGCCTGTTAGTATTATGTGTATTGCTTATAAATGCATGTTGTCAGATGTATTGATAAACCTTTTTCTCAGATTATCAGCACTTCTTTTTTTCATCTGCTATGACAGAAGTGGAAGTTTGCACTATTATTACTGTTAGATTTGTTACAACAGACTGAGCTGTAAGGTTCCAGGGCAAATACATCACTTAACGATGACTGGCAGTGTGCCTGCTTTACAGACACACCAGAATGGGGAATCCTTCAGCAGGTTCACCGATCTTTTTCACAACTGCAGTCCTCTGAACATGCAGAGCAGAGTGATAGTCTTTATCATTCCTCTTCCCTCTTGCAGAAGAAGTACCTTTCACAAGAACTGAGAGACTCTGCATGCCTGAGGCATATGGACGGGGTCCATGCATGGTGGTTAAAGGATGAATGAAAGATGCTTGAGTCTCCCCTTCCTTGGGCTTGGCATGGGCAACCAGGCAAAGCTGGCTTCCTGCATTACACCAGCAACGGTGACTTTTCTTCTAGAGAATGTCTGAGCCAGAGGCATGGTAGCAAGAGCAATGGAGTCAGCAGCATCTCAGCACTGGTGGATTTTCACCATAGTTATGCTTACAGTGCCTTTTATCTGTCCCATGTTATGGGAGGTTCCTTTTGTTTAGGCCCACAGGCTACAGTTGGAGTTTGCCCAAGTTTTGATCTTTTCCTTGTGAGAAACAAGTTGAAATTCTTACATTGTCTGTCATCTCTAAGAACTTGATCTTGAAATCAACCACAAAGTATTGCAAGATACGAAGTGAAAAACCTAGTCTGCACTGACAAGCAATTTATATGACCTTTCATATTTAGAACAGATTTATGTTAACCGTGACCATCTCTGTCTCCCAGTATCCCTAATTTACTTAAAAACTTTTTCTTCCTTCCCTTCTAAGCCAAGTTCATACTTACTCAACACCATTTTTTCTAAGTTTTTCAACCTTATGCTGCATGCAGTCATGTGGCGAGATGTCTGTTCGTACATTTCAGTGTGTAGTAGGATTCTTCAGCTTAACCTCTGTACTGTGACAAATCTGGCCCTTGTGCTTAGTCTCCTCAATGTCGCTAAGTTCAAATCTGATCAGCTAATGGGTGGTTTGATGCATGCTGTGGTGCAGAAGATTTCAGTTATTGGAGTTAAGCCAAACTAGCACAGAAAGCATTATTAACAACTTCTGAGTCCTTCACATCAGTCTGTAATAGGCTGCCTGAAGTCACCTTGTTCTCCCAGAAGATGTGAGCCAAGACCTGTTCCTTTCTCTTATTCTCCAGCAGTAGAATGGGCTGAAGGTTGCAAACGTAGCCCAGGTGCGCTGTTCTCAGAACAGTACTGCGAGAGCCGTGGATGTGAGGTGCCCAAAACTCCTGTAACATGCTCATCACTCATTCCTTTGCTGTCAGGAGGCGGCTGTCAGTCTCTTTTGCGATGCTGACATCCACCTCCTGGGAGACAGTGTCACACTGCTCAGCCTCCTCCCCTCATGCCTTATCACTGAACAACCATCCTGGTAAAGGCTTTCAATCACTGTCAGTCAGGCTTGGATTCAGAGGTGAAAGCCTCTGCTCTCTAGATTTATTTATATAACAGCAGCAGAACGGATGAAATAAGGACCTGCTCTTCCATTTGCCTTTCTTACAGCTTCTTGCAGCTCAGCAGCAGTTCATGGGGCATGGACTACCTGTTCTCATCCCAGCTCCTCCCTGGGGCAGTGCCTCAGGGGCTGCTTTTCTTGTGCTGCTGCTACAGCCAGCCATAACAGCAGTGAGTCCCTGACATGCCCAGCAAGTGATGTCTTCCCCCATTCAAAGCTGATGTAAGGAGCTGTCAAGAAGAAGCCTCTTTGCAGCATTCTGTTGAGTCCGCATTTTATCAGTCCAGCAAAACTACAGGACTCAGCCTTTGAAAGGCACTGAGTAGTGTTTGTTTACCTGTTTGCCTCTGTGCGGACACACAGAAGCCCATTTGCCAAGGCAAGAGACATCCCCCATAATAACTCTACTGGACAAATGTAGCGCTGTTCTCCTCTGTCACCTGACTGGGTGAACCCAGTCACCAGTATGTCACCATGCTGGGAGAAAAAGCTACTGTTAACCCATGTTGTTCTGTGTAGCTGCCAGAACCAGAGACCAGACACAGAGTATGTATTTCTTTATTTGAGCTCTAGGCTAATGTCTATCAAAAGATATACTTTATTTTTAGGTAATGTAATGGATTGCATGAACTCTCTCACATCATTCTTTTTAGCTTGCATTATTTAGAAGTGCTGGGTTAGTAGGAATAGCCCTACAAAACCATTTATTTTGGTTAAATTTTTAAGTTGACATATTTGGTTAAATTTTTAAGTTGACATATTACTGTCAGTAAAATGTAGATTTTTTTTAACAAAAACCAACATTTTAACAAAAAACAACAACAACAACATTTTTTAACAAAAACCAACATTTTAAAAGTCAGCCTGTATTTGACTGTCACACAACAGGACCTACCTCTAAGAACTGAAATGATGCTAATGATGCTAATGATGCTAATGCTTACGAGCTAATCAGAACTGCTGCAGACAATGTTTAAAAATGACATTTATTATGACGTTTTGCTAAACAGCAGATGTGTTTTTGCTGAAGCATGTAAATGTCAAGGAGCAGAGCACCTAGCAACGAGTTTGCAAGATATTTTCAGCATGCAGAGAAGGTTCATGGAGCCAGGTGGCAGGCATACATTTCTCAGTGCTCAATAACCATCCCAGCTCTAGCCCCAGGTAGCTAAGCTGTCTTCTCTACCTTTTGTTTAATAAGCAGTCCACGTAGAAAATATTACTGCAGCATGATAGAAGAGTTATGCTTCTACCACATGTTTTCTAGCTAGCCCAGGTCTCTGAAACCACTGTACAGACCTTCTATGGAGAGATGGTGGTGGGTTAACAACCTTTCAATATTAAATCCTCATATCATAAGATGAATGAAGGTTTGATGGTGGTCTGGTCCATTCTTCTCTCCACATGTAGGATCCATGTCCATCATGACAAGAGTTTCTTTACATTGTTACACACACACACACACAAAATTATAAAATACAACAACAAAATTTTCCTGCAATAGAGATCCTGCATTTTCTCTGAGCAATCAATCAGAAGAATTGTCGCCCTTCTTGGTAGGGAGACTTGTGCTTCTTTTCTTAACTAGCCTGAATTTTCCTTTGTGTAGATTTAAGCCTGAACATTTTGTCCTATATTCACTATGGACATGGAGAGCACAGAAGACTGCAAGAACTGCTGTTGTGGTCCAGAGCAAAGGTTTGTTTAACACAGCAATCTGACTCCAACAGCAGTCACAGAAAGGTGCCTGAGAAGGAGTAAGAAAAGGACAAGCATACATGACACTGTCATGATACAAAAGCATGGCCAGCTCCATTTTGGCTCACAGGATTTTCCGAGACAGTTGTGGTTTCTTTATTTAGTAAATTGCAGTGGATTTTTATTCCAAGTTCTCAGATACTTTCTCTTACTGTTACTGATTTTTGGATATTTGAATGCTTTTACATCTCATGTCCTTCTTCAGATGACTCTTTTGCAGACTCAACATAATTTCTTCTCTACTAGGTCATATCTTCTAGAGTTCTTATCATTTTCTGATTGACTTATGACTTTTTTTTTTTTAATGACACTGGCCATATTACATCAGCCAAGCCTTCATCCATGCTGAATATATTCCTTATTTATGTTCCACTTGCTTCTTACTGCTCTCGTTATTAACATGCTGTGTTTTCTGGGAAGCATGGTCTGTTATGGAAAGCCTAATTGGAATTTTTGGCTGTGATCTAAACAGAATCTGTGATTTGCTTTTGAAGAAGCTTCTGTTCTAATTAAACTAAATGGACACAAAGGCATTCACTCCTCAGATGACTAGGTTTGAAATCTGTAACCATGGAGAATATTTATATATCTCCCTCTGCATCTGAGACCCATTCTCACAGAGGTTATTGTTAGAGAGCCCTGACAAAACTGGCCGTAGCCTTAACTTATTCTTTAAATGACCTTTCCTTTTGGACTAGGCAGAAGGTTTTCCTTGGCCACAAATTCCGGCCTGCCCCTGCAGGTTTGAAATTGATACTGTTCCTTCTTTTGTCTCAAAAACAGAAAAAAAATAATAAAAAAAATAAAAAGCTTGTTCTTTCCAACCCTGCCGTAAAGTAAGCGGAGTGTTCTCCACAAATGGCATGTCCAGCACGGAAGTATCACTGTATGAGTACATTGCAATACACTGAGTGTTGCGGCTAAAACAGTAAGAAGGAGGCAATCTATGATAACCCATCTCCCCTTCACTTTTTTTTTAATGTATTTCTTTGTGTTGGACCTCATGGCTGCATCTTCCTCCCGAGGGGAGCAGAGGGGCAGGCGCTGAGCTCTGCTCCCTGGGGACAGCGACAGGACCTGGGGGAATTGCATGGAGCTGGGACAGGGGAGGGTCAGGCTGGGTGTTAAGGGAAGTTTCTGCACCCAGAGGTGGTTGGGCACTGGGACAGGCTCCCCAGGTCAGCGGGCACGGCACTGAGCCTGTCAGAGTTCAAGAAGCGTTTGGACAATGCTCTCGGACATAAGGTCTGATTTTGAGGTGGTCCTGTGTGGAGCCAGGAGTTGGGCTCGATGATTCTTGTGGGTCCCTTCCAACTCAGGATACTCTAGGATTCTAGATACACTTGAATTATCTGAGGGCTAAAGTTGCAAATCATACTTGTTCGTGGAAAGTAGCCAAGAACAGATTTCAAGGGGAAATTCAAATGACTACAGCATCATTTGAAGAAATGTCTAGCTTATCCCAAGGGAGCACAAATATGCTTTGGACTTCTTCCCCTTTCACTGAGGGAACTCTGCAGGAGTAGCAACAAAAAAGTCGGTGGCTGTCAGTGGTGCAGTGATGGGAAGGACACAGTGACATAGACAATGCACAACAGAAAATGGGCTCAGGCCTGGATGTCGAGGAGTGCTCTGCCTTTGTCCTTGAAAGTATGTGAGATGTGAATGAGTTGGTAAGATTACTCTGATCTCTGAGTGTTTTTCAGGACTGGGACAGAGTGTTCAGCATCTCAAAGGGCAGGGACCTTGCTGAATATCTGTGTGACAGAGAAAGCTTTGCCTCTGAGAGGAATGCAGTGATGTGAAAGTAGGAGGATCCAGGTGTCCTTGTTCCAAGTGGATGCATAATTTAGCCAATTGTTGTCTGCTGCTTTTTTAACAGCTGGCTGGTTTAACGTGATATTTTTTTCAGAGCTGTGTACAAATTGTCCAGTCACATGTATCTGAGAGGGATTTTTTAAAGAAAGATTGCATCTATGGAAGAAAAACCACACTGCTTCCTTTTCAACTCCCTTCATACTCCTGCCCAAATGAAATCAGCTGTCAGAAAGCTCTGACTTGGTACCAGTTCAAAAAGGTCCCATTTAAAAAATATCGTCATTGTTCTGAACTCTGACAAAATCTTGCTCCTCAGCAAGCTGCAGCATTTTCCTTTCCTGCTGCATATCATAAGGTAGAAAGGAGGGTGTTAAATTTGACAGTTTTGTGGGTCCTGGTCCTCAGTAAGTATTCTATCCTGGCTCTTACAGCCATACCAGCAGCTGAGAGTCTGTCCCAGACATTAAAAACTCTGTATCACTGGTCCTTTCACTCCAAATCTTACTAGCTTTCATTTGCAGAGAGGTTGCCCTGACATGGCAAAGATCATGAGCTGTATTTTTCAGATGCTGTTACTGCATAGCAGCTGAGTTGGCCAATGTATCTTTAATTTCCTTTTGGCATCCAGCCTGAGGGAACATGCAATGAGCAATTTCCTCAAACATAGTATCAGTAGGAAATTCATCTTGTCCTGAGCCTGCTACGTGATATAAACAGAGGACAGTATGATTCTCGGCTTTGATCCTCTGAAACAGAAACAGGAATATAAAATCAGCCTCAGTGTTTGGATGGCTGTCCTCCCCCTGGGGGCATTTCAAGTGATACCACTGGTTCCTTATCCTGACATTTTCTTAGAATTTCCTTATAATGTAGCTATCAGTAGGTTGTTTACAAAGTACTATATAGTCTACTAAAATTGTGCAAAAATTTTATTTCATGTTAAGGACAAAGAGTTTAGTAAACAAATTAAAAACAGGGAGGATGGTATTATATTTTGAGGTCTTTAGAGTCAGCTCCTCCATTATTAATTGACATCCTTAGTTTCTAGTTTCTAGTCTTGATCTTTATGAAGTCACATCTATTTTTTCTCAACATTTACTTTGACTGTCACTAATTTATTTTTTTTTTTTAATCTGAATCTTCTTACATTTATCTCTCACTGTCTTCCCACTTCCTAGACTGTTCAAAAATCAGGTAGTTCAAAACCATCGCTCACCCTCAATTCTTCCTGCAGTTCTTTTTTCGAGAGACAGAGAGCTGCATACATGTTAATTGGAAAGCCGCATACACATTAATTGATGCTTTGGATAGGTTTTTAAGATTTTTCAAGTTAAGATTGTTGTACAACCTGCCATTGCAGCTGTGTCATGTTTTGTAGTTCCAACAGCATTTTTGGCCAATACTTCTGACTGCTGTGCAGCCATTCTCTGAATTCAAATATAGGGCTTGCTTTACTCTAAGAGGCTTGCAGTAAGTAATTATTGCTACCACAGCTCAGCTGCTGTTCTCACCTCCTTCATCCATTTCTTTCCCTTCAGGTCAGATCTTTGGGGCTGAGACTTGCTGTCCAGGTGAATCCTCAGACCGTATGAGTGAGGGACAGGAACATGGTTTGTTATGAAAAAAATAATAATAATAAATTAAAAAAAATTCTTTGCTTGTTTCATCTACTTCTGTTTTAATGATAAATAGGTGCTCAATATGTAAGTCTCAGTCCACCACTGAATTAAATTGAGTTTTCATTGAGTAATTTTATAGGGGCTAGTAAAATGAAGCATCATCAAGCAGTGTATAAATCTGTGCCTATATCAACTGTAAATGTCTTAAGTTTTTTGTCATTGTGTTTCTTTTGACCCAGAATTCAAGGTGGAGCAGGCAACTAACTTTTGTTCTCTTTCTTCTGTCATAATAGAGACTAAGGTTTTGACTTTTTGTTTTACTATTTTCCTCTTTACCTACCATCAGGCCAGTATTATCTGAGTAGGTTGGCAGTCCTTTCCTTGTTGTATATGTATGATTTTGTAAATGGCTCCTACTATTTTAGGAGTTGTTAATGGTTTTGTTTCTTGCAAAGTGGGCATGAACTCAGTGAAAGCAGACAGGGCTTCTCTCTTCAACTAGGATATCGTGGCTACTGGTGATATATGGCAGGCAGGGTGAAAATAAACACAAAAAATCCAACCCCTCTTTTTGGGTTAGAGCTATGTCAGTAGCTGGGACATCTCTTCAGGACAAGGAAGACCTACCTCCCTGCAGGACCCTAATCACAAGCCATGAGGGAACAGGGAGCAATAAGGAGATTTTTTTGCTGCTGACATTTTTTCCTTTAATTTAAGTGACTGTTTTAAATACTGCGTATGTGAAACGCTCCATGATCCCATGGTACAAATTCTCTGAGAAATGGAATGATTGCATTTGTTTTTCCTCTTGCAACACAGTCAGTTATGAATGGACGTCAAAGTTCACTTGATAACGAAACAGGACTATCACATTGCATGTAAGTGTTTATTATCATTTTAAACACAACTACTTCTGTTCTACAGAACTTTCTTGTCAATGATAGCAGAGAGTTTTTCCATTTTTTTTTATTTGTTTGTTTTGTTTTTCTCTACTAATACCATTCTAGATGAATGCATGCTAGATGAATGATGAATACCATTCTAGATGAATGCTTTATCTCTTGTTTTCTCAGAATTTCTGGGGTGTGACTTGGACAAGAACTGAAAGTACTTGAAAATGTAAGTGGCACAAAAATCATTCACTTGGAAGTAGGAAGCAGAGAAGATGAATCTTGAGAGTTTTCAGTTCTTTTTCCAAAAGACCAAATTTTGGGTGTTTAGTTCAGTCTTTCAGCACTTTATGTTTGCATATTTGCTTGAGCTTAGCAGTTCTTTTTGAATGCTTTCACATCACACTCTGTTACAAAGATGCTGTTTAAAGAACATTTTGTATAATGGCATTGGCAAATGATAGGATTCCATTTAAGTCCATGATCAGAATTAAATCAATGATTAATGATTAAAATGTGTTACAAAACAAACTCTAAGCTCCAGGCAACAATTACTCATTGTTTTGAATATGGTCCCAAACTTTACATTCCTAGCCCTTGGTGCTGGAGCGTAGTGTTGGTTGAAGATCAAAGCCACCTAACATGAACTCACTGCAGGAAAGCTATCACCCTGGCACATATATCTGTGGGGCAGGGTCAGCTGGGCTTTGTTTGTATCCTGATGAGAGAGATTGAAATGTTGAGAGAGATTAGGAGGAATGACGGAAATTGTTGCCTCTTTCAGCACATTACTGAGCCAAAGCCTACTCTAGCAGAGATTTGGTACTCTTCACTTCCCAAATGTATGCAAAGCAATTATTTGTAGCACTTGGAATAATTTCTATCCATTTACTGCCTCATCTAAAGTGAGGGCACTTCAAAACAAACAAACAAAAAATCTACCCACTTTGTTGTCTCGTGCTAAAAATTCCTGCATATTTGAAAAGTCCTGCTAATTTGAAAGGTGTTACTGGTTTATTTGAAGTGTTAATGTGTGTCAGACAAGAAGCAGAAGGCTGGAAATGCAGTGTGAAGTACAACAGCTTTCCGTTTGTGAAGGAAGATGAGGGTGGCTGCGAGACTAGACGGAGCAAATGGGCAGTATAACCCATTGTGACTTTGTATATAAATAAAGAGATGAAAATGATTAGTGATACTGAAATGGGCAGCAGAACCATCTTTCTGAGCTAGAATAAAGCATGTTCAAAGCAAAGGTCACTTCTGGCACTAACTGAACATCTCAGCAGACAAGGTCACTGGATCAGTGCTTGCTAAGTCTTGGTTACCTACCAGCTTCTTAGCTGAGCAAAGTTTTCTTAACAGAGATGGGCATAGCAGAGGGATGAATCTAGACCTTAGGTGCAACTAAAGGCACCATAAAATAAATAAAGGCAACTGGAAAGAAGAAGAATAAATAAGGATGAAAACAAATACCATAGTAAATCCTCCACTGCTGTTGGGAAAATCAGGGTGTCCCACTGAAGGAAAACCCTTAAGAGAAATGTTGAACTGACAGCTTACAGTGTTTGTGGTGTCACTGCAGGGGTATGGGACACTGAAAGTCATAAGCAAGACATATACCCAAATGATTTTCCAGCAGGTACGAGAGAAAATAAGCCTGTCATTTGGAGTAAATCTTCCTAAAGAGAAGAGATAAAGGAAATACCATAGATTTAGATATGGAGAACCCATCCTCTATGAAGCTTCAGCTGCGGTTACCATCAGAGAAGAGAAACACTGGGACAGGGAATAGGCTGTGTTTGGGGAAGGTAAAACTAATGAAAACTTCTTGCTATCAAACAAAAATGTCAGTTCTAAGTGTCAGAGCTCAGTGAGACTTGGAGGTGTGCTACACCTGTTAGACAAACTGGCAATACCTTGCTGGGTCTTCAGCAGCCAAAGTGCTGCTGCTTTTTTTGGACAGAGAAGAAGAAAGCATCATGCAGATAACATTCAATGGAGTTAAGAAGTAATAATCTGGATCTCAGCCATTTTTACTGTGTGTGTATTTATTCATTCAGAGGGCAGGCCTTTGCTGGATTTAATAGGCAAAACTTCATTTTCATAAGTATTTATTATTTGTACCCTTTACACAATGAAAAATAAGCTGTTACTTCATTTTTTAGTTTCTGCTGCTTAATTTTGTTACTCCTGAACTCCTTCCATTTTTAACAGTCTGCCACTCTAATGGTTGACAATATACCTGATATTATTTCTAATTCCTTTCTCATGAACCGCTTTTTTAAAAAGATTTTTATCCAAAGTCCACAGAAGTCAGTGAGTCCCAAATAGCTGACACTTGGTCTGTAGATATTCAAGCCATTTTTTAAGACTAATGGCCTACAAACACAAAGCATCAGAATTTGATCAAAACCAGTACATCTTCTGTCTTGCTTTTTTCCTTTCTCCTCTCCACTCTAGGAGGTCATAAATAGGTGATATATAGTTAACATTTCACAGCTGAGACATGGTAGGTAGATCTGTTCACTCAGTAGAGCACACAAGAAAGAAATCTATTACTATCATAAAGGACACACATACATTTTTCAAGGCCTTAACTTATTCATCTTCTCTGTGCAGGTCTGGTAACAAATGCTGCTATTAGCTAACAAAAACAGCTAAACCAGTACAGAAACCAAATATATATTAGACGTCACCAAGTATTACATCTTTTTATCTCTCTGTATCTTAATCTCTCCTACTATTGTTCAGTGCTAATCTTGCGAACAGAACATGTTTTAAAGCAGCCATATCTAATGAAGTCTACTGAATGCCCCAAGACCTGCACTTTCACCCCAGCATACTAGTGAAAAAATAAATAGAAATGCCTCTGAATCCTCTCATGTTAAGGCTCCCATTGTCCCAGAAGAATGCTGCTTGATGTGGAGAGGGAAAATAAGCTTCAACTGAATTCTTAAAATTAGAAGAAGAAAAAAATAAATAAATAAATAAAAGATTGATTTAAAATGTCCAGTTAAATCTCTTTAACTCCACAGTTTTTGACTGAAACTTTTCCTTCTTTATAGTGCAGGGATTTCACTGAGGAGACAGCTCTGCCCAGGGCAGTGCTTGTTGCAAGGATGGCATCAGTGACAGCATGTCCGTCACCAGTTTTCTCAGACTGCTATGCTTTTATGTTCTGGCCCAAGGTCGTGACTCTACTTACGTCTCGGTGTCTATGCGTGACTGCAGTGTCCCAGAACAAGTGGGTGTATGCACCAAAAGGTGGAATGAAAAGGTAATTGTAATTCATAGTTGTCATGTAGCACTTACCCCTGTGTTACAAAGCAATTTACAAAAGAGTGCAAGTTTTATTAAACTTGTTTTGCAGAAAAAAAAAAAAAAAAAAAAAAACTGAAAAGGCACCCAGTCCTATCAACTGCAGCCAGGAATCCAGTGCAAAAATATATATATATTTAATAATAATAATAATAATAGCTTTGCAAGTATCTAACATCAGCAATGAACCAGGTAAAGGGAGCCTGGGGAGCCAGAACATCAGGGAGAAGTCCTGAAGTCCTGAGGGAAAGTTTTGCAGAGGAGTAGGCAGGGTGGTGTGAATGGAAGGAAGGTAGAGAAGGTACTGCGGGAAGAAGAGACAGGTCCTGTATATACTGAAAAAAATGAATGTCAGCGATGGAGTCTGTGCCTTTAACCTCTTAGATGATTTACTGTCGCAGCACGGAAAGAAGCGACATCTGCTTTCTCTGCTTCAGAAACAGGTATATCACTACCCACCAGCTGAGAGAAACCAGAAGAAAAATAAAGTGGAAGGGAGTCCTTGCCATCTCAAGCTCCCCAAATACAATAGCAGAATTGACACTAAGGGAGCCTCGGCAGAGCAAGCAGCGGTCTCTTCGTTTCCAAGAAAACCAAACTTAGCCGTGCTCTCTGATTTGTTGTGGGGTAGCATGGTCCGGCTGGAGCTCGCAGGACTACCCTCACCTCCCCAGAGTAAGCTTGGGAGCTGAGCGGTCGCAAAGGCTGCCATGGGAGGTGAGCCTATGGGGGCGTTCCCTCACAGCATGAACGACTTTGGTCTGAGCCAGTAAAAAACAGGTGGAGAGGGTAGAGGAGAAGCTGTGATTTGCACGTGGCAGTGTCTCTCACATAATGTTAGAGTGGGTCAGTGTGCATGACGGTAGCAGTTGTTTTCAGCTAAATGATGAAGAATTTCTTTCCTTATAATCACAAATCCAAGTGTATGAATGTTAAAGTGTATTCTAATGATGCCCGTCACTTCGCACAAGCTATGTGCTCTATTGTACGGAAGCTTTATGCTGTGATAAGACTTGTACTGTCTTGGTTTGGACTGTTTAATGCAATATAATGCAATATAAATAAAGGTTTGGGTTTTGTATTAGTTTTACCCAAGAATTTTCTGAGCAGAACTGACAAATACATGGAGCTTAAGCGTTCATACTCTAAATGTTCCATGTAAAACATTCAGAGAGTGCTTTTCAGGAGGCTGCATGGGTGATCAGCTCCTTTCTAATAAAAACAGTCCTTGAGTCTAAGTCATCAATCCAGAGAAAGCTGAAATCTGCGAGTGATGATGCTAACGGGTCATATCCACAAAATGCATGCCTTAATGCACTTCCATCTATCATCTGAATGATGAAAAGGTTGTAAATAAAGCAGTGTCCCTCCACCATCTCTGTCAGCATGGGTTAGCTTAATTCACCACTGCCTGCTCCATCTGCTCAGGAATGTAGCGATGCTCGCTAGGGGAGTACATTATATTTGTTATAAGTCTTGCCTGTTGTGACTTCCATTCAACTCTTTTACTCACTCTCCCTGCAAATTTTTCCCCTCCCTACTGGCATACAATTTGCTTAACAGCGCTGATTCTTTTCATACCACTGTAATTTCGCTTCATAAATTTTATAGTTCTCCAGTGCCTTCATGAAGAAAGCCATTTGGCTTTTTAGCAAGGCCTTGTGTCATTGTCTGGTGATTTTATTCTTGTTGACTGGGTTCTGTTTGGCAGACTTACTGTCAAGAAGAACTTGGGCTCTGCAACGCCGCTCTCCTCCTCCCTGGAGCACAGACAGAGGATGCTTTCCATACACTCTTCTGAATATCTACCTTATTCATTCAGTTTGCAATAATTCCAGTTAATATTTGCCTTGTATGTTCTTAGTTGTATTACTGCTTTTTATGTTGTTTGCTTTCTCTGTTCTTGGTATTTGCCCACGCTGCTTTTCTGGTAAAGTTTTTCACAGCCTTTGCTTTTTCTCCTGTTCCCCTATGGCTGTTTCTTATTTGCTTGTTTGCTGAATCAGAACAAGTCTGCCCAACTGTACAAGAGAAGGAGGTCTGTGCTATATGCACAGCTGCAGAAGAAATGGGCCATTCTTTTGTTACTGTATTTTTCCTAGCAAAAACTTTGGAGGGAAAAAAAAAGGAAAGGAGAGGAAAGGAGAGGAAAGGAGAGGAAAGGAGAGGAAAGGAGAGGAAAG
>CM021767.1:3454643-3486164 GCA_011076525.1 Nettapus auritus
AAAAGAAAAGAAAAGAAAAAAGAAAGAAAAGAAAAGAAAAGAAAAGAAAAGAAAAGAAAAGAAAAGAAAAGAAAAGAAAAGAAAAGAAAAGAAAAGAAAAGAAAAGACCACTTCTTTTGGGCATCTACAGCCTGGTCAGTATGCACTGCTGGGATACCTGTTTCTGCAGTTCCCAAGAGCAAAGATCCCAAACAAGCTCTTTTTCATGTCCATGGATCATACTCTGAGATGATGTCAATGGAAACAGCGTCTCTTTCTCCCTCACTTAAGGATCTGGATTCAGGTCTTTTTGTCAATGTTTTGCATTGAAGAAGTTTTATAAAATACATTACACGCACTGTCTCTCATGTTGAACACTGGAGTTTTACCCAGCCTAACTCAAAGGCAGTTTGCATAAGTTTTTCCCTCTTTGTGACTTGATAATGTTTTCAGAAATTCAGCATAAGAAATGCGACACAGAAGGAAACACTGTTCTTACAACTGTAGTTCCTTAGTTGCCATTAAGATAGCTGGCAAAAGCAAATCTGAAAGGATTGCTGAGACATGTTTGTAGCTGCAATGGGAGGTAAATGGAAAGAAGTTCGTTCCTTTCCTGGTGAAAGTTTTGGGTTTGCTTCTATAGTGCAAACCTTTCAGCAGCTCTGCACCACATATGAATTTGATACAGATATTTTTTCTTTACATGCTTCACCTGTCTTCATGTTTAATTTTGCTTTTTCTTAGATCAGGAAAGGCCTCTAGGAAGGAAGAGATAACTTACATGACCATGATCTTCTTTGTGTTGTGATACTACTGCAAAATGTCTAGACATTTTCAGTGCAGATGTCAGAAAAGTTAGTACAATTGTATTGAATTGCAGGTCACCTTCTCTGCTTTAACTTTGGAAAGCAGGCAAACAAAACAAATTATTTTAGAGTTTTTAGTCCTTCTGTGTTAGAGGCATTGTGTTTGCTTTTCTGGATCAGTCCAAAAGTTCATCCAGCCTTGTAAATAATCTCAACCAGTAGCTACACTGGGAAAAACTCCGGAAGGGACTATATAAAACAGGATGTGCCTAAAATATCTTTCCATACATATTTCTTTCTATCCTTTGGCAATGTGCTGAGTACTGTTTTCCACACTGGGAGACTGGCTGGGCCATCCAGATTAATATCTACCAATGATGAATGAGTCTAATTTCTTCAGCCTATTTATAATTTGGCTTCTGCAACGTTCTGTTGTGGAGAGCTCTGGAATTAAACTACGTATTGCACAGGGGAGAAAAAGATCGTGTTTGTTCATCAGCCTGCAAGTGATTTTGAGTCCAAGCACCAGAAATGTGAGCCTTTCAAGATCTATTTCACTCTCCAGCTGAATCGCTTTCCTGATGCTAAAGTTTCTCTTAAGATTATAAAGGGTTCTGAATGGTTGTCTGTCAGTAGTACCAGAAAGTGGTGAAAAGCACTGTATCCGTGCTTTAAATATTGCATTTGTTTGGTGCAACTTAGCTTTGGCATTGCAAATATGCCTGAGAGTGAAAAGGAGAGTAGTCTGTTATGGTGGCAGAGGGAGCCTCAGCTCTGCCACAGAGCTCTCGAGGGAAATCTTTGGAAGGTTGGTTGGTTAACTGAGAACACCTGGGCCAAATGGTGAAAAGCAATTAAAGATTTCTAATGAGAAGCACCATACATTATGCAAGCAGCACTCTTTAATTTAACATTATCTTTTCCTCTGCTGGTTTTGCTTTCCTCCCTCAGAAATACCTGCTTTGTGTGGTTTTGTTTGTGTTTTTTGTTGTTGTTGTGTTTTGTTAGTTAGTTTGTTAGCCAGGTCTCCTTCAGGTGCCATCTGATAGACAGTGCAGATTCTGTCTGTTTACCTCTAGGGAAGAGTGGCTGCTGGTGAAAAAGAGCACGTCTCAGAAATAAAAAAAAAAAAAAAAATAACAAAAAAAAAAAACCTGCATGCAGTGGGTCAGTGATGTGTTCTTTGTACACAGCCATTTGATTACAGTCGCTTCTGTAATAGAGTGTAATAAGACAGAGAACCCAATTAACAGTCCACTAGGATCAGTGCTGATGGTCTTTGTGCACTGCTGGGGTGAACTAACATCAGGATTTAGTTAGGCTGGAGGCTACTGCATTTACTGAATGTTTTCCCTTGGTAGTGAAAGATGCTGGCTTTATCCCTTTAAGGGGAGGAAGCAAAATGAAAACCAAAAGAAAGCATGACTGAAGGTTGCTAACAGCAGCAGAGGATGGCTAGGCTCTACTCAATTTAATTTGGCTTGACAATTTATAACTACAGATATTTTTTACCTAACCCCCAACGACTCTCAAAGATGATTACAGGAATAGATCAAATATGCTACTAATTAAAAAAAAAAAAAAAAAATCACCATAACTTGGGATGCCTTGGTTCTGCTGTTTCTAGATGCCCTTAAAGTCAGAAACCTCTTGCAAGGAACAATGTTCTTTTCTGTAAATATTTCTTTTTACACTTAGCTGACTTGAGGCCTTGATGAAGTTAGTCTGCAGAGATGCAAATATTTCCAATGTTTGAAAAGTATCAAGAAAATATAGATAAATAATCAAGAATGCATTTGCTAAACAAGAATTGATGCAAAGCATCCTCTTCCTAAAATGTCTTGTTTTGTTTCAAGAGAGGTGGGCAGGTCTGTGTGGCTGAAGCACTTTCCAGCAAGGAGCAGAGCTTGTGTCCAGGAGCAATTGTGTTGGTGAGTATTTGGAAAGCCCTGCAACTCTGCGTTAAGAAGTAGGACAGAGTTTTGCTCCTGGAAAAGATTCAGCAGCAAGGTGTTCAAGGTTTGAGCTGTCGCTGCCGTTATGTATGAGAGATGTGCTCCTTCATGTTTGCCATAACTAAGGGCTGTAACAACAGCCAGTCCAAGGACTCAGGCTGGCTTTGGTAACATCTCTTTCCCTCTTCCAGCTCAGGATCCTGAGACTGCCAGGTCTGCTGCCCCTTTCCAAATGTAAGGCACGTGCTTTTTTTTTCTGGATTTGCTGACCCCCACCCTGCAGGTGTAACTGCCCCTCAGGTCTCGGTGCCACTCACAGCCACTGTTGGGGCTCTCTGTAGCACTTAATCTCTTGTTAGCACTGCTGAGATGGGCTCCTTCCAGTTAGCTTGGGCACAAAACTGCCAATTTCTTCATCTTGAGCAGGACCTCAGTGTTCATCGGGAAGGCACTTCTATGGCTGAAGTGGTGTTTCCCAAACCACCTCCTGTTTAACCCTTTGTTGGCTGTAGGAATTCGCACCCTCACAAAGAAAGAAGCCAAAAATGTTTTATTTAGCTGTACACAGACAATGGCTGGTAGAGAAGAAGAATTATTGCCCCGTTTCACCTTGGGAATGCAGGTAAGTCTGATGCTTTCACCCACGCAGAACTGCACAGAAGCTCTGCTGTAGAATCAGGAATGAAACATTGAATAAATCAGAAATTTATCCTTCCCCTGCATCACCAGGCTTCCTGATTTTGCAGTGGATGTGCCATTGTGTTCCCAGACAAAGCCAGAGCCTTCTCTGACAAAGGCAAACCCAGCCTTTTCTTAGAAAATGCAGGTAAATTCATGCAGTTCTAAGTTCAAAATGTAAATATTAAAAAGCCAAAATAAGGCTGTTTTTGCAACTTTGGCAGTTTGACAAAGTTGTAAGCAACAGAAAACAACATCTTATGATGGGAAACATTGGTGTATTCCAGTTGCAGTAATTACCGACCGGAATTGTATGTGGTCCGTCCCTTGCAAGAATAACAATAACGGGATTAAACTAATTTACAATAGTCTCTTTTTAAGATAATAGAAAATCCTTCTGGTTTCATGAATTATATTTGGCCCATGGGGTTCACGCAAGGACTAAACCACCAGGAATAAAGATCTCATCTGTTTCTCATTTTCATGACTTCTGTTACCTGCAGCAATATTTGATATAACTGCTTTCCAAACCTCACCAGAGAGACTCTTTCTCTTTGCCATGCCCTGGAGTTTTCAGCATTGCTCAACTGGAGCTTTACTTAGATAGGACTGTTTTTTCTTTTTTTTTTTTTCTTTTTTTTTTTTTTTTTGGCAGTCAGTTTTCCCTTGTTAAATCCTGAGCACTGTGGCACTCAGTCATTTCAGAGTAATTTATTCATGTTTGCCTTGGTTTTCCTCCACAGAAAATTAAAAGATGCTCTCACTAATGTGGCCATTACCCTCTGGAATTGTGTCCAGTAAACCTCTGCTCCCACTGGGACCTCCTGTACAGCCACACCCAAGAGGTAGCTGCTTCCTGAAGTTGTATTATTCTCCTGCAAAGCTGTTCTGTTCCTATTCTGTGCTTCTGCATGTAGGGCTCTCACCTGGGCTGCAGAAATGTTGCTTGTGTCATCTGTTTTGCTCAGCATCTTTGAAGGGACGGTGTTTAGCAGAGATTTCTCATCCTCTCTAGCAGGATGCAAGCTTCTGCTAGTTTCACACAAAAGAGCTCATTTTAGACTGTCACAATCATCCAGTCAGGATGTTACAGGACTTTGGTAGAACTTAAACCCATGTTGGATCTGTCCCTTTGCACCTGGGCCCCAAAGAGCGAGCTGCAGGTGTCCTTCCTGCAGGGGATTCTGCAGCTTCACAAGTTCCCTCCAAAGCCTGTAACTTCGTGCAGATATCCAAAGGGGTTGCCTTGGAAACGAACCTGCTGAGCCTTCATTTCATTTCAGGGGAGCAGAAGGTCGAATGTCCAGTCAGCAGAGCTGTGTCTCAGGTACTAACGGTGGGGGTTAGCCAGTAAGGCCAGAGGTGTTTTTGTTTTTAAATGTCAAGAAAATTGAAAAGCATGTGAGAAGTGAATGATAAATTTATGTGTTGAAGATAATGGCTGAAGCAAGCGCTTTGCTTTCATGAGGAAAGAGAAGTCAGCTTGCCAGGAAGGTACAATGTCTGTACCTTCTTAATCATGCTGTTATCACAGGTGACATTATTATCAGCATGGCTATAGGGCCAAACCCTTTTGTCCCTGACAGTAAGTGCAAGAGAGACATCCTCAGCCCCGTGCAGCTCTGGGGAACTAAATTAAGACCAAAGATCAGTCACGAAAATTGAACCAGACCTTTGGCTTCTCTAAAAACTGCTGCTCCACAAAATGTGCTAAATCTACCCCACAGTTCAGTATGGAAAGAGGGAAACCCATTTCCATGAATTGTTTTCCTGCCTTTTAGTGATTTATTTTGTATATCTGACAGTAAGTGAGATTTAAAAATTCTTCTCCAATTAAACACAGCTGCTTAGAAGCTGAGCATACTGCTACTGGTCAGAGCAATACAGAGACCATGTCAAGGAGAACAGCCCTGACAGCTGACTGAAGTGGGGGTGGTCAGCTCTGCACTGATGCTGTGATGAAGTGGGCACCTCTTCCTTGTTACAGCTTGGACTCCTACTTGTAACTGCATCTGTGTGTAGAGAAGCAGTGATCAGACACGGAGCAAGCAAGCACAAGTGGACACAGTGATTGTGTGAGGTTGGTCCGTAGGGGTTGAGAGCACTCAGCCACACAGCAGCAGTGTGCTGAGCAGTGAAAAGCTACACTCTCTGCCATCCTTTTTTATAGGTGTTTTGCTGAAGTTCTGCTCTAGTCTGTACTGTTCTTCAGAGGAGAGTTAGTGAGGAGTGACTGGGGGGTCATTACTAAGCTGTAGTATATGAACTGGCAAATGTTACAGGAGAAAAGTTGTGAAAAGAGTGCTCTGAATGTCAGTTCTGGAGCTGCTGACCACACCTACCTGACCAGCTGCACTGGCTGAGCTAGATAGAGCATTGGTATAACACTTCAGTTGCTGTTCTCCAACAGCCAGATAGCTTATGAGTACCTCCTTGCCTGGATTGGAGAAATCAGGAGAAAGGGGAAGAAAGGAAAGGACAGACTGACTTGGAAGCATCTGTGCATCATCATACACACCTTCTGTATGGTCACCAACTTGATATCAACAGCTCTCAGCCCTTCAGCTCTAGTTCCCTGTTCTGTTACACGCACAAAAGTGAGTGTGGCTACCAGGTACCCTGCTGCTGTTCATCTGACAGCATTTCTGAAACAGCATCATTTCGTTCCCCATAATTTTCTGACTCTGTATGCATTGTCAAGTGTTAGAAGGTTTGGAAGGAAGTGAGCAAATTGGAACCACTTTATGAGAAGCAAGTTCAGTTGTGGCTAAGAGTCTGTATTTAATAGATTCCTCAACAAACAGGATGTTGTTCACCACTTATTGACTCTGTCACATCTTGGGGTTGTGGAGTTTGTTGTATCTGGGCTGAGAATTAGTATTCAGAAATGTTTTGCTATGAAGCTGACATTTGTTGAGGTCATGTTATCCCTGAGGGTGAAAGGGTGAGATGAGATATGGTTTTGATGAGACAACCAACCAGCAGAGAATATCTGTCAGAGCTAACTCTTCTACAGGTGACTGCATGTTCATTCTCCTGACAGTGAGTCTTGACTTGGCTGTGACATTTAAAATAGAGAACCAGAAAATCCTGAGATGGAATGGCAGCCATAGCCACTTTAGATACAGTACAAAGTGGATTGAAAGAGGTCAATATGTTACTGTGTTACCCTCAACTTAGAACTAACTAACTAAAAAAAAAAAAAAAAAGGATCACGTATGCTGCTCACTTAAAGCTCTGGTTTACTGCCCTACCAGCAGGACAATCCCATCGGTCAGGGCATTTTGCTCTACAGCCATTGTGTGATCACCATCAGGAGCCTTGCATATAAAACCCTTCCTGGCTTGAGCTACGTGTGGCTTTGGGGAATTGGCTCCATTTGAATAGACATGGGACTTTTGGTAGTGGTATGAAAACTGGCATTCCAGGTCCCAGAGTCTCTGTCACAAAAAGGAACCTAAGAATAGCTGCTTACTAGGCTCACTCAACTGGGAAATGAAAACCTCTTTGTGCAGAGCAGTGTTTCAGATCACCAAGATTTGCAAAACCACTGCACAGCCTCATAATCAGGTTAAGGTTAAGTGGGAGACATGTAAGAAACATCTTCCTGGAGGTGATAATTATTCATAATCCCTTAGGACTGTTTTGACAACAGCAGCTATTAGGCAGCTATTGTACAGATTAGGGGTCACTTTCTGCCACTTCGACACCTTGAACTACAGTCAGTGCTGCTGCATTTGGGGCACAAGAGGTTTCTGCAAGGCCAGCTTGATGCCTTATTATTTCTTGAATGTTCTGCTTTGGAGGTTTCAGATAAATGTACTGAACCCTGATTACCAGTTTCTTTCATTTGTAAAAACAAGGAATGTGAGAGTACAAACAGCCTGTCTGGTACTCACAAAGCAGTCTCAGCAATATTTTAATTCACAGTCGCAAGGCTGTCCCCCCACAATTTTTAATGAGACAAGCTCATATAGCACAAAATTATACTTGGAAAGCATTTAATTCAGCTTGATTGGAGTATCATGAAGATCTTAAGCTTATATATATAGACAGAGCTAGAAGCAAGAATTAACCAGTAGCATTATCTTTTAATGGCTGTTTCTATTTTTGTCCTGAATTCATTTGCTTAGAATAATAGCTAAAATCTTGCGCAGTATATGGAGAAAGAATCACTGATGGTTCAGTTAGCAGACAAAGGGATAAATAGGTTTAATTTCATGGAAGCTTTGTTAGATGAATTTTGTTTAATGCCAAATCAACATTTGTTTTGTTTGTTTTTAGCTAAAAATAATTAAGAAGGATTTATGGCTAACAAGTTACCAACTGGCTAAAATGAACCATTGGCAGAATAGATGAATTCACAATGAACAAAGAACCAAGGTCACTGTTAAGTCCCTTGATTATCTCAAGATATCTCAAGATAATCAGTTGTTCATCTTCTGAGCTATTCTTCTGCTTTTCAGAGCTTAAAATTTTTAGAGGGGGCAGAAAATTAGGCTGAATATTCATGGCAAGGAACTGAAACCTTCTCTTTTTCTACAGGGTACATTGAAAAGAATGTTTTTGTGTTGCCTATGAAATATATATACACTTGGGAACATTGCATTTTTATTGGGTTTCAGTGTATTTACGGTTGTCTGTTTTCTTTTCTTTATTTTATTTTTTTTCTCTACAGATAGTCTACATCTGATGTGTGAAGTTTGGGAAGACTTCTAAAAGACTTTAGGCTAAATACCAGACCTGGAAACTATGAGGTAAGATCAGTCTTCTAGTGCTTATGGGTGTATTTACATTATCTAATAAAAATAGGTGCTGATTTCAGTTGCTGTCTGAATGTGAAGCTAAAATAAGATTTCAGTTTGGATTTTCATGGTCACTTATATTATTTGATGTTCAAGATGAGCTCCAAAGATTAATTTCTTTCCATCTCCCACATCTCACAGTGAGATCCATTTTTTATTGTTTTTCCAGCTCAATCTTCAGGTTATTTGATAATGCAGCTGCTGGTATTCGCTCCATGAAACCAATTGTCTTATGAAGTTAAGTGCCATGAGGCCCTGTGCTGGCTGTTTTTATAATGACAGTTTTCCTGGGAAAATAGCGGCACACTTAGATTCATAAATGCATGCTATTCAGAGCTTTATACTACGCAGTCATTTGCAAAGAAAACAAAACAAAACAAAACAGCCAAGGCAAAGCTCTCCACAAGCAGTAGGTAGAGCTCATTCATGTAATGATATCACTTTGAAATGGATGCTACTGAAAAATGAATGGTGTGTAAGTCGCTGCCATTTCCAAATGTCACAGAATTCTTTGCCCTTAGAGGGGGAGCGCAATGCCTAGGTCAGGTTAGCTTTAAATTTAATATGGCTTTCTCTCCAGGCTTAGAGTTGAGAGAGAGGGAATGGATATTGATTCTTTTTCAATTGATCTTGCAAAATTGTTAGTGATCTGGGTAAATTGTTTAATATACACTTGGATACACTTGGAAAAGTTTCAGCCTGCATCTTTTAGTAGGTCCTATTTTTCTTAATAGATTAATGAATAGCTACTGAACAAATTGCAATAGTGTGGACACAGAATTTCATCTAAAATGTATTGGCTTACCTTTCTGTGTCATGTCAAGAAATGAGCCAGATTTGAATGAGGAGTTACACTTTGTGAAAAGGTGTAGTGGGAGAGAAAAAAAGCTGATATGGCATGCCAAACATGGGGAGGGGATTTGATATGGAGGGGACTGAGAATAAAAAGGTGGAATCAGAGGAGGAGATGGAAATCAAATCAAGACCCTAAATTACTCTTCTCAGGTCATCTTTACACAGGTCTACAAGCCCATTGAAAACTAATTCCTTCTCTTATTAAAACATAAAATCTAAGTCCCTTTAATGTGTTGAACACCAAACCTATTTATAAATCAGCCGGAGCTGGGCAGAGTTGATTCTTCTCACCATTTTCTGCAGTGCATCACCAAAATGTGTCCTGTGGCTTTTTTGCCTACAAAGCACAGTTGATTTGATGGTGAGTGTAACACAGATAAGCTCCACAAATAACATATTAAATAAAGATGTGCCATTTTCTCCCTGCATTAGCATTCTCAGCTAATAAGAAGTATCAATGCTCTATATTTTTAGATCAATATAAAGACACAGTACATATAGATACATCTATATAGAAGCAACTTTCCTGGGTTCTACATAATAGTGTACAGGTGTAAATTTTTAGAGTCCCCTTTCTTAATGATTTACCCCATTCCAAGAGGTTTCCTAAGGATATTAAAGGCAAACGGAGCAAAGTGTTCATCTTAGGTTATCAGCACCAGGAATCAATGTTATGTGATGTATGGTGTTGCACAGCGTACTGTTTCCTGGATAAAGGTTTTTATTAAGTAAAGGGATTTTCTGAGCTCTGTTTCTCCTTGGGGAACTTTAGGAAAGAGGATTTAGAAACAGGTTTATAAATCTGTTTTGTGCTCACCTGAGGGACTGCAGATTGCTACCTTGGCTGCACTGGGCTTGCCTCAACAGACAGCACAAGGAGCTAGTCATCAGCTCTTCATTCCTTCACCTTGTTGAGTCTTTTCTGCCTGTATCGAATAAGAAATGAAAAATCCTAGTTGGCAGCTGGTGTTGAAATCTAAGTTGTTTTTGCCTTTTGTGGGAAAGAGCTTCTGCTTAGAGATCTATCCAGCACTTCTACAGAAATTTCTCATAGTATTGTCTGAAGATACCCCTTTTGTTTGGAATAGACCAAATCTGTTTTTTGGATTGAAGAGGCTCTACAGGAACAGAATCTTTCATCTACACTGAATGTGCTTCAGGGTTTTTTTTAGAGGTGAGTGACTCTTCTGCATTAAATAAAAGGGTCCAAACTGTAGGTTGGACTTTGACCCCTTCCTGTCCTTCTTTCACCTCAGTCAGGTCGGCTTTGGCCAACAGAGCATGAGACCACCTGTGGAAAGGCGGTGAATGAAATGTGGTGGGAATGACATCTCTGACCCAACATGTGAATCGACCTCCCAGGCACGTGTCATTTGCATAACATAATGCTTATTTACAGCACGCTGCACTTCTTAGTCTTGCTCAGGATCAGAGTGCCAAATCATAAATATGCAAAGCTTCTTGATCTAAATCAGTAGGCAGACAAAGTGATAGGAAAGGAAACAGAGAGGAAAAATGTCTTTTTCCGTGCATGGACAGGGACAGGAGTAAAATCCTGTTGTCCTGAATGCTAGATTCGTGTTCTGCCTCAAGACCTGCTCTGCTGGAATCAGCTCTCTTGAGATATCCCAGACATCATAAATTTCAGGGCTTGACCATTTTTCTTCCCATTTCCTCTTTCCATTCTTGGGCTAGGCAAGGCACATAGGCTATAGATTAATTACTTCACCTTCCACAGTGGGAAACTGTGCAAGATTCCCAAGTGCTAACAGTTTCTGTAGCTCCCTATGTACTTGTTCCTGCCCAACACCAATATCACTGACCCTGGGGCTTTACTTTAATTCTCTTTAATCATATGGAGCAGTGAGGGACAGTATTCAGCTTTTTGTTTTCTTTTAATTTTGCTAGCCTGAACTGTAATTCAAGCAGCATAACAAATTTATATTTCATTGATGGCTTCTCTGGTCTGGGGACACATTCAATAAAAGCTGCCATGTATGTGAACAGGAAAACAGGCGTGTTTTCTTTGAATGGCAAGTTGCTTGCAGAATTGATGTTGCAAGCAGGTAATCAAAAGGTAAACACTGAAGAGCAGTCATCCCACTGCTGGGATGAATGTGTAGGGAAACTCAAGTAGTCTCAACCTAAACTAAGAATGTTTCAGACTAGATTGGAAAAATACAGTAGAATGCAGCATAAAGCATGTAGAAATGATACTGGTCAGCACATTCCCCAGGGCAGAACTAATTCTTTGCTCTTCCAATTTTGTGAGGATCTTTTCTTTTTGGGGGGATTTCTGGCCACCAAACCAAACCCCACCCCACCCCCCCGTTAGACTCCGTACTTTAATGGTAGTGTTAACTCTAAGCTAATGCTGCTCTCAGAGAACTAAGAACATAGTGCAGCTGACTGCAGGTACAGGTACCAAGCAGCTGCTGTGTCAGTGGAATATGCAAAAGAAAGGACAATTTCTAACATACTGCAAATCACCAAGTTAAGCATTTGTTGCATCAAGAACTGTTGCATTCAGTCTCTTTATACTGTCTGACAAGAAGAGCAGCAAATCAGGAGTGCAAGCACGTTCACCTTCTCCACCATTAGTGGTTGATGAATAAGGTGTCAGGTGAGGTTGTTTACTTGGAAAGCAAAATGGAAGAGAGCAACCCTAGAAAAGGAGACAGTCCTTCAGGAGGAAGACAGATGCTGAAGGAGCACAAAGCTGCAGTTAAGTCGTTGTAAAATATTATTTGTGTTAGATGTCTGTGATAGATTTAGATTTATGTCATAGTATATACAAACATACAAGTTACTGGTAATTCGATAAGCACCTATGAGCAAAATAAAAATAAAAATCAATGAACAATTGTTTTATTGTTTATATTGATCTCTCCTTCATCACAATGCCTAGTGTATTTCTACCAGAAGCAAACTTTCTGTAGCTGTTATTTCCTTGGACTGAAGCACAGTGAATCCCATAAACTATTTTGGCAGTAGGAAGAGATCAAGAAAATATTAAATATGCTGTAGGGAAAGGCTTGTTAATGCAGGAATTTTCTTCTTCTAAAGCTGGATTGAATTTTTTTTGTGTGTAAGAATTAGAGCTGACCGATCTCTTCAAGCAGAGAATGAAACCTTGTGCTCTCTATAGATTAAACCTACAGAGGGTTGTGCGGTATGGATGACTTCCTATATTATACTATTTTTAAAGTCCACTCCAGTAAATTCAGTGGAGTCTAACTAAAAGCACAGCCCTACTAAAATATATTTTTTTTCCTTTCCAGAAACATTTTGTTTTCCTTGGACATAACAGTAATCTTCATTTTCTAGTTTGATTATGTTGAGTTATGTTTTATTTGATGTTAAAATGTTTATTGGGTTCTCCCTAAGCTGGTTGTATATCCCTGCTTTAACAATAGATATTTATACAAAACCTAAAATTATTTTCTGACTAGTTGGTTGGATCATGAGAATTATTCTAGACTTGTTCTGTACATGGAAAAGTAAGTCTCACATTTGTTGCATGCTGCTTTTAAAGCATCAGCAGTGAGCGTATCTGAAAGCATGCACTATTGCCAGGATAATTTCAGAGAGCTGTGACTGACAGCTGGGAGTTGCTGAGCTGATTACCTGGAGCATTAATGTATTGCCATCCCTTAGCCCAGCCTTAGCACTAAACCAGAATGGTATTACTATTTTGTAAGATAAATCTCTGATAGCAAAACATTTTGAATACAGATTGAGTAGCAGAGAAACAAGAGATGTGGGATGGTCATACCCTCAGCCATCATAAATTGGCCCCATTGGGTCATGGAGGTGTCCTGCATTTTGACAGCGTTCCTCTGAGAGCTTCCTTCAAACAGGTATAGGTGAAGAGAGCAGTTTTCTCAAAATGTAGGCTGCAGAGAAAAAAATGCAGGAAGGTCTCCCTACTTATAATTGGGCAAGAGCCCTGGGAAGTGAGGCTGGTTGCTGCTGCTGCTGCTCGCAGGTACAAAGCTGCGGGTTGGGATGGCAGGTAGGTCCAGCTGCAGCCCACTCCTCCAGCTGCCAGACAGGCATTCCGCTGTGGCTTTGGGTCTCTGTCCCTGCCCTCCTTTTCTCTTGCTCTTCAGCTCCTGTGACAGGAGAAGCCTTAGACATTTTTACCTTTTGATGAGAAGAAATCTTGAACCAGAGCTGGCTGCTGACAAGCTGTACAAGCTGCACAAGCTGCACAGTTGCAGCTTCAGGGAGTTATTAATACGCTCTAGGGAGATGCAACAGCAGTTGAGACGGTGTGTCTGTAAAGCCCTGGCAATCACCAAGCAGTATGGACAGCTCTCTCACTTTTCCAGCTTCATGGCTTTCTTTTTACAGCAGATACACTTCTGGTCATCTTTGAATCAATAACACAAACTCAAAAGGCAGTACAAATGGTAGGGAGATGCATTAAATTCAATGCATTAAAAAGCAATTGTAAAATGTTGATTAGTTGTAGACACAGTAGAGAAGATGTCCAATTTTTCTTCACTGTTCCAGAGATTACTTGCACCTCATGGGGATCAGCATTGTGCTTTTCTAAGCTTGTCCAGGCAGAGAGTGAAAAAAAGCTGTGTGGTGCTTGTTGCCTGAACCTAACCCTAACAGAAACAGCTCTGTCTTATCAGGGCAGCATAGCCAATTAAGGGCCATACAGAACTAAATCCTATCAAGAAATATATAATTCTTGTAAATATAAATCCATTTCATACAGAGACAGGAACCTCTGGTGCTTTCAAAATTTAGAATAAAATAATTTGAATTCCAGAGTGTGGGGTGAAGGGGAAAGCAATTTTCAAGCAGACTTCAGTGGTGAAAGAGGCACCCATTTTACTGCTTTTAATTTAGAGGTCTGGGAACAGTAAGAGAAGCAGAAAATATAATATTTTCTCCCTGCAATTTTTGTCCTTCGTAATTGAAATACACCTGACTGTAGCATTTGTTTCCATAACTGCCATAGAGGCAAGGCTGAAGTTTTCAGAATGGCTTAGAGGAACAAGGCCTACTGGAAGTCACTTGGGATTGCACTGAAAGCAAGGTAGGTGCCCAGCTTTTACTGAGAATCAAAAGGACTGAGGCGTTTACCTCTATTTGTGCCAGAGAAATTCTTAATGATATATTCAGCTTTCGAGTCTCATTCATGCAGAGCTGGGTGGGTATTTTCTTTATGCAGAATGTTTTTAAACTTACTTCTGCAAATGAAAGACTGGTGGGTTGAGAGAGAAAGCATATTACTTGAGCCTGCCTCCAGTAAGCGACTCAGGTAATTAAAAGTTAGCCTGTCAGCCTTCTGATTTGCTCAGGTGTGCTGAAGAGGGCACAGGGAGTTTGGTGTTTGAGAAGGAACTTGAATTCTAATGCAAACCATATAATAAGATTTAAAAAGAGGTGACATTAGTTGTGAATCTGTTCCAGATTAAAAATATAGCTCTCTAATGGCACCCTTTTCTGGTCACTATTTTTGTTCTATCACTGAATGCCCATTCCTGCTACCTCAATTAGTTGTGTGCATTTTGCTTTCCCTGACAAACCTGCAGATTTAGGGTGAAAACAGTTTGCAGCTGATTAAGGATAGTGTGCCTGGCAATTTCTTGCTAATCTCTTTTATTGCGCCCTTTGTAAAAATGACAGGCATGGTATAAATCCTAGTTTAAATCAATACCTGCAAGTGCTAATCTCTGAAGAGGAAAATGTCAAATACCTCCTGCTGTGTGCAAGGACCCAAGTTTTATGGTATCAGGCATTAAAGGCTACCTAAATTGTTCACCTTTTTCCCCTTGTCCAATGCTTTGTGCTTTCTTTTCTGCCATTTGTTATGTCGTTAACCATTCTCATAAACAGTGCCTTATTGGTAGGGTTAACAGCCTGGGTCAGCCTTCTTATTAATCCGTGGGACCTCTTCTGAGAAATGTTTCTGAAAGCTCTCGGCATTAGTTGCTCATTTAAGTGTAACATAGTACTTGGGGTGGATCTTGGAGCCAAAACTGCTGGTAAGTCTAGTGTCTATTTCAGAACCCTAAATCCTGAATGCTGCTGGTCAGCATCCTACCCATTGCCCATGGATGCTTTTTTTGCTGATTGACATTAGGACGCATAGTGGTTTTATAAGCCTGCTCTGTGCTCAGAAGTGTCAGAGGGGAAAAGCAAGTAAGTAAATGGAAAGACTGAAAGATCACTTCACAGTGGGAACACAGTGTGATTCAAGGTAAATATGATTTACCTGCCCACTTTGCATCTGCTCCATCTCTGCAGATGTATGTGCTCTGTTTTTCAAATTGAGATGATTGGTCAGACCACATTAGCTCATAAAATTATTTCAGAAAATAGATAGGCAATTTCTGCCTTCATTGACATCCTTGGTTGCCTTGAAAGACAAACCTCTCATGTACTCCACTGCATTTGGGACCCTGATTCTAGGAAGTACTTGAAATCATAGTTTTTTGGGGGGTGGAGGGGTATTAACAAGCTGGTAAGGACTGAAACACTCTCTGTTACTGTTTTAATCACTCTTAGCTATTTATTTATTTATTTATTTTTGTCATGTGCGTGCCTGAATTTTACTTTTCATTCCATTAGTTCTGTTGCTAAAATACTACACCAATTTAGAAAAATCTTTAGTTTCATCTCATTACACCCGGAGATAAAAAATGTCGTTGATGCTATATCAGTCCAAGGGAGAGCCAACGAATACTGGGCCACTAGTGTCTTCAGATATGTCTAAGTGCTCTGTTTTTTTTAAGCTCAGACAGCTGCTTCTGGCACACACAAGCTCTTCAAGTACAAGCAGCAGAGAGCCTGTCAGGCAGTAGTCAGAGCTGGGGGATACCTGTAATCTTGAGAAACAAATTAACAAAGTATTAGCAAATTGGAGTCCACAGCCACGCTGGATGAATGGCTTCCTAGGAACAGACTTCTGAGTTTTGGTTGTGTCCCCTCAGCAATGGAACAGCACAAGAGAGGGCTGCCTGCCAGAAGAGGGGCACAGTGTTTCCAGATAGTTGCTCATAGGTACCCCAGGAAGGACAGGCTCTGTAGCAATGACTCTTAGGGGATTTGTTGTGAGACAGGGAGGGCTTCTGCTGGAGGAGAAACTCTGTTCTGTTTCCCAACAGAAGCTGCTTTCAGCTGCTATCTTTGAGGAAGTGCCCTTGGATTGTGCATACTCACACTAATTTCCTACTGTAAAAGTCCTGTCAGAGAAATAATATATCTAACAACCATCATTTTTTTCACAGCTCTGCAGCTGGGAGGACTGCCACTTTTCTGTCATTTCACGCACACAAAAAAGCTCTAGTTTCTGTTTTATGGCAACTTTTGGAAGCCAGGAGCAAATAGGTGTTGGAGAAATGACATGGTCTTATGAGAAGTAAATTTGCACCCTTTTGCTCAAGACAGCAAGTGCCAAATTCTGTTCACATAAACAGCCCTGCTGGGGAACACCAGGCTTGTGTGAAAGCACATTTTGGGCCACAGGCTGTTTTATAGATGTTTGCTACCAAATGAAAACAGTGCAGAAGAGCAATCCATTCTGCCTCTACTGCAGCAATGAAATTACTGCTGACCTCAGCAGGAGTTGTGTTGTGTGGTGAGGCTGATGCAGCATCTTCTCTCTTCCTGCAATGAGGTGATTGACTTCATTTTAATGAGTGGAAGCATCCCCCACCTTAACATTTACATATTGCAGCGAAGATCAGATGTAAGTCACCTCTCAGGAATTTGTGTGCTGGATCTAGTAGACAGACCCAACCTCGTTGTGGCTCCAGAGAACTGTGTGATAAATCAATGACTGTTTGGATTTGTATGCAGAGGCTTTCAGGTGCCTGTAATGGTGCTGCATCGCAGCCCTTCCAGATGTGCAGGGACTGCACTAGGTGATTAATGGCTGCAGTATGGTTTGTTATATTTGGAGCTGGCTTTAGGTGCTTTGCAAATTACTATGCCATATATTAAAATCAGTACATGTAGAGATTAATATTTAGGCTGCTGGTCAGCTGCACCAGAGAAACACGTTATTGCAGGGAAGTGACCTGGAAGTGACAAGAAGCAGTGGGTTTCCTTTGGCCATGACAATGAGAAGTACATCTCATTCACATGTCCTTTCAGCTTTGTTTTTTTCTCACAGCATTTGTTCACACTGTTCTGGTAAGGCTTTGCATGGGTTTGGGCCCCATCTCTCCTCTGTCTCTTCCCTCTTTCGTGCCATCTTTCTTCTACATAATGCTTTTTATTTATCCATCTTTCACTTCTCCACCCACCCTCCTCCATCCCACTCTGTACTTCCACTGCTTTCTCTCCTTGCTTTTCCTTTCTCTCTAACACTCTTTCTCTATAGTCCCCTTGCCTCACTCCTCTTCCTTCGTTACTCCCCTCTCTACATTTTTCTGGACAACATGCAAGGGCCAGCTGGTACAGTGTAATTGCCCTGACTGTATCCAAATGGGAACAGGGCTGCAAGCCTCTGGAGACCTTAAAACCACTGCATTCTCCAGGTTCCTTTTGGCTCTGAGGAACAAGAGGACCAGCACATCGTTCCTGCTGCACTAGTGGATCCAGGCAGAATTGTTGTACAGGGCAGCTCAGAACGGGAGCTGCAGCTCAGTTTTTTCTTCCAAGAGGCTCTGGGATTGCAATTCTTTCCCAAGGAGGTCCTCAAGGTGCAGTAAGACCTGAGCAGTTGTATTCAGATCACTTACTCAGGAGCACTTAGTTCTCCTGTACGGTTTTGTATAGCAGGTCAGGTAAAGACATACCAGGTACTGGGGGATTTTTGCTGATAGTGACCCTAAATCTAATGTAGGTAGAAGTGGCAAACTTCATTAGGAATGATACTGGTGTTATCCTGCTGGAGGGGTATGTGCTATAGAACATGCTTTAGGAGCCATGCTTTTAGGAGGGGTAACACATTGTGCTGGGAACCGTCTGCCCTTGGAGAGTTTCTGTAGTCCAAAAAAAAATTGGCTGCCATTTTTGGCATCTGCTCAACCCACAGAACTTAGTTATGATCTATCATGGGTTTGTAATTTATCCATTAGTCTCCAAGCACTGCTGACAGAGTTTTCAGAAATCTGCCAACCTTTGATAAAATGCCTACTCTTAGCTCTTTGCTTTTGTTCACCGTGTAGTCACAGCAGTTGTTTTAATTGTAATAGGGAAGTTTAACAAACTTCTTACAAACCTGCCAGGGGAAGAAAGCATCAATGCAGATTGCTTTATTTGTGTGTTTCTTGAAAAATTGCCTTACATGACCCTGCCTTTTTATTTTCTTATACTTTAAGAGAAATATTAGGACAAAGAACTGGGAGTCCATCCCCTATCAGGTTAACAATACCAAGCCCTTCTTGCTGAATGCACCACATCACAGCCTTTTTCATAAACTTAGCAGGCTGCACCTTAAAACCTATTTTCCAACTATAAAACTCACTCTTTTAATGCTTTCCATTTAATGCTTAATCTTTTAATTTTTGGTCTAATCATTCCTCACAATGGGTTAACACCATTTGCTCTTATAACAATACTGTACCTGGTCTTGTGTCCTTTCCTTCTCAATGTTTTCCCCAGGATGTATTTTCTGTGATTCTGTAATCCTGTGATTTTTCAGAGCAGCTTGGTCTCTTCCTTTCTGTTGCTTTCTTTGGTTGAAAAATAACAGCCAGACTTTGCAACCTTTGGATTTACTCTTTGTTCCCACAAGTGTCCCCATTGCTGGTAGTAAGGTTGTTTGTTTGTTTGTCTGTTTTTTGATACTTTCAGTAATTTCAGCCTTTCTTGAATATGTCTGACCAGAATTCTTCACTTTATTCCAAATATTCCCAGTGCAGCTTATCAAATGCCTGACTAAAGGGAGACTCTGTTTTTGTCTGAAATACTAGGTAACTAATAATTACCAAGGACTGTCAGAAGAAAGACAGCTGATAAATACTTTAGAATTTCAAACACTACTTCACTTTAACCCTGCAGATAATACTGATTTTAAAATACAATTTGTTTTGGATATGCGTGAGTAGTTCCCACAATGTTCTAATTATGTCTTCTTTCCAGAAGGCATTTGAGCTTCTGGCTTTTGCCTGACTTTACCTTTACCTTCAATAGGAGAAATTCAGATATGACATCTTAGCCAAATCCTCTGAGGTCAAGAAAACTCCAATTAGCCCATGGGTCTGTAGCCACAACACCATCCTTCTCTCCTGCTGCTGTAGTACCACAGCTCACTTTTGCTTAGGTTTCCTGGTGACCTTTCATTTCAGTGCTCAGTCCTGGTGAGACTCTCCTGAGGGATACTGCAGAAATGAATGGAATCACTTCCTGAGCAGAGAAATGCTGGACCTTAAACAGACAGCTGGGAGGGAGGATAAATGGCTCAGAATGCTCTGTTCTTGAGAAAGAAAATCTTGTTTCTCTGCCAAAACATTATGGGCCCTGTAGAGTCCAGTCAGTTGCTTCTGGAGGGAGCAAATGTGGGATTTTGCATTTCCTCATTATTTTTCATGCAAGTGTTCCAATACTGGACTGTCTGATTAAATTAGATACTCCAAATTAATACAAATGTCCCCATTTCGTAGGCGAGAGTCTAACACTTTCCAGTTATCACACAGGAAGTCAGTGGCAGAACTGGGAGAAAGTTCAGTCCCTTAATTCATCTGTTTGAACCCCAGAGCTCACCTCCCTTTGCTGAGGGCATTCTATCATCACATTTTTCTTTTTAAACCCTATTGTCAGCATAGTCATCTATCATGAATATGTGGGTAGTTTTACTAAGATGCCTAATATATTAATATCAATCCCTGTTCATTTTTAAGATTATTAACAGATTACTTAAATATTCCTCAATAGTATATCATGTACATGCAGCCCACGTCTATCCAGCAGTGTCAGGCTGTGATAGTCACCTGTTGGCCACAGTGACGGAACGTGTGATTTTCAAAGTATGTACTAATGAGTGATACTGTCCATCCACACGGGGCTCTTTCAGGAAGAAATGGTACCTGCAAGGTGGCAGGAGTGGAAATTAGATACTCATCAATGCCCAGCATTTGCTGGATTGCATGAAAACAAAAAATAATAATAATGATAAAAACCGATGAAATTCCTGGACCCTTCATGAAGGAGGGGACTACTTTCAGGCTGTACATGCCATGGAATATGTTTCAGAAAAGAAGGGAAAGCAGGAGGAGGACTGTTTCATTAGGACATCAGTGGTGTCTCCTGGGCAAGCAGTGCACTGGCACAGGGCAACGCACCTTGGGCTGAGAGCACAGAACGCAGCTGGGTGCTTCAGAAACTGATTTACAGACATCTTCTTAGCAAATATAAGAGAGGTTCACTGATTTTAGCTAAACTCTTTCTAAACTGATTCAGTTAAATTGCTTAAAAAATAAAAATAAAAATCCCCCCACTTGAATTCAAGGACAATGTAGGCTAAAGACAGTGCTTGCCATTAGTGCTAAGCTTCTTTCATCCCTAGAACTCAAGTGCTTTGTGAGGATGAGTAAGTGTTATCAATCTGATTGAACAGCTACCCAATTACAAGGACTTGAAGCAATTGTTGGAGAGCCCAGCGGCTGAAACACAGGCTGCACGGGCTCAGAGATCGGGGAAAAGTGCCTTGATAGCACCTGTGAGACTCTCAATGGCCAAAGCTGGAAGATGCTTGTGTGTGTTTATCTACCAGGGTGAGAGGGCACAGAAGGAGAAGTGTAAAGGAAAAAAAAAAAAAAAAAAAAAAAAGGCTCTGATAATTCATGGACTTCTGGAAAATAACTCTGTGTAGTATAGAAAATGAAAATAACTGTTCTTTAGACTGACTTGGTTTCCTCTGCTAAAAAGCACTCTGTCTTTGCTCTGAGATGGTTTAAAAGGCACTGGAATGGTTGTTTTTTTTTTTTCTCCTAAATCTGAATGATGTGACTGCCGCCAATCACTGCGATTCTGGCACAAGAACGGTTGATGCGCATGCTGCTGTTCGTGGAGCTGCTCTGACCACTTGGCACTGCTCTGATCTCAGGAAAACGGGAAGGATCATTGTGTGGACAAAGAAGCTGATGTGTTGAAACAGAGGCAAATACAAATCAGCTCATCAAATTGGTGGACAGAACCATCAGGGAACAGAATATGTTTTATTAAAGGGTTTGTCTTGGACAAGAAGGAAAATCTAGCAATAGTACAGAGGCTGTAGCTGTTAACACAGTAAATTTTGGGGGATTTCTTGTGTGAGGCTGAATGTCCCCGCCTGGTATCCCTTAAAAATGTAAATATGGAAGGATCATAATTTCTCAGTGGGAGCCTGTGGTCCTCAGATAAGAGTGAGTAGTGCAGGCCTCTAGTCCCTTTTCCAAGCCCTTGTTATATTTCTTGTCCAGTGATATATAAAAATGAAGTGTATAAACAGTCCTTTTGCCTTGTCTATGCTTTAGGTAATTACAGATGCTGGGGGGCTTAAGGATGGCATTCTGGACATGACTAAATTTTGCATCTTTGAAGCTTTAAATCCTCTTCTGGATATGGTAGCTTTGCATGTTGGGTCATAAGCCTCAGATAATAATACACAGGATTTAGTTACTGAAGACAGAATGAGATTTCAGTAGTTTCCAAAATTGAATTGGACACAGGTTTTGCTAAGGTTGTTTCAAAATGGGGCCTTGAGTTCTTGTATCACTTCTATGTTGTTGAAAATTTTATTCAGGTGTAAAGATAACAAAAACGTTCATGCTTTTTACTCCTGTATTTCATGCTACCAGACTTTCCATTAACAGCTTTCACAGACCATTCAACAGTTAAAGTTAAAAAAAAAAAAAAAAAAAAAAAAAATCAAAAGTAATTTTTAGACTTATTCATTTTTTTCCAAATTCCACGGGCCAATGAACCAACAGAGCAGTGCAGTGAATTGGGAAAAAGCACTGGCTTTATAACCGTTGTACGGCACTTGAACACGGGCTGAAAACAACTTGTGCTGTCCTCAGTGGCAAGATTTGTGAGAGTGAATCATGGAAGAGGGATGCCATCAGAAGGGGTTGAGAGTGTTTTATAAAAATTTCTGAATAGGCTGAGGTTTTGGATTGGAATAATTTAACATCTGGTTAGGGACTGTGTTTATTTCTATAGTAAATGAAAGAGTTGAGGTCAAAGTCAGAATAAAATCTCTTACTAGATAGATTCACTGAAGCATTGTATGCATTTCCAGCAGCATGGCTGGCAGCACCTCTGTGCAACTGGCATGTTTCAGCTGACATTAAATATTACCCAGTAAAGAGTAAAGAAGACAGTAAAGAGCTCAGAAGACGGACGCTGAAAGATTTAGAGCAATGCCACCTAGTGATAAAATACAGTCTTCTGAAATGCCTGAATTTTAATTTCACAGGCTTTAAGATGCTTATTCCTTTATTGTACTCTTCAGCTATCCCACTTGTTAGCATAGAACTTGGACATCCAAAAAGCTTTGAGGCATGATTAGAGCTTCTGCTCAGTACCAGCTGAGATCTGTTGGTATGGCTCGTACACCACCAAGAGCAGCGGGCAGAGCTGCCCAGAAGGAGCTCTCTGAGGCTCGCTTCTTTTATGCTGCCCTACACCACTTGGTGGCTGAATGCTGATACCACCCCTTCGCAGGAGAAAGTACATCTGAATCTGACCATTTTTAGCCTCTGATGCCTGAGAGCGAATAATTTTTTTCCTCAACAGCTGCTTGAATGAGGTGACCATCTGTTCCTTATTAAAAAAAAAAAAAAAAAAAAAATCTTTTATTCAGTGCTTAATGTTCTACAGTCTATATCAATAGAGTATAGATAGAGTATAGGATGTACTTCTTCCCACATTTCAACAATAATCACACAGAGGAGCCTATGCAGAGATACAATGACATGATTTGGTAAGATACATCATTGTTACATTGCAAATAGAACACTGCAGGCTTTTCTTTCCTTTTTTCAGTGTTCATTTTTTTCTGTTTTTCATATTTCTTTTCATTATTATATTTCCTGGTAACAGAAACAGTTATTCAATATCTAAGCTGTGATACTCTGACCCTTTAATAGCCAAAATTATGTAGACTGTTTTACATTGTGCACCACGATAAGAAGATTGAATTGTTATGTTTCCCACAGAGATTATTTTTGTCTTGCGATACCCTTCATGATGGTGCTGATCCTGTTGCTTGATTTTGTCATGCGAGGTATGAAGTTCAACAAGGCCAAGTGCCAGGTTCTGCACCTGGGGCACAACAACCCCAAGCAGAGCTACAGGCTGGGAGATGTGTGAATAGAAAGCTGCCTGTCAGAGAAGGACCTGGGTGTTTTGGTTGACAGTCGGCTGAATATGAGCCAGCAGTGTGCTCAGGCAGCCAAGAAGGCTAACAGCATCCTGGCTTGCATAAGAAACAGCGTGGCTAGCAGGTCCAGGGATGTGATTGTCCCCCTGTACTCGGCTCTGGTGAGGCCGCACCTCGAGTACTGTGTTCAGTTTTGGGCCCCTCACTACAAGAAGGACATGGAGGTGCTTGAGCAAGTCCAGAGAAGGGCTACAAAGCTGGTGAAGGGTCTGGAGAACAAGTCCTACGAGGAGCGGCTGAGGGAGCTGGGACTGTTCAGCCTGGAGAAGAGGAGGCTCAGGGGCGACCTTATTGCACTCTACAGGTACCTGAAAGGACGCTGTAGCGAGGTGGGGTTGGTCTGTTCTCCCATGTGCCTGGTGACAGGACGAGGGGGAATGGGCTAAAGTTGTGCCAGGGGAGGTTTAGATTGGATATTAGGAAGAACTTCTTTACCGAAAGGGTTGTTAGGCACTGGAATAGGCTGCCCAGGGAAATGGTTGAGTCACCATCCCTGGAGGTCTTTAAAAGACGTTTAGATGTAGAACTTAGGGATATGGCTTAGGGGATGATTTGTTAGTGTTAGGTCAGAGGTTGGACTCGGCGATCTTGTAGGTCTCTTCCAACCTAGACATTCTGTGATTCTGTATCACCACAGGGATGGTTTTTGAGAGTAGCCTGGGCAGGATTTGGCTAAAAGAACCTGCCAAAGTGCTGTTTGGGCAAAACAGCAATGAGCATGCAGGGAGCATGATGCTTTTCTTTCTTGCTGTTGTTTAAATGGTGGTCTGTGGCTCCAAGAACACCAGTTTCCTGTTATGAATCTAGGTGAGGAAGCTTTACAAAGACTAATCTGTGATAAGGACCAGAGCTTTTGTTTCCTCATTTCCCATCTCAAGCCCTCCAAGAGGAGGGTCAGCCTCTCCTCTTCCGTTGGCATTTTTGCAGTGTCTAAACTGAAATTCAAACAGAAAATTTGCTGAATCCCAAGTCCTCCCTTTGGATACTGAACTATTTACAGCTCTGCTCCCATTGAACACTGGTGACAGTTCAGGGTTACAAAGAATTACCAAATTATTGAGAAGTCTCTTGAAGACCTCCCCCTGGCAGGACTGTAGCTCTGGTGGCAAATAGGTTCTCACTCCTTAAAATCTGATAATGTAGCAAAATTAAAATGAAATCAAAATCAAACTCAAACCAAAACCAAGCTAAACTTAATCTTTGCTAAACTTAATCTTTGCCATTCTAAGATGTTCATGGAGCCTTATTGAGGACTGTAAGTAAAGTAAAGATTCGCTGTCCATACTTGCCTCTGCTATTCAATGGGCTGCTAGTCTTTAATTTGCAAATAAAAAAGAGAAATCTTTTAAGTTCTGAAGGACATTTATACAATGAAGTTTTGCAATGATTTTCCTGTCAACAAGGAGAGTCCATTGTGAAAGAGTTTGATTTACCCTTTTGAAACCTGGAGTCTCAAAGATAAAGTTGAAAACTATATTTACCTGAGTATGTGGTGCCACATCTGTAATTTATGGAAGCAACCTTAACTCTGCCCACAGAGAGCTCTCAGCTCAGATGGGAACATCTTGTTTTATTTTCAGTCTTGCCTTCTTGAATTCTTCTGTGATCATAACTCTTTTTTAGCACTTGAGTTAAAAAATATAAGAATAATTTTAAAAATCACAGCTTTCCTAACTAGTTTTTGTTCTTGCTTGGAAACAAACCCTGATATTTTAGTAGATGGAAATATTAAAAAAAAAAAAAAAAAAAAAAAAAGTTTCTGAAAGGTTATCTTTGTTTCACATTGTTGATTGCTAACTACTGAGATGACAATTACTAAGCATGCTATGGGAGCAGAACATGTTTCAATGAATTAAATCTAAAATGAAACAGACAACAATAAAGTCAAATTTTTTCAATGTTAATTAAGAATCAAGCATCTGGTTTTTACCCAGCAAAATTGTCATGACAACTGTCAATGCTGCATATGGGTTTTGACTGCAGTAAACTGCAGTGTTGTCCTGTGTTTCAGCCATACAATAGCCAAACATTTACAAGTTAGTGCTTCAACAAAACTGAAGAGCTGGTTATTAGTTGTGCCACAGCTGCATGGTGTCACCCATTCCTCTTTATCAGAGAGATGAACAACTGCAAAGGCTCAGAAAGTGGAACTAACTGCAAGGACTGCTCTCTGTAATTCATATGGGGCACAGCTGGGAGCTGCCCAGAGCTCCCTTCCTGAGGCAAACAGATCTGTTAGTAAGTCATGAAAGTTTTATCACCCAGGTAGGTGGATTTCTTGGAGATCATTTCTCTGGATCTTTCAATGTTCTCTTTGAGTTCCACTTTCGATCCTTCCTCTGATGCATGATCTCTGTGCCTAACTGCACACATCCAGCCATTTTCCTTTCTCCCAGTCGTTCCCATGGTTCAGAGATGTTGTTTACTTTCTTTTGCCCTTTCCCCTCAAGTCTAATGTGTTTTTTGTTGTTGTTGTTGTTGTTCTTGTTGCTGCTATTGTTGTTGTTGTTGTTGTTGTTGTACACTAGCATTTCCAGGTCTCACTTTGGAGCTTTCTTTCACCCATTATCTCCTAAAATCTCACCGAGACCATCTGCTTCAGACTGACTCTACTGCTGAGCAATTGTAGCTCTCTAATATCATTTGCACAGACCTCCTTTCCAGACAGACTCTGTCTACAGCAGAGAACTCGGTAGCACAAAACCCAAGCAAGCCTGGTAAGCCTGACCAGCATATCCTTTTAATATAAATGGGCCACATATTTTCATTGCTTTTAGTACCTCTCTGCCATGGCTGCCTAAGCTGAACATTTGTCTATGTGGGTATTAAGCAGAGGCTAAGAGTCAGATTCAGGAAACGACTTCAGCACATGGGTAATCATATTCCCATTTAGCAAACAGACATACATGCTGTATTCCCAGGGAAATCCATCAAGCTTTCAACATGTGCCTAAAATTGAGCATATTCAAATGCTCAGTTAGACATTATTATTATTTTTTTCAATGGCTTTATTTTTCTGTTTTGTGACCATGAATTTTATACATAAGCTATTTCTCTCTGTTTTGGATTGCAAACTTGTCAAGTAAGCCAGGGAGGCTGCTTTCGCTGCTCATCTCAATGACTTCCACCTTCTGCCTGTCAGACACCATGTTGCTTACCAGCAGTTCTGTTGTTCCTTACATCCAGAGGTAATAAATGGAAGAAACCCAAAACTGACTGGGGACAAAATTGAAACTCTTTGCTCAGCCCAACTGCTCTGCAGTCAATGAATGCCAAAAACCAGTTCTGATACTCTTCTTCTTTACTATTTGCATTATCATGTAACTAAATTAGTGCATATAGTTCTGGTTCACTCAGATGCTTGGCAGTATGACACTTGTATAGATAAATGTGTATTGAGAGGATTATGAATGCAACTTAAAGTCTAAGTCATTAGAAGAGCATGGTCTAAGTTTCCAGTCTTCAGGTGTCCTTTAAATGTGCAAGGTCCATACAGCCCTACAAAGTGATTGCAGGAATCATATCAGCCTGGTTCTTCATTCCTGTGTCTGGTGGCTGCCGACTTGCCGAGGCTCACATACCTTAAATATGAAGTGGTGCCTGCTGTAGCCCTCTCTCTCCACTAACCACATTTAACATAACATACGGCAATCAGAGCCATTAGACTGTAAATAATGCAGTCGTTGTTAATGTATTTATAACAGTAATATTCCTGCAGTAAACAGCAATGAAAATGTTGAGATTGGTATTTTTATGCAGGGCAAACAGTCTTGAAATTACCAGATAACGATCCCAACCTCTTTAACCTAGCACCTCCTCACAAAAACACCAGTTTTGCTTGGCTTCATCAATTTGTAGTCTTTTGAGCACAGTTGTGTTCAGATGGCCCAGATGAAAACCCTCTGCAAGACAGTCGTGCCTGACTTGGCAACCAGCCCAAAGTGGAGCAGTAGTAGCCGTGCTCTCTCTGGGCTAATTCACTGTGGTCTGCTTTGCTTTTCTCATCTGGGTGCTGCTGAGCATCAAAACAAGCTGGTGTAAAGCTTGCTCTTAAATGTTCTCACAAGATGATCAACAGCAAGGCTACCACACAGACATAGCTTTAGAGTTCTTGCTCTGGAATCACTCTGAAGTCACTTTAGCTGAAGTGGCTTAGGTGAAGTGGGTCAAAGGGAAATTTCAGATAGCATTGCACTCTGTTCTCCTCATAGCGTACATTTAATTACACAAATACTCTGGTGTTCTGGATATGCAGAGAATATAGGGCTCTGCTTGCTTTTCTTCAAATACATCTAGTTATTCCCTATCCTAGTAACTTCTAAATACAACTGTCAAGCAATACTATTGCTCTTAGAGCCATGTTTTTGTTTTATAAATTAAGCATCCAATTCTTCCCTTTGAAAATTCTCCTCACGCCCTTCAGCCCCATTTCTATTGTTCCACATCTAAGTATTATCCTTCAGCCTGCTCCAGAGTCCAGATAAATTATGGTGGTTGCTCAGTTCACAGCCTCAGAAAGATAGGTTTCAGGGAGACTCAAACTTGTGCAAAAGGATGCTCATGTGATTCACTCATACCTCGTGAGATTCAATTATTGCATCATTCTGCTGCCACCTCCTCAGAATGCTACTGCTTGCACCCCTGCTAGGACAACCAGTTGAAGATATAAGCAATGTGAATCTTGTTCTTAGGACTCAGTTGACTTCCATGGTGAGAAAATGAGTTCTTCCACCTTCCTCTGACATACTGGCCTTTTTGGCATGGTACCATCCTGTGCAGTCCCCAGGGAGAGAAACACCTCCTATAAATGTTGACCTCACACTGAATGCCAACTACTTGTAAAATAGTCACAGGGATATGATTTAATGGTTGCTTAACGATGTAGCCAGCAACATATTGGGAACTAGAAATGTTAAACTCTTATATATATATATATATATATATATTTAACATTTAGCACTGTTTTAGTTTTGACTGGTAAAACTAGTAGGTTTTTTTGTTAGCCTTCTGTTAAATGAGCCAAGATTTATGAGGAAACTTAGTCTCTTTTGCTGGACATACTGATGCTGCTGGGAAAACAATATGCAGGCTTTTTGATCCATCGTATCTACAACATTACTTGTATCTGGGAGACACTTGATATTGCACGACATGTTGGTGAATAAATTGGATACAAAATCAAAATGGCATTTGTGAAGCAGACTAAAAACTGATTAAATGCTTAAGTATGATTAGAAAGTGGGAATCATTGCTGAGGTTGATTTGTTTCTGGAGATGTTCCAGGGGACTGGGGCCAAGAAATGATCTTTGTAAGACCTTGCTAAATCCAGTACATCGATGTATATTCATTACTGATAAAGTTTGTAGGTTAAAGAAGGAAGTTATAAACCATAAAAGGGAGGAGTGCTGACTGATCTGGATTATTTGGAAAGCTGCATGCAAGTAAATGACATCTATTCTTCTATCTATTTCAATAAAGTGGGGACAAAGATCATTGGCCATGCTGGATGTAATAACCTGTCCTAGAGAGCAGCAGTCCTGAAGAGGGCTTGAGGTACATGAGCAGTGTGTAAGTCAGCACGGGTACTCTGCTGGGCACTGGGCAGTATCTGCGGTAAGGAGACTGAATGGGCTCCTTGGCTGATGATACTCTGGGTACCCAGCAAGGACAGAAACGTGATGCACCATCCATTTAGCACTGGTCTGGCCCCTGCTAAAATATCTGGTGCAGTTATAGCTCACAGAACAAGAAGATTTAATGGGAATTGTTGAAAGGCTGGAAAATGTGCTTTACATAGAGACTCAGGGAGCGCCAGCTAGATGCTTTATCATCACAACCTTGAAGTTACTATTTGGAGGGGAGAAGTTCGGTAAAATTTCAGCACTTCAGCAGACAAATTCATAAGAAAAACACTATCTGGAAGTCAATGTGGGACCAATTAGTATTTTAAAAAGAGGCAGAGTTACAATTTGTTTTTACAAATGGCTGTAAGCAATCACTTGGAACATCTCCAGAATGGTTGTAAAGGAGAGTCTTGATTTTTAACTCAAGTTTTGTCACGTTAAGGAAAAAAAAAAAATATGGGCCACAAGCAAGAATGAATACAAAGAAGTCCTACAGCTTACATAAAGTACTAGGTTAAAAATCTCAGTGGTCACGTCTGGTCTAAAACTTCTACAGTCACAAACTCAAGATGACCATTTTTGTGTGAATGGCATCTTTGAACTGACTTTTCCTGGAACAATTCAGATCTGACTTTTTAACCTGATCTTTCATAATCTAATATTTTTTGGGCTTTCTTTAACATAATTGGAACCATCGAAGCTCACTGTTACGAGGTTTACAAGCTAGAACCAGTTGGTGCTATCCAGCAGGCACATTCTTCAGCAGCACTGACTCACGGAACCATACCCTCAGCTGGCAGTGGGGGACATCAGGAGATGTGTTGTGACTGCTGTGGTCACGCCACTCACCCAGATCCGTGGCACAGCCCTAGGTCCTTCATGTGGCAGGCACTTTTCTTGCTGACTGATGGAGCCAGGAGGGCTGCTCAGCTGCCTTTGTTATTGATGGGCCTCTCACTGTAGGCTGGCAACAACACAGAAAGAGGCACACCAAACAAAGGAAGATTGGGGGAAGAAAATACATACACATAGTGTCAGATAATTTTAAAGCAGAGAAAATCCCTCCCTGCTGCTTCTGTTTTAATTTCCCTCAGCTTCTGGTCATGAGGAACAGCTGGGTATGGAAACCAGTAGGGTCTGCCTTGGCTGGTGAGCCGTTGCCAGCAGGTGTTGCTGATCAGAGAGCCTCGCCGGCCCCAAGTCACCTGGAAACCTGTCGCGGCAGGGGCTGCCTTGGTGCTGGGGGAGGGTGTGCTGAACGTCGATGGAAACACCGCTCAGCTTTAAGAAATAACATATCAAGTTGTTTTTAATAACTGTACGTGCTGAGAATAGGTACCTAAAGGCAGAATTCTATTGACATAGGCTCTTAATGAGGCTGCAAAGATGTTTTCCTTCTCTGCCATGCCATTTCCAATGTTTTACTTTTCCCTCGTGTTTGATTTTTCCCCCCAACATCAGTCATTCATTTACAACACCGCTGTTGATTTAAATGGGCTTTGGATCAGGCTCCCAGTTACCATTTCCCTTCTGTTTAAATAGGGATTTTCTTTAATCCAGAAGAAGGAAATCAATGATTTGTCATGGCAAACCGATGCTCATTTGGATTCACAATCACGCGGTCGGCTTTTCTGTCATTTTCTCAAGCATTTGAGGATAACGGGAGCAGTCTCCTGCTTGTGGTTTTTGTTTGCCTTTGTTTCCCGGACATATTGCACCCGTAAATTGGGTGCTCGGCCGGGCCCGCTGGGGCTGGGTTCCAGCAACCCCGTGGCTGTGTGGTCGCAAGGTGGCCCTGCCTTCCCCCGTTCGCTCTGTCCCGAGCCCTCCCCAGGGAACCAAGCAAAGGACTCACTTTCTGCAGCCGTATCACCGCCGCCAGTTGCAGAAACAGCCCGGCACACGCCTTGCTGTGAGCATCCCTACTCCGTCCCCTCCCTCGGAGCCGGGAAATTCATGGCCAGCTCCAGAAAGCTTGGTCCTTGGTTATTTTCACAGCACTCCCCTCCCCTGCCACCCTCCCTCCCCGGCTGTCCCACCAAAGCCCCCCGGGCCAGTCCCTACCTTCCCGTGCCCCCAAAGCCCCCGAGAGGCACCCCCTGCGTGCCCACCCTGTGTCCGCGCCCCCGGGGGCTTCCCCCTGGCATCTCCCTGCGCCCCGGCTCTCTTCGGGGCGCCCCCCTGTATAGTGAGGGAACGGAGGGGACTGTGGGGGATCGGGGGGGGCTGTGGAGGACCGAGGGGGCTGCGGGGGACCGGGGGGGCCGGCTCGGCCCCGATTGGCAGCGCAGCGATGTCCCCTCCCGGCGGGTGCCCCCCCTCCAGCCGCCGCGGAGCCGGCAGCGCGCTCCCGCCCCCGGAGCAGCCCCCGCAGCCTGGCCGCTCCCCGCCTCCCGCTCCGCTTCGCCCTGTTCCCTCCCGGTGGGGTGGTTTGGTGTGTGTGTTGTTTTATTTTTTTTATTTTTTATTTTTTTTTTTTG
>CM021767.1:3486264-3615402 GCA_011076525.1 Nettapus auritus
CCCCCCGGCTTTCGGCCGCTTCCCCGCCTCGCCCTGCCGGTGCCCTCCCCGCGGCGCGGCGGGCTGCGGGTTAGCTGCGGGGCCATGCCGGCGGGGCCGCCGCCGCCGCCGCTGCTGCTGCGAGGCTCCTTCCTCCTCCTCCTTCTCCTGCTCTTCCTCGGCTCCCCGGCCCGGGCCGCCGTCTACACCAACCATTTCTTGGTGGAGCTGCACGCCGGGGGCCAGGCGGAGGCCGAGCGGCTGGCTGCGGAGCACGGCTTCGGCGGGGTGCGCAAGGTAAAACCCCAGGGTGGGGGCTCGGGGAGGGTGTGGAGCAGCCGGGGACCGCTCCTGGACCTGCCCGGGGGTGGCCAGGGGACAGGGATGGGACAGAGCCCGGCCGTTCCCGGGGTCAGGGGCAGCGGTACCGGAGCCGCTGCGACCGCCCCTCGGCAGCCGCCCGGGCTGGGAAGCCAGGGTCCCCCCCGTGCCCCCCCGTTAGTTCGCTGCCCTGGGGCTCGCTGCGGGAGCAGCCCCGCCGAGCTCCCAGCCTGCGGGGCCAGGCACCCCCCGAAGCCTCCTGAGCCCGGCTGGAGTCGCAGCCGCCCCGAGCACCGCCGAGAACTGGAGCTGCATCTCCATGGAGAGCTCGCGTGCGATGTAAATGGAAGATTTCTTGGGGGGGGGGGGGGGTGACACTTAAGTTGGTGAAGCTGGCGGCTTCCTTAGTATCCCTGTTGTTCTCACGGAGAAATAGGGCGTCCCCAGGCCAAGGAAGCCGCTGAGTGTCGAGCCTGATAAGCGATCGGTGCCTGCCACTAATTAACGCAAGTTGGGAAACTTCAAGTGCTGTTTGGGCTCCCGAGGGAGCCCCAGGTAGCTGCCGTGGCAGGGAGGCTCTGCCCGGCTCCTGTGGAGCCCTACTGCCCTGCAAACCTCTCCGTGTAGGAAACGAGCAGAGCCCTAAATCCTTCAGGGTGCAGTCAGACCTGGGGGGAGACAGGGAGAGGCCGGTGGAGTGCCCTGCTCCGGACAATTCCTGGAAGCCTTAAAGCCCAACAGCGCTCGGCTGGGAGGAGCGTGGAGGGAAACCAGGCTGTGTGAGCATTGCTGCTGCTGCTTGTTTGGTGCTTTTTGGTGTGTGTGTGTGTGGTGTTGTTTTTTTTGTTGTTGTTGTTTTTCCTTGGTAGTTATGCAATGAGAGACTGCTCTGACTTCCAAGGAAGTGAATGGGAATTGTGTGCTGAACTTGAATGAGTGAAATGATTCAAGCCCTTGATTTAAATAGATACCTATATCTCTATCTCAAAAGCATACGAAGTGAGACTCACTCCCTCAGGCTGCCTTGCTGCAACTCCGCTGGGGGCTCATTAGGGAAATGAGGACAAGATCAGTGCTGCTTTGACCACAGCCAGTTCCTGCTGCTGATAAGATGCCTTTGTTTTGGGCTGACAGCCTTGTCCCAGTAGTGCTGGAGCTGTGCTGCTGCTGCCCTTGGGAAAGGGTCTGTTGTGGTGATTAGGTCTTGTTAAATGAAACTTCTTGGATGTGACTCTTTGGTTGATGCTTTTCCCTTCTTATTACCTTCTGTCAGCACTCCCTCCCTCCCTGCTACCCAGGGTTTATCAGTCTGATAGGGCCTCAGGAGGAGAGGAGGGTACCTTGCTGCAGAGCTGAATTTCTTCTTACTTTTGCTAGATGCTTAGAAATGATCCCGTGACCCATACAGGGAGGAGACTGGGGTTTTGTAGGATGAAGAAGTGCGGCTTCTGGGCTGTGATAGTCCTCTCCCCTCCGCCGTGCCCTCCCCAGGGCTCCTTGGCATGTTAGGAGGCATACGGATTCCTCATGGAAACCAATGTTGGAGCTCATCCCAGTGAGAGCTGGAGGAAAGTCCTTCAGGTCCACAGGAGGAGAGCACCTGCTGCCCAGTACATGCCTTGCGGGGGCTGTTTCTGCCCTGGGTGTTTGTAGGAGCAAAGCCAAGCAGAGCTGTGGCACGATGTGCGTGAGCTGCAGGAGGGCAGGGGAGGCTGTGGCTCCCGTACCGTGCACATGCTGTCCCAAGACGTTTCCAGCTTATGTCATCCTGGTCCCTGAAAAGCTTGAAAGCCTCCCACCCCGCCCCCACAAGTGTGAGAGAAAATAGCACCCTACTATCTGCAAGGCAGCAATTTTAGGGAATGGGAAGAGTTTGTGGGGTTTGGCACTCAGCTGGCTGTGTCAGAGCATAATCTATTAGAGCCTGATAGCAATCTGCAGGGGAAATTGGTAATGGGGCTTGGGAGGCAATAGTTGGGCATCAATAAAAGCTTGTGCCGTCTACTCCAGTGTTTCTTCAGTACTGAAGAGCCTCCTGATCTGTTTTGCTGTCATCAGGCTTGCCTGGCGTCTCAGCTTACAGTCTGCAGACTCAGCTTTCATGGTGGTACCGACAGTGCGAGAAGTTGACCGTGGACACGCACGCGTATAGCAACAGAGCTGTTAGTGGCACCCTCTAGGGAAGGACCATGTGTAGATAGATACACTGCCCATGTTTTCTGAAAATATCAGGAAACAAATTACACTGCAAGGAGAAGTGATGCTTTGCATGCTTCAAACACTCATGTAGTTTGAGTGATACACTGAATTATTTACCTAAAGCAAATCCTGTTACCCGTGCCCATACTGGAGAAGAGCTATAACTATCGCCATTGTTTCAGTGTGGGTACTTCCCCAGCAGGGGAACAAGGGCAGATTGAGCTCTTCTCTGGTTTGGATTTAAGATGTGGATGAGAGGGACTGCCTTTGTACTTGTGATGTATCATAGGTGTATTTTAGCATGACCTCATGGGAGCTGATTGTTAAATTACATACTTTTAGTGCACATGGCTGTGCCTGATCACAAATAGCACAAGTACATATCAGAGCTACTTAATAACAAGATTTCTGCAGAAATGTGAGAGGAAATGTTGCCTTGAAGATTAATATTATGAACTGCACAAGGCGCTCTCTAATTGATTCCTTGGCCGAGTTTCCTACTGTTGTTCTAAAACCACTGTAAGATTTCAGGTGGGCTGAAATGTGGGCTTTAAATTCAGCACCTGTTGAACTGATTAAAAGGGGCTCAGTGTTCACATAAACAGGTGTCTGCATTTAGATCTATGACCCTACTCTGAGACACAGTCTCAAAAACATTGCCCCTTTTTTTCCTTAACCTTCCTTGAATTAATCCCCAATAGAGGCTTCTATAACTCCAATTGTGCTGTTTGATTTTTTTAATGTTTGCAGTTTTTCAATCCATTTGTACATGCCAATATTAATTCTCTGTATTTTTTTGTGAAACAGATGCTGTGATAAAGCATGTTCTTTTACCAACTAACATGGTTTGTCTTACCACCTTCAAGCAGTCAGGAGGCAGCCTCCTAACAGCTATATCACCTTAAGTAGTGAGAAATAGGAAAGGAACATTTTTCTTTTTTTTTTTTTTTTTCTTTTTCTATTTGCCTTCTGGCATGCTTGCTACCAGAAGACATTTCTTAATGCAAGCTGAAAAAAGCCATTTTTTGATATTGCCTTTCCATTCTTAATTCCTTTCTACCAAAGGGAGTTGGACGAAGCATTTGGAAAGGTCTCATAACTGCAGATCAGAGTTTAGACACCTCTTTCCCTTTCATCAGCAACACTGAGGCAGATAAAATCTACAAATTGCCACGATAGGTAAATGTTCCCCTCCTGGTAGCACTGAGGTGAGGGATTTTAAAAGGTTGGTGTTCAGTGGACTTAGATTTTAAAATGAAGACCAAACTTGGACTTCAAAACACAGGAATCTTATGTGCCCTAAATTTTATCTTTTTTTTTTTTTTTTTTTTTTTTTTTTTCCCTTGAGTTATTTATCACCTGGTCACCTCTCCCTCTAAATCTTGCAAAAAACAGGTAACTCTTGCTGCTGTGACTTTTCTGCTTCCCATTTTAGCTTAGGAAGCTGCTGGTTGAGGACGAAGCTTTCTGGAGCTGGCCATGAATTTCTGGGTGAAAGACCGTGAGCTTGGTTGTTTTTACATTGCATAAACACAGATTTATCGAAAGCAAGACCTAACACAAGCCGGATTTCTTGCTTTGGTAGCCCTTGTCTTCTGCATCTGATGTGGAAACAGATGCTGCAGCAGCGGGGCATCCCGTGCAAAGAGGCAGCTGAGAGCCCAGCCTCCCACATGGGCCCACTGGAGCCTGATGACTCGAGGTCAAGCCTCAGACTGCAGCGTTTCTGTGCACTAGTGTGTGTTTAATAATGAATTAGCTTTGTGTCTTCTGCTGGCCTAGAGGAAAAGATGTTTGTTCGCACAAAGCAATTCTTCATTATGGCAACAGAAAAACCTTTATAGAAACGGAAGGTACAACGTAAATTTTGTAAGGAAACCAAAAGCTTTAATTTCCTAAGAGTGTTGCAATTTTGTATAACTAAGATAGAAAAAAAAAAAAAAAGTAAATTCATGGAAATGCTAACAATGTGCTATGGAGATTCCAGTAGGCCTCCTCACCATGAAGAGAATGCTCCAGTTTCCAAGAGAGTCTCTGAGCTGATGTGTTCAAATTAAGGGCAAAAAGCAATTAACTACTAGGAAAAGTTTGATCCTGCTGTGGTAAGGCATGCTGCTGGGGGATGATGGATACCTCCCTTTTCCAGAAAAACCCTGGCAGGCAGGAGCTGAGGAACTGTGGAGAGAAGAGCTGGATTAGGAGGATCCTTGTGGGTTCCTCATGTGTGGAGTGCAGGCGGCGTGTCACTGGGCCCTGGCTGTTACACCTGAGAGCAGTGCTCATGGAATTAAATCAGTTAAGTTGTGGCAGCAGAGTTTGCTTCATACGTGGAAATAATGTATTTCCTTCAAATTGGTGCTTTTCTGTTTCTTCAGTTATTTTGCATTCTTCCTTGGATGCAGAAACAGCCCCAGGAGCAAGCACTTCAGCTGGCTAAATAAAAAAATCCCATGTTACTTAAATGTACTTGCTTATGCATGCGAAAACTGTAAGCTATAAACACGAAGAATGTAAAACACACGTTCAAGTACATCCCCAAGCCAGTACCTGTCGAGCTCCTCCTCTAGCAGGACCCAAACCAAATCCTTGTTGGTGCTGTCTTCTGTATGAGCTTTAAAATAATTACCTTGTCAGCTTCTCATAGCATTTATTCCGAGTGTAAAACAAGAAGGTCAGACTCTCCTGCTATAGATCCCCGCTGTAACTGCTCTATTACTGTTTTGAATACACAGAACAATTCTGTTCCTTGGCAAAACACGCACGTTAAACCTTACCTTTACAGATAAGTTTGTTTTGTAAAACTGAGCTACAGCTCAGTAAACACAAAGATACAAAATTGTGGCTGTTTATAAAGCTGCCTGCATTTATAATTTTATTTATTCCATATTGCCTGAACTCATCGGCAAAATTGCACATGTGCTAGAGACCCAGGAAATGTGTTGCTAGTAATTCTTTTTTGGCTTGTTTTCTTCGTGCTGCAGCCTGACCGGGGATGTGTGGTTATTTGTTTTCATTTAAATTACATTTAGTTTTGCCAGTGTCAAGGAGAAAAATAGAAAGAGACAACACATGAAGAAGTGAGCCGCTTTTCCAGATGTTGTGATCCCAACACCAGAGCAGCGTGGTGCATGCTAACCTGCGGACTAGCCCAAGTGTTACCCCATGAAAGCTTGTTGCAGTGTGCTGTGGAGGTACTGGGGCAGCTTTCAACCACGAGACGAAGCTCGGGGTGCGAGGGCCTTACACTGCTGAGGAGCATTGGGGCCTAAAGCTTGGATGCTGGCGGTGCCTCCTGACCAATCCCTGCCTCATGGAAGGGAGAGCAGGCTCCTTCCAGAGCTGCCTGCACACCAGACCAGAGCCAGCACATTCAGGATGGCACAGCACTGCAGGACCCAGACTTTCCTGGTGGTCCCCAGCTCATTTCCTGCAAGTCCCTGCTCTGGGGAGTAAGTAACATGGGGGAGCCACCAGCAGAGCAGCCATAAGGAGTTCTGTGTTGAAATCTCATGGCAGGAAACAGCCTGTTGCCTTCTGGTGCATCTTGTCACCCCAGTGATGCTCCTTTTCCTAGTTTTGGGAAATCCCTTTAAAGTATCACATGCAGTGATATCAGCTTGCTGTTGTTTCTCTCCTTTGCACCTCCACAATGGCATGAGGAGGTTTGTGCCACACGAGTAGATTCAGGTTTTGCACCAGGAGAGACAGATTTAGCATATGGGAAATGGATCTCTTGCTTTGTTTCCTTTGCTTCAGGTCTGCCACTTCCTTAGCTATTTCTGACCTGTTCTATGGAATATATAGTTGAGTGGGATTTTCATGTTACAAGTAGATAAACAGTAAGTATTAGTATGTTGTCACTGAGGTGCCTACACCTTCCTGCTGTCAGCCTAGCACCTCCTAGTTCTGCCCAGGTAGCTCTGTTGCAGATGACTTCCAGGCTGTCTCTGGTTGCTCCATCACATGGGTATACTGACTGCCTGCATGTGTTTAACTTTAGGACCCTGTATGCTGTGGCTCTGCCTAGGATTCTCCTTGATGCTGGCATTCCTCTGGGCAAGGTCTCCAGGTGCTGAGAGCAGCCTGGTGGCCATTTCTAAGAGGCAATATGGATATCTGTTCCCATTACCCACACCAAAGCCAAATTTGTCCCCAGCCCTGAGGCTGCAGGGCTGCACAACAAAAGGATAACAGTTTTTGCAATAGTAAGCTGTCTCAGAGGGTTGTTTTTTGGTATCAGGCCAGATGGTCAGATCTTATTGCTGTGTGACAGCCAGAACCAGATGGTTTAGGTTACTCTGCGTGAGGTAGAGCCTTTTGTTTCTAGCTTGGGTGTTCAAATCCAGATCAAATCCCTAGACCAAAATAAATAAACTCTCAATCCTCTCCCAGCTCAGAGTGCTTCCATCTGAGTACCTGCAGCATCCTTGGCATCTATTTGTCATCAGACAAATGGTCCTAGAGGCTGACTGTGCTGCTAGGCGGGGTTCTTTCAGAAAGCACTGAGGTGAACTGTGGGATTCCCACGTTTATTGCAAGTGACCCGTACCTTTATACATCTTTAGAATGATTCCAATTAAAATCAATCTGCGCAACTCAAGTTCCAAATGCTTGTCATGAAGCACTTCACAAGAAGTTGCAGAAATACATGTACAATTTATTTGGAAGATAGTTTCAGTTAGTGAGCCCTGAGATGTGTACGTGTTTATGGAAAATTCTGTGAGCTGGAAATCAAGCCAAACCACTAAAAATGAGTGATAAGTTCTGTCAGCTCTTATTAAAATATTATACTTAGGAAACCCTCTTGTGCAGGTTGGCCTGTAGGATGGGTGGCTAGTATCCATGAGAGCTGCAGTGACTGACCCTGCTGTGGTGTGTGGACCTGAAGTGTTGTGCACCACATGACCTTGGCCATGCGGTGCTGTCCTAGTCATTAGAAAGCTCTGTTCATTTTTCCTTTCATTTCAACTTTTTCAGATAATTAAATGGGTCAGGTCTCTACAGGACGCTGGCTGTGTGGTGGCTATAAATATTGCTGCAAGCAGTGCGGTGCTTCCATCTATCACTGGCCTCTGGTGGGAAGAAGCCAAAATGCTTGGCTATTTGTCAGAAGGGGATTTCTCCAAGTAACCCGAAGTCATCTGCCGTCTTGTTGCTCTTGCTGTGAATCGATGAGAGCTGTGTTTAACTCTTGTAAGTTAATTGGAAAAGCTAACCCTCTACCACTGAAATGGAGCTTTTATTTCAGCTCAGAGCTCCTGGGCTGTGCTTTGGGATGCAGTGAGCTGTCCCAGGGAAAGCTGGATTCGGTGCTGTGCGAAATTCAGCACTGCCACCTCAGGCAGTCTATCAGGCAACATGAAATTCAACTTGGATGTGGGGTTGCTCGAAAGGCAAACTTGACTGAACACTGGCTGCATTGGGCAAGTCCTGTGAGCTTGTACCTGAAAAGGGACCATCTGCACATGGGGATTATAAACTAATCTAGGTGGTGGTGGCCCTAGTTCGCTCACTCATGAAGTGAACTGGGATGTAATGTTCTTTGCCATGTATTATCTACCTTCTCAAACAACACTTCTGTGTAAATGTTATGTTCTTAACTACTTTGTCCACAGAAAGCAAATGGAAAGAGTGACCTCAGTGTTTGCATCAAACCAGTCAGCAAAAGTGCGTTCCCAATATTCCTGACTGAACTGGGTTATTTGCTTACCTGATGAGTAAAAGGGTAAAATGCCAGACCCACTTTCTCCTAGAACATGCAATCACATTGTGAAAACCAAAGCCCAACAACTATATGTTTACTTATTATTAAGTAGAGAAACTTGCACCGTATTAGAAGAGTATTCAGTATTAAACTGGGGCTAAATAGGTGAACATTTCAGATGGGTAGTAAAATAAAAAAGGAGGGGGGATATAGGCTCCCATTTCCTGATGGCAGAGGATCCTCCGTTCTGCCTGTCCATGTTTTATGAAACACAGGTGAAATTAATTGGTGTGTCTGAAATCAGCTGCACAGCTGAACACTGCCTTTGTCATGTACTGCGCAATGCCGAGTGCGGCAGAAGCTTCTGCTTGAGGCTTTTAGCTACAGCCAAGACGTGGTGAATTCGCTGTAACCTTAACTGGTCCCCACAGGGACCTTGTGCTTCCCTGTGTCAATTAATTTTAGAAATGTGTGCCAATGAAATCTAGCAATTTAGAAATTGCTCTGAGCCAATCATAACACAATCGTCAATTCTAAATTTGGGTGAAATATGACAAATAGGAACCTGAACGTATTTGCAGGTTTGAAAAAATCACTTGTTAACATCGATGGAATGATGGTTGGGGTTCTGGATATCATCTGATGTTTGATCTTTGCAGCATTTCAGTCTGTTAATTTTTACATTACCATCTAAGCCCCCAAACTTCACAGGCAAATACACTTTTCTTCCCTCAGTTGTAAAACCATTCCATTTCTCATACAACTTAAATATAGTTCAGAATAAAGCCCAGACAGAACAGATATGGATGTTTTTCTCTCTTCCTTCTGATAGGATTAAGATGCTCAATTTCCTTCTGTAAAATCCCGTTTTTCCCTTCTAACTGAACATATTTTATTCACATTAAATATATCATACCTCGGTAGAGCAGCCAGTATTCCAGACTCTAAAGGCTGAAACATGCTAAGTAATTAATTAAAAACCTATATTTGCCTTGCCTGACTGATGTAATAAAGAATGATAACATATCAGCTCATGCTGGATTGACCACAATTTCTGCCAGCAATAAACTTCTGTCATTTGTCAATTGGCAGTAACAAACAGTAAAGAGGCTCATTGCACAGCCACCTGAAAGGTCAGGGAGGTTGATCCTGGAAGGAAGGGGAAGAGGTGGTGGTGCTCTTTTCTTTCCCTTCTTATCAGTACTGCTAACTTCAAGGCAGATTTTGTTCTTCCTTTATGCACCATCTAATGCAGAGCTCTTGAACCCGCTGCGAGCAGCAAGTTGCAAAGTGATGACCGTGCCGTGGTGTGCTGCAGCTGAGGTGAGCTGTCTCTGGCTCACAATAATGTGAGGAATGGACCAATTCATTTCTAACAGGTCTTCAAACAATGGGGATTAATGACCATGACTTTCCACTAATGTAGTCAAGAACTTCACAAAAACAAGGAAAACAGCAGTGCCCCCAGATTCCTATTTTCCTTGGCTCCATTGAAAATATTTTTTCAGTGGCTTGAATGCTTCCTTGAATTGCTTTTTTCAAGCCTACCACCTTAAGTCTCTTTTTTTTAAAAAAAAAAAAAACAAAAACAACAACAACAACAAAAAACAGCATGCCTTCCTGTACTTTAATGTGACAGTTTTATTTCTGATTGTTGTCCATCAGCTTCTCTCCCATAAAGCATATATTTTTCTCCAGGAATTGATTGTTTCTCTGGGAACTGGGAGGCTTCTTCAGTGTGGTCTAACAACAGAAACCTCCCTGTGAAGCACTTTCTATCAATCGGCTACTGCTTGGCAGCCTAGCATTAAACAGACATGGAGGAAAAAATAAAAGAATAAAGGGTTTGTACAGAAAGAGCTACAAATCTTCCCTAAGTGTTGGGAAGGACTAGCATCTTTGCATTAGTGCAATTCACCTTTTCTGTGCTTTCTTGAGTCGTTCTTGTCAGTAACCAACTAATTTTGGTCTGAGCTGCTTTTATAGCACTCCTTCATTAGAGTTTGAGTTCATGACTTTGCTTTTAGGTGTTACATTAGCTGAGCACTTGCACACATTTATCCTACACACTTTGCTGCGTGTACATAGATTAAAAAATAATGCTGAAGTGCTTTGCTGAAATTCAGGGTGTCTGTGAGTAGCCATGTCTTGCCCCTTCTCCATCTCTGAGATGTAAGTATCAGTAATTTTCAGCAGGGGCACACTCTATCTTAATGCTGTATTTTACAAATAACAAACTTCTATTTCATGGTTTTATGTCAGTGATCTTAGAGCTGATCTTACACCAGGTCCCAGTGTGACAAGAGTAGTCAGTCTTTTTGGCTACACGCTTAAAAAGACAGAGATGCATTGTAGATGAGGAGGGAGGCAAAACAACCTTTGCTAGTAGTGCTAATTGCTGTCAGCAGTATTGGACCAGCTTTGTTAGAAATACACCATGGTAACTTATATTTGCAGACTGTAACTAACTCAAGTTATTTATTTTAACATTACTTTTCCCTAAAGCAGTTTTGCTGATATGAAGAAGAGATATCCATTGTGTATTATTTAAAGATATTAAAATATTAACTATATACCTGTTGCCAAAGAAGTACCTGATATGTATGTTTAGACACGCCCATTAATATACATGGACAATGACACTTGGTGATTTATAGTTTCAGTAGTGCTGTGCAAACATTAATGAAATGAATCCCATCAATAAATAAGATAAGTAAATAAGTACTTATTAGACCATACCATTTTACCTGCAACTGAAACAAGACAATTACAGCTGTAATTGCCAGAGATTCTCCTAATATTAGTAGAAATAGGGTGTTGCCCAGCATGTCGGGAGCACAGGCTTTCAGAGCACTGGTCAGGATTGAGCTGCAAGGAGCTGAAAACTCATGTTCTGGGTGTCTTAGCACTTGTTCTGTCCTGCAGCAGAGTGCCACCATGAGAAGAAGGAAGAAGCAAACTTAAAAGCTCATAGATAGAATGATCTTGGCATGAAGAATATTAGGGGTGTGAAAATTTTCACAAAATATTACTGTCTTTGTGGATGCTTTGAAAACACAGAAGAGCCTTGAAAGAATGCCAGAATATCCAGAGGCACTACCCCATTGCTCCAAATAGGAGACAAAAGTTTTGTTGGCCTGTGGTCATAAAACATAGTGCCTGGACTTGCCTGAGGTGCTCCTCTTCTCAAAAGACATATGAGGGCACAAGACATACGAGGGTATAATATTTGCTAGGCCTTCATTTAAGCCTTTCCACTCAACAGTAACAATTGCCAACTCCAAGTAATGATGATCTGGATCAATCCAGACAGTGCAATGTTATTGCGTAAGCAAGAACATCCTTCTCTAAATCTGAAGAGTATCCTGCTTTGGCTGGATTCAGCAATGCACGTGGCAGAATCAATAATGTGTTTTACGGTTACTTAGGAGTAACGGATAAAACTCTAAAATGCACAGATCCATTCACATAAGCTAGAATGACTCTTTTAAAAGCCTGAAATGGCTTGTCCAACTCACTGATAAAACTAACAGCAAATTCCCAACCTTGACATTGATGACTGTTGCAAGCTTGTGGGACGAAGCACTTCAGTGACAAACTTAACAGAGACATACAGTAAAACATTAAACCTCTATGAGTCATTCAATGGCAAATCAAATTGCAAATATCACAAAGTTGAAGCCAAACCAATGGGGCAGTTTCTTGCAAGCACTTGGAAGCACGATTTGTGCTAGTGTGAGAGCAAAATTAATGAGAAAATGAGAGCTGAACTTTGAACATCAGAAGTGACCTATCTGAATATGTTTAGCTGCGCTTCTCTTATGGTCTCTGGAACACAAGAGAAGCTCCTGGGGCACAGCTCTGCTCAGTTAACGTCGCGACCTGAAATAGGTCAGATGAATCACGCTCTGAAAGTGCCTTTTATTTTTTTTTGCTGTGAATCGTCTGGGGAGCTCAGATGAAATCCCAATGGACATCCTGGACATGTAAGCATAATTCCTGTCCCAAACTGGTTCAATTTCTTCTGCTTATTCCTCTGCATTTACTCACGTCCAGCTATCAGGAAGACTATTTAATTGTGTGGTTGCTGCATGCAAAAGGACTAGAGAAAAGACTTTAAAAAAAAAAAAAAAATCCAAAGAAATATATTCTGCAGCCTTTGGATACCACACACCTGACTTTATCATGTTTCTAGAGGAAATAACACTTCAGAAACCATTGGAAACCACGATTGCTGGCTTGAAAAAGACTGTAACTTTTAAGCAATATTGTCATGTTCTTACAGGATAACCAATATCCTATAAAACACTAACATGTCCTTGTTACCACGTGTATTACAATATTTCCATTGACTTCAGGACAAAGGAAGAACAGATCAATGTTCTCCAACCAAGTAGTCACAATCCTTTCTTATTGCTGCCTGTAGCTGTTTCCCCTGAGAGGTGGTTGGATGCACTTGAAACAGAGCTGAGAACATCTCTAAGTAACTAAACCAGGTGTTTCTGAATTACTCTGCAGAAGAAATGTTGAACTCTGTGTTAATCACCTGATTTCACAGAGATTGTCTTCTGCATGAGGGATGTTTTAATACAAGGTTTATGTTTTGGCAGTGTAGAAGCTGTGGCTAGCACCTCCACATGCCCAACTTGCCATGATAAGCATGATTAGGCTTCGTTGTTACTTGGATGGAGATGCAGGTGCGATGCAAAGTAGGCCAGGCAGACTGAGTCACAGCATTCAGGCCTGGCCTGGTTGCTCCAGCCTCCCCTCCTGGGCTGCTCGGAGCGTGTGTGGATCCTTAGCTCCACCTGAGCTCCTTCGGCAGAGGCTCTGAAGTAATTATAACAAACTAATGAGAAAGTGTGAAATCCTTGCCTGGGGCCTTGGGGACTCAGCGGACTGGATTTCACGTTGCGCAAACCCTGGCACAGCTTCAGTCCTTTTTGCTGTGTCGCACTTCTCCTCCACCAACATCTGAATTAATCCTTTCTTGTTCGGGCTTTGTTCTGTGCTATTTCCATGCCTCAGGCTGCCTGCATTTCTAGCTGGCTCTACTCTTACATGCTTCTCGTCGCTATAGTGAGTGAGTGCCTTTGACTTCAGATTGGGCTCCCATCTGTGTATTTAAAAGTAAAACGATTTCTAATGCTAATTGGGGTGAGGGAAAATGAGAGAAAGAGAGTTGAAAAATTCATATTGAATATTTATAAGCATCCTCAGTGCATTTGGTGAGGCTGGGATGAAAAGGTTTCTAAAAGGTTTCTAATTTCTGCTGTAAGGTACTTTGTTGCACTTCAACTCTGAAGGCAGCTGAAGGATCGGGGCCTGTGGGGCCCGTGAAGGCTCCCAACACATTTACTTGTGCCAGGTTTAGGCTGCATTTTCCGTTGGTGTAATTACTGAGCAGTAATGGGATGAAAGAGCTCACCTGTGCAGATTTATGGCACCTTTTAAAGTCAGGAGCTGTGCTTAAAAGATGCCTTGTGTTAGTATACTTTTTATTATTATTATTTAAATTGAGGGTGGATAGCTGTTTGTTTTTGTTGTTGTTGTTTGTTTGTTTTTGTTTGTTTGTTTTTCATTAAAGCAGACAAAGGGCTTCTTCAGCACCAGCATTGGTTTGGCCCCCATGTGCCTGGCCCCGTATTTGTGCAGGCAAGGAGCCCCAGGGAAGGTCTCTGACAGCCTTGCTGGATAAAGACTTGTGAATCTTACTCGCCTACAGGTCCTGTTACTCTGAATTCAGTGATGATCAAGAACAGTGACCCAGGGGTAACTGTTATTAAACATTGCATTTTAAAATTATTTTGCTCAGAATAAGTTGGTATGGACTGTTGGCTCCATTGGTAACTTGAGAGAGGAACCTTAGCAGTAAGGTTCAGGTAAGCTGTTTTAGGATAACATGGTATCAGGGAGAAACCACTGGAAGTGAGACGAGAAGCTCGCAGAGTACTGGAGGGATGCTCTTACATGATGCAGCAGAACAGGCTGCCTGTGAAGTCTAGGCAGAGATCAGTCCCCTTAAAATAGGCTGGGGTTGTCTGATCTGCTCTGGGTTTCCTGCACGTGCCATAATTTTCTTGTGAGACTTGCAAAATAGAGCCCTGAAGCGAGGCAGTAAAATTTGATGCAAAAGATAAGCCTGGGAGCCAAGGTTCCTCTTTAGGTTTGTGTTGTATCTGTCATCTCTTAAAAGTACTGACAGGCTATGAATTCTGGACTTCTCACCGAGTGCCAGGTAAAACACTGATCCCGCTGTCAGCTCTGGTCAGTATTTTTAAGCTTCTAGTTTTTGCATTTATTGGAGCTTCAATACACATTTGCTATTTGATATGCCTTGGCCAGATTACACTGATGGTTTTGCAGTTGTTTTCAGGGTTAGCTCTGCCCAAGGTTGCCCAGGTGCTACCGGTTTAGAGCAAGGGACAGTCTGAGTTCAGGCTTTCTGTGGCTCCTTTTCTTTAAACCCTGGCATCGCTGTGCAGCTGATCTTGTTGTCCTTTGCTTTCAGACAGACAAAATTAGGCTTGGTGCCACTGTGTATTGTGCAAGGGAAGCCTGGAAATGCAGTTGGACCTTCTCAGTCAAGCAGACAGAGCAGGATGGGAGCCATCTGCCCCCCCAGAGCTGGTTGCTGCCCTGTCCTGGATGAGGCCCCCACGGGGAAGAGGCTGCCCTGTGCCTGCTTGTTCCTTCTCGGAGCAGATGAGCAGCCAGGGGCTCAGCAGCGGACTGCCTTTCTCTCTCCTCCCTATCGCTGTGGTGCTGTGCAGCCCCTGAGCCCCACCAGGAGCAGTCACCTGGTGACAGGCAGCAACAGGGAGCAGCCGCCCAGGAGCTGCGTAGGGCAGGGGAGAATCGTAGCTGCCTGCTTACAGTCTCTTTGCTCGTGGGTAACACAGAGTAAATTTTCTGCTCTCTTGTCTTGCTCAGGAAAGGCTGCCGAATGAAAGGAGGGGAGTGCAGGAGTGGGAACCATGAGTTTAACTTCTTTGTATTTCAATAATAATTGCATCTGGACAGCTCTGTCACAGCAGTAATCTGATAAAAGCAGAGATGCCTCAGAGCCATGGGTACACTGAAACAGTGCACAACACGAAGCATTCCCTGCTTCCTTCTATACTGAATGGTACATCCTAGCCATTTTTCTTTCCAGATAAGACTCTCCCATTTAAAGAGTCATTTTCTTTCTTCCATTTAGTTGAACATTGAAATTTTAAAAGTAATTTTCTGGTCCTCATCCTTTTCAGGAAGGAGGTTAAGTAGGATTTCATCTTTAGGTAGTACTTCATCAAGGCAGTTTCAAAGCTAAAGAAAAGGAGGAAATGGGCTGATGTATGAGAGCTTGCTCCCCTTGCTCTGTTGAATTTATTATTGTTTTTGCTTCTGTATTTTTCAACTGTAATTTTATACAAATTATAGCAAGTAACGAAGTGACCATAATTCCTGAGATTCTCAGAGTCCTTCTTTGTATTGGGCCATATTTATACATCAAGGCAATTGTAGACCCTCTCCTAACTCTTAATAATCATCCTTACTTTAATTTTCAAGTGCTTTCCAATAATTATTTATCTTACATAATTGCTAATTTTTCTGTGAAGGCAGGAAGCTTTGTTCCTTTCTTACAGAAAGAGCCTGAGCCACAAGGCTGTGTGCATTACTCTCCCATGTTGTGTGCACAGCCTGCTGCTGAAAGGGGATTTTACTCAAATACACTCCCAGCTTTACAATGAGCATATTACAGAGTAGTTGCTGGTGAATCTTTCGAGCTTGTAATGCACGTGAGCTCTTCTGTTTTCATTTCACCTAGTTGTGTTCAGCGTCCATCTTGCTCTGCAGAGCTCCTAATGAATGCTGACCTCCCAGAGAAGCTAATAGCAGGATCACGAACCCTGCTGTGAGGTCCCTGTGTCCTGGTGTTTGGCTGCGGTGAAGTTACGGGACCAGTAACAGGAGCTCATCAGAAATGGAGCACTTCTGTGGCTGCTTGTGCTATTCACAGGTTTCACTGCAAAATCCTCATTAAAGCAGGCAACATCCTAAGGCACTTTGCTGGCATCTAAGTTCTCCTGCATGTACATTCATTAATTTTAAGGATTTACTGAAGAGATTCGATTCTTCCTGCACATCTCTTGGTTTCTGCTATTAAGTATTAACAATCTGTGGTGTTTGATCATGTTCTGCATCGGGTATTGCCTCACTTAGCTCCCTTCCTGTCTACCTTTCCTTAACTCCACTGAGGGAGTGTGAAAACTGCAAATCATAAAATGTCTTGAGTTTCCCAAAGGTTACCGAGACATTTGTGAGAAGAGTGGAAGAGCCTGAGTTAAATGAGTCTAGCTTATCCACAATTTTATCCATGAATCTGGTCTCTTCCACTGTGATACAAACTGTAGTTGCTTTCACATATGGCCAGAATTGAACACATTGGCTTTAAAAGTCCACTATAAAATAGATTTCTTCATTCTAATTGCTCCTAGAATCTAGCCCTACATTGAAAATGGACAGCAAGTACATGTCATATATTTTAGATATCTTCAATATTGCTCAGAGTTTTCCTTAAAGGAAGAACAAAAGATCGATATTTGGCTGGCATTGATTTGAGTGGCTGATACTGAGATACGAAGAAGGAAAGCAGCCTGATTGCACTGAGAGAATTAGAGGAGAAATTGGACCACAGCTTCTGCTGCATGGTAATGGTTAGCACAGCTAGATGTATTTCAAGCCTTAACTGATCTGACTACTAAGATTTTTCCTGCTTATTTTTGAGGTGTAACGTGTCCTACACAGGGGAAGAGACATTTTCTGGAAAGTCACACCTACTGACAAGCTATGCATTATGGAAATACCCTATTGTCTCTTTGGTGAAGACACCAGGTTTAGGATTTTTAAACATAGAACACAAACCTGTTTTGCTTTGTTTTGTTTTAAAAAAGAGCTAAAACCAGATAGATTTTGAGCCTCAATAGGTGTGGCTAGGTGGGTAGGTGGGAGGTGTTGGAGACTTCTGTGGCCACTGATGTGAGCTTTTTGTAGTCTCGTTTCTCCTTCTGACTCAGCTGTGTTGTTCTTCACGTGTGTATGGAGCTGATACAAACTATTCTGGTTATTTGCCCAGAAAAGCTCTCCAGACAACCCTGCAAATAAGCTCCAAGGGACCACAGTGATTTTGATGAAATCTCGTTGACCTTCTATATGCACATAAAAGCAGGACTTTTTATTAGAACAGAATGCTTTGATTTTTTTAAAGTTACTTTATATTAATATTTAATTCTAAAATTTGCATTTAAAATTTAATTTTAAAAGTAAAAATGAAATGCTTTGATTTCATTGATATTGAGTGTTTGAAATAACCTAAAAAGAATGCTTTGCAGAAGAAATAAAAATGTAGTCATTTTTGGAATGTGCCCAAATGTAAAACTTTCAGAATTCACTGTGAAACTTCCATTCCCACACCACTCCACATAAATGCCAAAATATATTTGCAGAACTGCAGCAGCCATACAGATAAATGTAATGAAACAGGAGAAAATTTCATGGCAGGAAAAATATATCTGGGAACTGTATATACCTGTATACAGGAGTAGAATTTGTTTTATGACAGCAAGGTGCTGCTGCCCTTATTCACCCCAGGTTTTCACAATGAATATTCTGTCTAGACTTCAGCATCAGCTTTTCAGTAAAGAAATTTGAGCTCCTCCTAAGAGGTTTACATTATTATGAAGTATAGACGATAAAAAAGAGATGGACAGGGCTGTCATGGTCATGGTGGTTCTGGAATATGTCTTCTAAGTAATTACTTTACATGCAGGGTAATCTAATGTTTGAAGTTGCAATGTTCACATCATTAACATATAACTTCTCAAAAAGAACCCTTTTTTTTTTTTTTTTTTTAAACTTCTGCAAGTAGAAGCTTAGCTGAAGAATGTGCAGTTACTTGCTTAGATTTAAACATCCAGCCAGATTGTCCCTGTTAAATTGGAATGAGGAAAAACTGTAGAATTTGAGATGCAAATGGAGCTTTCTAATTGACTTCTGGAAGTGGTATGTTACTCTCTAAAGGAAATGTCTTTTCGCCTTCACAAAGTGAAGTGTCTGCTAGCCTTCTGGTTGCTCTCTGCCAATCATGTAGAGAGAGGTGCTTTTAATAAAGAAAGAGTATCTTTCTTTCCTGGCACGTGCCTTGGGTGGGCTGGAAAGGCCTCAGGAGGTGCTTGGTCGTTGCCTAAATGTCTTTAAAAGTTTGTCTCTTAAAGCTGTGAAAGACTGTTCCCACCCTGACACTGTGCAGGTGTCTGTCTGTTTTTTTTGGTGCTCTTTCTGTATTCCATTTTTAAATTGTCCAGAAGAAATTCCAAATACCAGAGAGTGGAAATCACTCTGCTTTCTGCCTTACTGCTTATGGCATCAGCTCAGGGCATTATAATAGCTGAGGAAAGCACTTGTGTAATGCCTTATTGCTGAAGGATCGTTTGTGATAGTTTCAAATCATTTGAGGTTCCTTTTGTTCTTTTACTCTGGCCTTTTAAGGAACTAGGAAATTATCCTGATGTGATTAGGAAAGCCCTTCAGAAATACTGGCACTGCTGCCCTTAAACTTCAGGTGAAAGTAGTACCAAGCGTAAGCAAGTAAAGTTACATATCCTCAATCTGTAGCAAAGACCCTTACTGCTGATGGGTACCTGTTTCAAAAGTAATTCTCAAGAGTGCCTTGGGCCCTTTAGTGTAACTTCACAAGTCTTGTTTTACAGACTCCTGAGTCACTTCACAGGTAAAAATGTTCCATGTCATTCTTGTTAGGAGCCAATAACCTCATGATGTTTTTTCTCTCTTTTTCTCAGCTCCCTTTTCTAGATACTGGTTTCTTCTTTTACCACAATGGCATTGCCAAGGCTAGGAGCAGACGCAGTCTACAACACAAGCTTCACCTGGAAAAGGACTCCAGGGTAAGTGCTTTTTTCATTATTTCACCATTATTTTCATTTTTTTTTTTTCCCATGTGACACAGCCTATTTTTTGACCTCAAGATGACGATCAAATCTGTTGTTATGCCTACGTGCTTTTTTACATGCTTTATTTAAGCTTGGTGACTGCCATATGCGCACGTCTCCAAACATGCTCAGCTATTGTCTGATTGTAAGATTGTAACACTACAAATACTCCACATGTATCCCCTCTCCAATAAGACTAAGTGATGCCATAGCCTCCAGAGCATCTTAATGCACTCTGTACCAGCACTTTGGAAAGGGGCTGTAAAGGGTACGTCCCCTTTACAGTTGCCCCCTGCTGGTCCCTGGGTTATCCAGCCTAGAATACTTTATGGTGTGAACTGCAACATCTCCTCTGTGGTCACGTGGGGATTTTTTCTTAAGGAAAGTGTGCACCCTGGATGCTCTAAGGTTGTACGCTGTCAAACTTAAGTATTTCTTTATAATTTCTTGCTCTCATTCTGCAAGTTGTATGTTCAGTTTGCAGACGCATAAACTTCCTTGGGACTGCTGCTGGTCTTTAAGTGCTGTAAGGTATTTCTTGCTTGCCCCCTTTTCTAAAGCTGGTAGCAGTTGGAGTTGGAGGGCTTTGAGGAAGAGACCCGTTCAGCTTGCTGAGAACAGAAATTCTCAGGCTTCCTTCATTATGTTTAACAAAGAGGGAATCAGAAAGTAAACCTTTCAAAAACCATCTACAATTAGTGAATTCTATGCAAATGTACTGTGAGACAGTTCTTTCCTTACCCTGTACCAGTCAATCTTGTTAAAAGCCATGTCAGAAAAGGCATACAGCTGAGGGGGTGCATTGCAAGCTACTGGCTGAGTACAGTCGTTGTCCAGAGTGTGTCCGTACCAGAAACAAGTATTTATGTAAACGTTTGAAAAAATAACAAACATTTCTATGCTAGTTGTAGGAACCCACCAATTCCTGTTGCAGCCTCAGTATTAGATGGCTGAGCAGTCCCATCCTAATTCCAGACTGGCAATTCTATTGACTACCTTTAGACCTAGTGCCTGTAGTAGCAAAAAGCCATTAAGAACAGCTTAAATGAGTCTATCTTCTCTTTCAGAAGTGTTGTCTTTTGCAATCATCTGATATTTGTGGTCTCTAGGCTCTGAATTGGTTTCTGTCATGTGCGATGAAATCTCATTTTTGCTGTTAATCTCCACTTCTTTTCGGTGCTGCATACCAATGCCTTGGCTCTCCTTGGCTTCAGTAATAAAGCCTTGTGTCTAACTAACTAAGAATATTTCCTGAGTGAGGAAAAGGGTGCTCCTGGGTGTATCCTGACCTCGTGAGTTGTGGTGGGAGATGGAAGCACTGAGTGGGCTGGAAACAACATTTCCTTTCCACAAGTGACATGACGCTTTCTCATCTAGCCCTGCTACTTACTTTGCCCACTTAGAGCTCCTTGAGCTCTTACGATATCATACAGGTTGGTTGGTTTTGTAATATAGTTTGAGAACAATTAAAAATAATAATAATAATAATATTTTCCTTCTTTCTTTTGTACATGGAGTTTGGAGAAATCATTAAAATTCCTGTCATTTTTGTGTATAAGTGAAAACATCAGTTGTGTTGACAGTACTTAATTTCAAACTCCAAAAATAACTTCTGAGTTTAATGGCAGCTTTCTACACCATTTATACTCAATTTTACTTAGCAACAGATGTCAGCACTGTCATGGTTAATATGTTAACACATGAAGCCAAAAATAAAATGTTCCTGTTGCTGGGCTAGTGAGGAAGCAAACTGACTGCTTGCACCACAGGGCCTTACAAACCTCTCAGGAACCGCTACGGCACATGCTGCAGTTGCTTATCCCTACCCAAATTCTGTGAGAAAGTGGGCTACAGTTATTCAGTATACTTTTCACTTTTAGAGGGATTACAATTCCTAGTTAATCTTAATTATTAGTTGAAAAACAGCACAGATGTTCGCTCAATTAATTAATGTTCTTTAATCAAGTAAGTCCCTTGAGGAACCATGTCAGTTTTTCAAGAGTCTGGGGAGATAGATGGCAGAGCTCTATGCAAACAGGTTACTGCATCATTTTCATGCTCTGTATGTCTTTTGAAATGCTTCAAAAAGCTTTTTTTTTCATAACGTTTGCTGCATGTTTTTACCAAAATAATTTGGAGATCTGCTAAATATGCAGAGCAGTTGCATGGTAAGTCATCGCTCTCAAGAGAGCGGGAGTGTTGTGTTATTAAGATGCTTTCCTAGAGATCCAGTAAGAACTGAATATTTATTTTGAGGAACAGCCTCAGATATGATTAATTTGACATTATTTAATACATTAGTGTTGTTGAAGCCAGAAGCAGTGCTGGTAGCAGGTGAGGGCATGCATAGAAGTGTCATTTGCATTGTGCTATTCAGCTGTTTGAGGTAGAAGTGCAGGTGCATGAAGCTCTGTGGCTTTTGCTGCCAGCAGAGTCCTTCCAGAGACCCTTGCTCTCAAGATGGCAAATGCCAAAGTGCCTGGAACCATCTCAAGGGGAGGCTGTTCTGTTACTGAAATGGCATTCTGCGAGGTACAGAGAACCTGCCAGCAGAGGTTTGTTCAGAAACAACTCTTCTGCATCAGTTGCAAACTTCCATATTTTGCAGGTGTACTTGTTTCTTTTTTTCCTTACATATCATTGGGGCCAAATAGATTTTGGGAAAGAATTCTCTAACATCTTTACATGTGAAAACTGGAACTTTCAGTGAGATAAGACATATCAGAAAGATACTCAGCACTCTCAATGAGAAATTGCATTTTCATCTGCCTTTATCTGTTAATTGTTTCAGCTGAAATTTCTTGGACCAAAAGGTCAGCCATCAGGCTTGGTTTGTTTGGGACACTTCACTTCAGTAGCTGCTGTTCTTTGCCCTTGGAGCTGCAAGTATGGAGGCAGTCCTTGCTGTGGCCTGTAGGAGAAAGTAACAGGGTGACAGCAAAGGACGAGAGTCAGGAGTGACATAAAGCCAGTGAGGAGCCAGAGCAGGATGGGACCAGACATCAGCATAAAGCTGAAGAGAGTAAGTGGGACAGGCTGGAACAAGAGCCCAGAGTCAGAAAAAAGGTTGAGTGACTGGGGACGGAGTTGGCTCGTGAGACTTGGAGAAGCCCAGGGGTAGACTGAGGGACCAAAAACAGAGCAGCCACGCTGACGTGGGAGCATGCTGCCTCCTGAACACAGGGCACAGCAGTAGTGAGGTGACATTTTTCACGTGAAACTTCCCTGGGAGTGAGGGGAAATACAGCTGCTGTAAGAGCTATCTTTTTTTTTTTTTTTTTTTTTTTTTTTTTTTTTATAATTATGTGGAACACTGAGACCTTTCAGCAATGTGATTGCTCTGGAGAAATACATCAGAAATATGGAGATACTTCATACTGTCTTGTTTGTCAAGTTTCCTGTCTTTGAAAGTACAGCAGAGGCAGGGTGGGATTGCTCCACCATAGCTGAAAGAAAGCCATGGGATTTCCTTCATTTTCATTTTCAAAACTGCTTCAGATTCTGGGTCGCTATAGGAAGACTAAGCTATATTATTAATACATGTTTTGAAAAGTGGCCACATAAATAAAAGGAAAGAAAAAATACACAGTCCTTATGTTACCTTTTAGATCCATACTTTTGTATTTTTGCTGTTGTTGGGTATCTTCTGTTAGTAAATAGTCTTCCACTGAAGGAGCAAGAGTTGAAACACAGTTTGTTCTCTCAAAGATTATTTTTGCTTTCTTTCAAGTTTTAGATAAAACCATTCTCCTCCCACACAGTCTCTCCTGTCAGACAGCTGCCAAGATTAATCCCACTCGAGAAAGGAGCTTTAATATACAGAGCAGAGCTGAGTCCCATTACTGATATCTATATGCAAGTACATCTGTGTTGGTGCTAGGGGAATAAATATATATGTGTGGAGAGGGGGAAGGTGCAATGAAAATCTTCCACTGAGAGTGAGTGAGTTTGGCACTTAAATGATGACTTCTTTGAAAATAAACATCCTGGGGATGGCAATTGTTATGTTTTCCAAAAGGGGTTAGTCTGGGAGGCTCAGCTGATGCACGTGCCGGTACAGGTGCGCAGCTTCTGGATGCCTGGGGTTACCAGTACTCCCAAACTGCTGCAGTCGTGAGACAAGGGAATCGAAGGGAGCTATAAATGCAGAAGATCCAAGGTTTTAATTAAATACATTGCAACCTTCCATATCCTTCCTCACCTAAGCTCCCTGCTGTGCCCACATAATGCAACTGGCTTTTAGTTGGGCCATTGCTTCGGGTGCACTGTCAGTGCCGCTAGGCGCTGCCCTGGGCTTTGCCTTCACCAGCCTCATTAGTCTTTGTTGGCCCTCTCAGTAATCTTTTACCTTCCTCTCTCCTCTCTGGCTCTCTGTTTTTTGTTGTGCTGGGACACATGGCCCCCAGTTCCCTCACTGCCCCACTGCTTGCCTGCTGCATGAAGGCAGAAGTGCCCCGTGCTGCCAGAGCCTGTGTGTTTTGTCCACGGTCACCTCCAATGGGGGGAAGGAGAGCTGGCAGCTTAGTTAGAGCCACTGCTGCTTTGCAGGCAGCCGCCCTAAGCAACGGCACTGCAGTACAAGCCAACTTTTAGTAGCCTTTCTGGCAGCAGTAGTGAGAGGCTTGACATCGGCTAAAGAGGGAGCCTTTTATCCCATTCCATTTGATGCCAGCACAGATCTTGCCTTCTGCAGAAGTCAAGATGCTCCTGATGACATCAGAACCCAGTTTTCCTCAGTTTTCCAGCAAGCATAGAGCAAAGTGACCTGGGGCTGTGAGCAACAGGAGCCATTGCCCTGTAGCTTTCCTTGCAGATTTGGTCAGATCTCTGTAACTGCTGATGGAGGTGTAACCTGTTTCTCCAGCCTTCTGGTACTGGTGACAGGCAATTCTGTCCCAGAAATATAGCAATAACATTTTAATTATATTTATTAAAATGACAGTTTTTGGCTTCTTCAGTCCTGTTCCATGTCCTTGCCTTCCCCAGCTTCTTGGCCAGTGACCAGTATTTTCCTTCTCTGATAAGCTCCTGAACAAAGCTTGGAAGGTATCCTGAGATGCTTCCTGTCTCTGAGAAGAGAGCTGGCTCCCTCCCAAAAGCAAAGGGGCAGCAGTACCCAAATCTATCCCATAGGAAAGGGGGAGCACTTGACCTTTGCACTGCTAATGACTCCTTTTGCAGGCAGAGGGATTAATTTCCATGCAGTTCACCACAACAGTAACCCCAGATCTGTGGAAAGCTTTCAGCTTCTGTGTGGAGCAGCATCGTGAGCGTAATGCCCAAGACTTGCTGGCCCATCTCAAAACTAGGGGGAAAGCGTCAGGTCCCCCAGCCAGTTCTCTGCCACACAGGGAGGTATGTATATGTGTGAGGGTAGAGAGACAGGAGAGAATAGCGGAGTAAAAAACTGTTCACATTTTCAGCTCTTTTATGTAAATTTGTGCTGCAGATGGTAGAGGTGACAGACTTCCCAGCGACAGCTCTTTGGAGTTTTGCCCTAATATATGGTCTGACTAGACTGACATTCTCATAGGATCACGCCTAAAAAAGTCTGGAACTTCTGTCAATTTTATGAGACTGTTGGGCAGTACTACACAAGCATTGGTGTTATCCTTTTGGAAGGAAATGGAACATTAAGTAATAAAAGCTCTGTTATATACCTGTAATAAATATTGAACGACCAAGGAAAACTCATTAGAGGAAATATCTTCTTTCCAATGTTGAAACAAAACCAGCCACCCTCAAACCTACACACTATTCATTAAAACTGCATTGCTAGTTTGATCACCAAACAAGAGCTGAAGACATCTTTACCAACACGAAGCATGCTGGGCAGAAAACAGTGTCTTTCATGAATGGATCACCGTTTTGTCTGTTCCTATAGTAAGCTGTCTTGCACTTTATCCAGTGCATGTGAGATGTGAGGAAGGGCTTTTGTGAGTCTGTTCCAGTTCAGGGTGAGGCCTGATTCTTTTATTAACAGCCTTCTCTTTGTTGTTGTTGTTGTTGTTTTCTTTCCCATACAGGTCAGGGTCCTTTTTCAAGATTTTGTACTTCTAATTCATAACGAAGCTAGATGGTAAGCATTGTAAGAGGAGGGAAAAATTAGGATATATATGGATAATATATATGGATGTACTGTAGTCACCCATATATATTAGGTAATCTGGTAAGTGGTCTGGTGTATGTCTTGTTACTGAGAGAATTTACCACTTCCATGAAACATTTTGCTTTTATGATATTTTGACAAATTACAGATAGTGGTCAATCACAGCCAGTAGGACAAAGCTAAGTAATAGTAGAAAATCTGCTGGATGTGTCATATGATCTTTGTCATTCCAAGAAAAGTGAAAATTCAGTGAAGTAGTAGATTTGGTTCATGACTGTTGTCAGTGCATGGCTCTTGTCACTGCAAGTAGTGATTGCTGAATTCCCTACGGCTGCTTTTTGAAAACTGAACCTGAGGGGTTCCTATTTCTAGGTATCCCCGGCCTCTTATAAACTCAGTACATGACCAAAAATATTTTGATGAAAATGAATAGCCCAAAGAAAGCCCTGTGCAGCTGTTTGGCAGAGTTGACCAACAGTGGCTCCAGCTTTAAGGCACATAGCTGCTCTTTAATTGAGATATCAGGAGATACCTGATAAGAGCCAGTTTCTGCAATAAGAGTAAAAAGAAACCTATAAAAGTACTGAGGCCTAGAGTCACTCAGACACTTAAGCTGTCACTTAGGTTGATGCAGGAGTCCCCTTCACCTCTGAGGAAATCTGTTGAGCGTATGGTGAAGAATTCCTAATTTCAAAATTTCAAATCCTGATGTTAAGTGCAATATTGCTGGCTTGTGTATGTAGGCTATATATTGTTTCCTTGATGTGCAATGCAATGTAAACCATCATAACACTGCTGAGTGCAGAAAATAGAGTATTTCAAACAATTTGCTTGTGCAGCAAATGCAGTTATATCCAGTCCCATGTAAAAGCTAAGCTGAATTGCCCTATTACTTTGCAACTAGAAAGGCAGTTATGGGGATGGGAGGGGAACAGCAAAAATCAATCCAGCAACATCAGCATTAAAGAAAGTTGGAAATCTTGTATAGCTATATTGTATGAAAAAGGACCATTAGCTCCACATAATAAAATAACAGACTATCAAAATGACACAGCTCAAACATGCATGTGGTTTTTATGGAAATACTGTATAACTAAAATTGCAAGGTAAGCTAAAACTATTGCTATTATGAAGAAAAAAAAAAAAAAAAAAGTACAGCAAGATAATAGACTGGTAAGTGAAGATGATACTTTGCAGACTCCCATAGAATTTTCCAAAAATAAAAGTACTACCACAGTGCAGGCCTGGTGCATGGGGGCCGTGAGTCCACATGGCCAGGGGTTTAAAGTGAAAGTCAGACAGCCATCGGAACGGGCTCAGGCTGGTTCTGTCCCAGACCTGGGAGGGTTTGGATAAACTCTTGGCATTGCTTCCTGTCCCATGTTGTATAATTTTCATAATGCTGAAAGTGATGCTCAGGATAACATGGAGTAAGGTGATAAAATGAGCTGTATCCCTCAGAAATATTTGTAGCCACACAGGAAGTTCAGTAATTTTACAGAAAGCTGTTGAGACAGCTGACCACCTTCAGCCTTCCCTCTGCTGCCTGCAAATTGCTGGGTTGGCATTAGTTATGTTTCTGATCTTTGTTCTCCTGACAGAACCCTTGTGCTCCAGTCTCCCTCTGCTTCTTCTGTCTCCCTCTGGTTTCCTGCCTTGAGAACAGTCTGAGCATTAGAACGGGCATTGATTTTGTTATTTGCCTGTGCAGCTTGCAGCTTTCACTCTTTGATTAGGGTCTGTTTAATGTTATAATGCAAGCAGTGGTGGGAATATACGCCGCTTGTGCTGGTGAGATGCAGGCAGGCAGCCACTGCTTGGCCTTCTCCAGGCTGCGGTTGTGCCGGCGTGCACTCGCCCCACACACTGATGCTGATGCTTCTCCTTGCTCTTGGCAAGGCTCAGTTCAGGACAGCCGGCATGGCCTTGGAGGAGCTCAGCTGCAGCCTGAGAGCACTCATGCTTGGTGATGGCAAAAAAAGGCAGGGTGCAAGGCATGCTCTCCCTTCCCAAGTCACCAATGCTCGAGCTGTGATACAACCCAGACTGCCATATGAGAGCCCATCTTCAGAGTTAACTTTGCTTGAAGTTTAGAGAGCCTGTATACTGTTCAGCTATACTTTCTTGTTGTTAACAAATTAATTGTATACTAGAACTTCCCCAGCAACAATACAAGGCATTTCATAGTCTGTTTTCTTCTGGAAAATCCCTAATCTGAACACAAAAATTGGGATACTGGAGACTGGAAAACTGCATACAAGTTAAATCATTTTAAAAGACTGGAAATATATGAATTGACATGTACATTGGGAATAATCTAGAATTAGTCAAAATATTGTACTATTGATAGCACATGATGCCCATGTATTTTAGACTTTGCCAGAGTAGATTAAGAATGGAAGAAATTAATTTCTAACAGTTTATTCTTTCTAACAGTTTATTCTTTCTTGATAACAGGAAATCTGCTGTTAAAACAGACTTTATATGAGTACATCAGATGTACAGAACCATTCACTTTATATGACATTCACTGCACTGCCTTTTATTTATTGCCAAGGATGAGTGGTTAAATCAAAAGCAACATAAGACTGGAATATTTTTTGCTTTGGTGTAGTTTCTGGGATATCTGAAGTAGTTGTGATGTTTAAAAACAAAACAAAAAGCCCTCCCTACTAAGAGACTTGAGCTAAAAGAATTGATATAATGGTATAAGTTAATGTATCGCATAATAAATGTATTATGTAGTGCATCCGCTCATGCCATTTAACATGCTTTACTGTTGTTTAAAATTTGATGACTGTTTCCTTTGTGAATAGCATTTCAGCCTATTGTTTTTTTGCAATCTGTTCCAAACACTGTTGCTACAAGCTTTCTGTGTTTCCAGATCTCCAAAGCATGTGCGCGGTATCCCAAAGATAAGATCATTTTTTTTTTTTTTCGTCACAAATTCAACAGCCCAGAAGCCACCAAGGATTTATAAATACATCTGTGAAATCATTGTGTGTATGCGTGATGTGTTCCATGAATACAAAAAAGAGTTTAAAAAGGTCAGAGAAAGTTGATTGCAGTATTTGGAGATAGAATAGAAATGAATTAAAGGTTTCAATTTAAATAGTTTCTGAATAGTTTTCTGCAGTAATTATTTGAAGCTGCATTGGAACATGGCTTCTCGGTAAAATGGATGCCTCGAACGTCTGAGAATAGCCAACAGTAATTAAAATGCTAATATGTATGTCATGGGTTGATGAAGTTGCATAATGCTTCTTGGCCTTGTAAACTTCCATGCTGAGGGGTAGGACAGGACTTGGTAGAATAAAACATTGTGGAAAGACTAATAAATACCATAACATCACCATGTGATTTATTTATTTTTCCACCTTAGGTCTATAATATCAGCTCCACACTTTCATAAATGGGCTCTGGTCAATATTGCAAGTTTGTCTGCTTACATGAAATGGTATCTGAATGGCCTCATTTAAGTAAAGATACTGCTTTATGTTCTATATTGATACATGGCTACTGCTGAGAAGAAAAACACTTACTATGCGTACAGAGTTAATATTTCATAAATATAAATAGTCTGTCTCCATTCATTTTACCTTCATTGATTGCAAGCATTATTCTTTCATAGTTAGTAATACACAGTTATGGGTCTGTGAGTCTTGCAAGCTTGAAGTCTTCACAGAAGAACGAGGATTGCCAGATCTTGTTTCTTCTATGCTACTGGTCTTAACACTAAGCTGATTACTGCTTGGCAGTTATGTAACACTGCAGTGCTATGCTGAACATTAATAGCTGGTTCTCTTCTTTCTTGCCACCTCCACACACTCTCTCCTCTTTCTTTTCTTTGGAGGAAGTCCAGGTGCATTGGTTGCATCTTTGTCAAAAAGCAGAAAAATAAAGTAAGTCTCGGTGGCAGGAAGATGCACTGTGTTTTGTCTTGAAGGCTGAGTGATTGATTACATTTGTTCCTATCTAACTTGGCTTTGTCATCTAGCAGATATGACAAACTCAGTCCTGAGCCTATCTTACGTGTTACTCCACTGACTTCTCTGGCACTCAGCCTGCAGATCCAGCCTGCTGGATCACTGGATTGCTTTTGTACTACACTTCATTCTACCAAAGTCAGAGTCATTGTGCCTGGAGGCGTTTGCTTCCTGGTGAAACAGGAAGCTCTAGGCTCTGGCTGGCAACTGCTATCCCAGCCCCTCTGCTTGGTGTAACTGCATGCTCGGCAGTGTCTGCAGAGTGTCTCGGAAACGCGAGGTACCTTTTATAAACCCTATAACTATCATTGTTATTTCTCTTTTCTCCAACTCACAACAGGCTGAACTTTTCTTGTAATAGGCTGCCTCTCACATTGTATGGGTCTGATACTGTGCGGCAACAAGCAACCTCTGACAGTTCAGACAAAAATTCTGGTTTTCTAAGGCCAGGAGACACTACTGTAATTGAACAGTGCTTTTGTTATTCTCTTTTATGAACTGTGATGCTATCCTGGGAAAATGTTCATTGGAATCCATTTTATTTCTTTTGGAACATGAGCTTTTCTTGGAATGATTCCCTTGATTGCTATAGGAAGAGGATTTCTGTCTGGACTACTTGTTTTCTGAAAAGAAGAAGGGAAACCTGCATATTAAATATATTTTCCCTTGTTTCCTGATCTAACCATATGCATATCACATAATTCTCAAGGATCTTTTTCCCAGTTGTGCAAGGCATGTGTTGTGGTTTAACCCGACTGGCAGCTAATCACCACACAACTGTTCATTCCCCCTCCCCCCTCCCTCTCTGGGATGGGGGACAGAAACAGAAAAGTGAAGCCTGTGAGTTGAGATAAAGACAGTTTATTAAGATAGGAAATAATATTGTTAACAATAATATTAATAATAGTGTGTATGAAACAAGTGATGCACAATGCAATTGCTCACCACTGACTGATGCCCAGTCTATCCCCAAGCAGCCGCCACCCCCCCACCAGCTAGCCACCCCTATATATTGTTTAGCATGATGTCAGATGGTATGGAATACCCCTTTGGCCAGTTTGGGTCAGCTGTCCTAGCTCTGTCCCCTTCCAGCTCTTGCTGCCCGCTGACAGGACAGAGCAAGGAGATGAAAAGTCCTTGGCTTGGTGTAAGCACTGCTCTGCAACAATTAAAACATCAGCATGTTATCAGCACTCTTTTCATACTAATCCAAAACATAGCACCCTACCAGCTACTAGGAGGAAAATTAACTCTGTCCTAACCGAAACCAGGACAGCATGTTATAAGAAAATCTTATGAAAAATTTTCCATAGGGCAATCAAACCAAAATTACTATTATTTTCCTACAGGAGGAAAAAAAAAAAAAAAAAAAAAAAATCAGTGGCTTTATTCCTGATTGTGCAACCACAAAGAAACAGGAACACAGCCTACATTTCATACTTGAAATAATGAATCAGTGAAAAATAATTTGTTGCACCAAATTACTTCATTTAGTTAAAAGTTTGTTTCAACATTTCCAGTTGGAATTTTGTAGGATTTTGTTTTGTGATCACTTCTAATGATTTTCTTCATTTTCAGTATTTCCTTCAAAATGAAAATCCTATTTCCAGATATCCATAGGTCCGACTCCATTTTTCATAATGATGTGTAAAGTGTGTTTCATGCAAGGACAAGTAGGTAGGAAGGGACAGCCTCTGAAACAAGCACCTGATTATTGTCCAGAACTGCAGCCATCTTCTGCTCCCAGAAATGGGGAACTCATCGTCATCAAAGGAAGGAACTTCTGCAGCAGCTTGCCATAGCAAAAATAAATAAATAAATAAATATAGTTTTTGTTTAATTGAAATGGTGTTATATGCAGGTCTTGGTGCAATTTGGAGTTCAATTATGAAATGTTTCAACTTTTGCATGTCAGGGAAGCTTGAAAAAAAGTCTGAGTGTATGAAAGAAATGCAAATTTCAGATTGGGATTAGAAGGTATGAAGATGGGCACTGCTTTTAGGAGCATGAGTTAAAATGAAGTCTACTTGTGTTGTGCCATCCACTGTGAAGCACTGAATGTTTTTGCACAAGTAAAGGACATCTTTCAGTAAAGACAGCTGTCTACCTGAGAATGTTGTTTGTCAGGAAAATCTACCCATTTTTTTTCTTATTAGCACTGTTTTTAAGAAGTGTGTGAAGGGTGAATTACCTGCCTGACTTGAAACAATGAATAATTCAGTCTAAACCAGAAACTAAATTAAATCTTTCCAATAAATCTTTCCAAATACTTTATATCTGCCGTCAAAATAGATGACTGAGAAGCGGGCTGGTTTGGTGATTTCGTACTTGCAGATCTCCAACTGAAATGATCAGTCTGTCCATCTGAAATAATTTATGGTATTTTACAGTATATAACAAAGTAATCATTAAGTACAGGTTTCAAAACATGGATTATGCCCATTTTACAAATGCTGGCAATTAATAGAGAGGATTTTAAAGTTTCCAAAAGAGCATATAGCAAAGCAGGATAAACACGAGTAGATTCCAAATGCATTCTGCTGTTCCAAAGAAAAGAAAAAAGAAAAAAGAAAAAAAAGGAAAAGAAAAGAAAAAAAAAAAAAGAGGTTGGATTATAGCTATTTGTGGTATTCAGTGGTCTTTACAGCACCTGGGCAATAAGAAAACTGAGATGAGAACAGCAGGGAAAAAATAAAAATAAAAAATAAAAATAAAAATAATAATAATAATAAAAAAAACACAAGAGATGCAGATGCTCTGAAGTGCAGATGCTCTGAAGCCCGAAAGACTTATACAAAGGACAGTAACCTTAAACTGTAATTACTGTTGTCATTTAGTGTTTCCACATGCACGATCTAGAGGCTCAAGGGAAATTACTGTGCTAGAGGCTATCAAAGCATAAAATAATAACAGAGTTGCATGGAGGCATTTGTCCCTGGGTATGATGCGGCACTAGTGGTCCTGCCTCTGCTCCTGTCCCTGCTTCCCCAGGGCTCGTTCCAGTTTTTCTCAGGACTGCACCTCTCCGTCCTGGGTAGCAGCAGCAGATGGAGAAAGCACATTCACCTCCAGCCTAGTAGGGATTTGAGTAAGAGATCTTTGTGCTCAGAAGACCGTAACCTAAATAACGTGTTCATTCTTTGCAACCTAAATAACATTTTCATTCTTTGCTGCTCAATAAGTAACTCCTTTTTTTCTGCATAAACTAAGCCCAAGTTATTTGGCTGAACACACTGCAATTTATCCATTTAACATACATAGCTACAGCATTTTCCAGAAGAGAAAATCCAGCCCCCATGCCCTTGCATTCTCTGATGGAAGCAGAAAGCCAGGTAGCTGGGTGTCTTTGTGCTACTTCAGGCACCCCAAAAGCACAATGATCAGCAGGGAAGAGGTGGTTTGTCAGAGAGATGTATCAGTAGTTTTTCAGCACTAGGTTTGTGTAGGTGTTGCATAGGTTTTATTAGAGTGTTTGCTCGTGGAATTTGGAGCTCTTTTGGTGCTCTGCAAGTAGGAAGCTAGCATTTAGCTCCTTCCCTTCTCCTGCCCCAGATGCCAGCAGCAGCAGTGTAACACCAGGACAAGGCATCTTTTTAGCACTGCCTCCAAGCTGAGGTTCTGTCTCCACTGAGCACATTACCCTTAGATGTAGATGTGCAATGAAATGAAAAAATAGTTTTCATCTCCTTTAGGAGGTAATTTGGAATCTCTTTTACTGTGTTGTCTTTGATTAAAACAGCAGCCATTTACCTAGTCTGACCAGTGATTTGGATGAAAGACATGAAGAATGATTTCCTTCATTTTTTTTTTTTTTTTTTTAAATCAAGTTCTGCATTAAACTGGGAGGAGACTTAAGGGGGGGGACAAATAGCAGACATCTTATCTCAGTTGTGACTTTATTTTTTTGTTGTGAGTGTTGACAAACCAGAAAGGGCGTTCTTTCTTTTCAGACATACTTTCCATAAGAACTTCAGATACTTATTTTATTGGACAATAGTTTTCCAGGACTCTCTTTCCATAACAGATGTTAGGGAAAAACAAACAAAATAACTGTCTGCTTCCTTCATCCCTGATCAAATCATGACCTCCATTGCATGCTTGTGTAGGGTATGAGGGGCTCGTGCTTTCTGCCTTTCTAAAAGTTGCCTGCATGGTGAGTTGTGATACAAAGAAGAGTAACTCCCCTGGAGAGTTTACAGCACCTATAGGCAACTGTGGAGGAAGAAGGTACCTGGTTTAAATGGGAGGGAGAAGAAGCACATGAAGCAACAACACATGGCTCAAGTGGGGATCGCACTGGGATTTTCACAGCACTTCTGTGGAATTGGGCACAGCCACTTATGGTGAACCCTCACAAACCCCGGGAGGGACATGTTGAAGAGGACCTGTCTGCAGATACACACTGACTGACTGGGCTCTGTGTACTGCTTCTCTCAGCACCCCTGCTCCCTCTTCCCCCATCAGTATTTCAGCATCTTTTCCTCATCGGTGGGTTGTGTTCTGATTTAGTTACTTCTTCAGAAACAGACATTAGCCCTTGAAACGAAGAATAATGTCTTGTCCTCGTGAGTTCAGCTCAGCATGACTGAGCTTGAGTTCAACTGGAGTGAGGCTTTTAACAGTTTTTCTCCTCGCAGGGATGGTGTTAAACACAAGATACAGACATTGCTTCAATTTGCAGCAGTGAAAATCTGAAGTAATTTCACTGAAATAAATGGAGTGAGTCTGTATTTACTGTTGGGCAAGAAGAGATGGAACCTGGGTCTTTGCACTTCTGGAGAATTGAATCTGAGCCAAGAAGCTAATAAATGTGTGCTGTTGTTCCACCATGGTGGTTTCACCCGATGTTTTTCTTAGCGGTGTTTCTGAGTTTAGATATTCCTACCTCCTCTGTCCTCACTATTTGTTCCTCTGACCATTGCCACTTTTCTTCTCAGATGAATAGCTGTAGTTGGGAAAGGAATCTGACTGCATTTTTAAAAATACCATGCAAAGAAAATAATTGCTTCTGAGCTAGGGCATTTCTCTGATCTAAGCTGCATTTCAGTCTGGGGTGGCATGGGGTGAGGTGAAATGAGGGAGTAACTTCAATTGGGCTGGCCCTTGACGAAATGGAAGTGGTTGTAATTTTCAGTCCTTTTCAGGGACCTTGTTTTCTATTTTTGCATTGTTCCCTGTTTTACAAACTGCTGTTGTAACCCGCAGACTCATAAAATGACATTTTGAGTCAAGACTTTGGCAGTTCCATTCTTTACGTAATCCTACTGCATCTTTGGCAGCACTTCACTGTTCATCATTTCCCTTTTGTTATGGTCATTTGTAGGCACCTCTCTCCTAAAGGAAAGGTCCCAGAAGAAGAGATGTTCTCTTTGATGTCATTTCATCATCTACAGCTTGCTAAGTCTGTGATTGTGTCGTTTAGCACTGGATGTTTCAGACTTTAGACTGCGGCTGTCCAAGACGTGAAATTTTACATCCCTGTCTAGGTATCTGTTCAAACCATCCTAAAGACGATCCTTCTGCTGTAGGAGTTTACTTCCCCAAATCTCTCTTCCATTACTCTGTGAAGCACTGATAGTCTCAAGCCACTTCTTCAGTGCTTGCCATACCCCAGATTAATGCTGGCTACTTGGAACTAGAAAGAGCCCACAAATGGGCATGCAGCAGGCACTGCTAGCATTAACCAGAGAGTCATCGCTTTTCCTGCCAAAGGAATGTAATTTCATCAAGGAAGCTTTTCCACTTATTCCATGGAAACCACAATGTGAACTGGGTCTCAAAGTTTGGACACAAAGAGCAATTTCCGTAGAATTTGCATGCATCATTTTTTGATTGCATGCTGTGTGAGGCCCAAGCAAATGATTTTCTTCCACGATTTGCTAAAAATTTGTCTCAATGGAAATAAACTAGGAAGAATAAGTAGTAGATAATGAGGACAGCAGTTTACAGGGGTGTATGGAAATCTTCAGTGATAAGCAAAAGCATATTTAGGGTTTAGACTCTCTCACTCCCTTGAGGTACAGCCTCCTTTAAATGAATGTGGATAGAGGTTCCTATAAATATTGATGCGAATTATGTACATGCTCTGGGAGGAAAATAAACTCCAAAGTCTAATTATTTTATGCTAATAACCTCACTGTAAAGATACTCCCTCATTCGTGGCCAAAAAAAGCAGCAGCAGTTCAAAGAATTTATAGCAGGATGATTATTTCAGCACTTCATTTAAACCAGCCTGTGCTATGACCCAGTGGGGACAAGGGAAGGTTCTGGCACCAAAATACATGGCTGTGCACATGCAACTCCAATGAATAATGACTTTTGTGGTCTTATGGGGCCACTTTTCTGTGCTGTAGGTGATGGCTGAAAGGAGGGACCTGTGACAAATCGGAACCAGGCAGATGTTGCAATCTAGGCAGAACTCCTTTGTTTCTAAGATTTTTGATTATTATTTTTTTAATATTAAAAAAAAATATATTAAAAAATGTTTCTGCTTTAGAAAGCAGCCTGACCAGCAGCCAGTGGGACAGGCAGTTATATAAAAAGCCTCCCTGCTAAGGGCTTGCTGAGATAATGAGAATATGCAGCCTACACTTCCCCTACCCTGTCTCTGCAGTGACCTGAGAAGGGTTGATGGCAGCCTGGTCCCGGGACAAGGTGGGAGAAGCCACCCAGTGGCGAGCTGCCTGCCTTGAACCTGCTCCATGGTGCCGGGCACTGGGGAGCTCAGCAGCTGTGCTCTCTGTGAGCTTCCCGGTGGAAATCGAAGGAAAGCATTTGAAGGTTAAAAGGAAGGATTCTGACATACAGGGTGTCATGACAACCATCAAGGTTACTCCATTGAAACTATCAAATTAAAAACTGTTTGGGGTAAAAGCTAGATGCATAGGACATGGAGTGTTTCTTCTCCTTTTGCAAACCAGTCCCTTATTTCCCAGCTTTTCCTGCCTTCCCTCTCAATGTAGAAATTGGTCTGTGGAAGCCCTTCTGTTTTGGTGCATCCTTTGTGGCAGATGGTCTGTCACTAGCAGCAATACGCTGCTAACCCGACGCTGTGCAGCAGCAATACATAAACCTCTGCTGATTTTATTAGCGTGCTTTGTGATGGGGTTCCATAAGCCTCTGAATCTAGGGGCTAAAATAGTGCAATTGCAAGCTTTGCAGCATACAGCCCGATCAATACAAATTCCAGTTACTTCCTTGTGGGCTGGGAAAGGCATTCATGGGAGCAAGCTCCCTTGTCTTTTCTGCCTGGTGTATTTATGGTAATAGAATAAAAAGGTAGCTGTGCTACACAAAACCACGCTGCTGCTGGGTGCAAGAGCAGATACATGGATGTGAGCAGCCATGTAATTGTGGCTTCCCTCTGTCATGAGATTGGCTTCTGTTTTGTCTCTGGTTTCTAGTTATGAAATTTCCTGAGAGGAGACATTGTGCAGCCCGTCTAATTCCTACTAATTGCCACTTGGAGAAAAAGGCAGCACTTCAGGAAGGTCGCTGTTGTGTGATCATGTATCTCATCTCCATTGAGGTAGCAACGGAGCTCGGAAGGCGTTACAAATGGACAAGGAAGGATCACTAATAAATCACTAGCACTTGTGTGAACCTTGAAGTTTATTACGGGTTTGAAATATTAGAATAAGCTTTGACTTTTTGACAGTTGTTGCTATATCACTTCAGGCAGGCAGCTCTGTAAAATTAGGCTTGGTTTTTATTAAAGCTAAGTGGGTCTTCTGCAGCTGTCAGCACCACCTGGCTGGGGAGGAGTTGACAGCACTGGGCAAGGAGCAGTGCCGGCAACCTGCTGGCATGGTGCAGTGGGGACCCGAGTCAGGACAGTGACTGCAGGAGCTGCTGAAAGAGCATGGCCATTTGTGATAACCTCCTCTGCCTACACAGAGGTTCTGCCTTCTGCTGCAGCTAAATCAGATGCCTCTTGGAGTGATATTCTCTACAGATTTAAAGTGCAACATTTGCTTACAGAACAGAAGGGATAGGGAAAGGAGAATTGTTTTGAACAATGACAATGCAGAGAAGGGTATAAAAGCATGGGATTGTATTCTTCACGGCACTCTGAGGATTGCAGCCAGGAAAATGAAATCAAAAGGTATTTGTGCCTTTTCTGAACTCAGGATTGGGAACACCTGTGTTCAGTAGGATGGAGCCAACTTTTCTTCATGTTCACCTAATGAGTCCCGGTTTTGAGGAATCACAGCTAGTTTTAACCAACTTTTAATTCAAACTTTCTGAAATTAATTTCAGTCAAATTGATTTGGGCTTGGTTCATGATTGTATATAGGACAATGGCATTGACATCAGCTCACCTTCCCTTCCTCCTAATGCCATGATACAATGTTTAATCTGGGAAGCTGCTCTTCGGCTGAGATTCTGGCAGTGCTTTTGTATGATGATTTTTCATTGCCACTGGATCCAGCAGGACCCATCTGCTCAGAAGGGCCAGAAACATCAGAGGAAGCTGAAGATGATTTTTACTCTAAGCCCCACTGCATGAGAGAGGAACCCCAAACAGCTCCCAGCACTGTTACCACAACTGAATACTGGCATTGAGCCTGGCGGGCAGCTATACCAAAATGTTTTTTGTTGTTGTTATTATTTTTTGTTTGTTTGTTTTTCCTTAATCAGAAGCTGTTTAGAAAAGCTGTACACATGGAAAACAAAATAGATCCTCACATAAAGGACAGGGCAATGTAATTCTTCAACAAGTATGACAATATGGCATATTTACTGCTGACATGGGAAGGGGATAATCCATGCCAGTAATTCCATGACAGAAACGTGTATTGTATTTTTCCAAGCAGATGTTTCAAGGCGAGTGATGAGCTGTTAGATGAAATTTGAGTGGGAAGGAGGCTGTGGAGAATGAAGTGGAAATACTGAGTTATGACACAGGTCAGAAGCTAGCTTTTAAGTGCAAGTCTAGGTATTGGGTTGGAGATAAGGGGGGCTGTTTCCAGTACGTGCTCTAGACTTGTTTTAGTGTCTCGTTCCCTGCTGACTTGGTTTCCCTAAGGAGCGACGTGTACCTGCACAGGCATATTGGAAGGCTCTTTTAGGCTGTCCATATGGAGCACACTTAAACTTTGCGTCTGTAAAACAAATTGGCATCTTTAGATAGAAAATGCGTGACATTAGAGGTAAAGCTGCAACAGATGATGCTTTAGGACTGGAAATGAGTTTGGGCATTAGCACAAATGCTCACACATTTGCAAGAAGTCTCTTCTGCCTCAGGGTCGGTCAAGGGTACACTTGAGTGAAGAGAATAATTTTACCTGTTGAGTCTTCCCATATGGACTAAACTGAACAGTTTTTCTCCAAGTGGTATTTTCCTGCAATCCCCACTTAACTGGAGACTTGTTTCATGAAACAAATTATCTTAAAATCAACAGAATTAGGAGAATCTTTAGCCTATGAGCACTTCTGTTCTCTTGGGATATATCAGATAACATATTCATTGCTTGTGTGGGAGCAACAACCATACTAACGGGATCTGTAAATGTAGGTGATATAAAGGTGGGCTGTGTAGGACTTCTCTCCTTGTAGGCTGTTGTGGAGCAGGAAGAAAGTCCTTTGCTGGAGAAGTGCCCAGGATTTTAAAAAGCATCCTGAAGTTATAAATGACGACAAAGAGGGAATTATTAAATTAGAAGATTCAGCATCATATGAGCATCACTCTTCTTTGTACTGCATAAATATATCCAAAAGCCATTCTCAATGCCAAATGATCTGCAATCTTAAAGATGAACTGGGCCTTTTAAACTAAAACCTTTTTATACCATAGAGAGAGTGCAAATATAACTTAGACCTACTTTGAGGCTGCTGTATCAGCTGAAAGACTGATGATGGCCTTAGTTATAAAAGAAAATAACTCCCTGAAAAGATTTTTACTGTTGAGGAGAAAGAACAAGGTGGTTTTTTTCAAGCATGATGCTTTAAAAATCATTTATTTGCAGCAATTGGCAAACGGATGTAAGAGAAGGAAGAGCTTTTAGTTGCAGCAACTGATTTTGCAGCAAAGAAGGGACGGTGTGCAGTAAATAGAGTGCCCTACGTGCATGGGCCCTTTTTTTTTTTTTTTTTTTTTCTGTCACCAGGCATGCTGTTTTTCCACCTGCACGGAGATGTGGTTGTTCTGATTGATGTGTGTGGCCTGCTGTAACTGCTGAGCCAGCAAAGTTCCCCACATGCTGCTGATAAAATATCCCTGTGGTTTGCAGTGTGACCCACTGGTGAGACTAATGCAAGCAGTTGCATCCCATCTCTGGGGAATTTCATTCTAACAGCGATCTTTGATTTTATAACTGAGGTAGCTGTCTTGCAAAGAGACGTTGCTTGAGATATAAATTACTCTGACTTTTCTGTCATTATATGCCATGAAGTGTAATGTCAGCTTCTCCAGGTAGGATAACAAACAGTTTTTTATTCCTTTGGAAACACCTTAAGATTTCAGAAATGCTCCTGCTCCCATTTTGGCTTTTTTAAGCACTGAAAAAAATGGAAATAAGAACAGTGTTCCTAGAATAGCCAACACCTGCAATAGTACTGTTCCTGCTATGACCCTCATGCCAAACTGAGGAGACAGCAGCCATGTGAATCAGAGTTTGCTTGCTGTTGAGGCTCTGCACTGCGTATCAAGATAGCCATGGCTTTTTCTCTGTTTCACTCTTTCCTCTCAATAAATTCTATTTTGAGAAGAAAAACGAAAACAAAAACAACAACAACAAAAAACTTTGTAAAAGAGGGCATGACCCCAAGAAAATTTCAGTTTTACCAAATTGGCATTTTCCTTTGCAGACCATTTATACTCAGCATTCATTTTACATTGCAGTCTAAACAATTCACTTGCATTTCAAAGTAGAAGCTGGAGGAGCACTATTGATTGCTTAGCTGAGCAGGTTGAATATGATCTGCAGCCTACTCTTACACATTGATCCCTTGTCTCTTTACTCACTGCTTCCTGAATGTCACTGAACTGTGAGAGGCCTGCTAAATGGACAAAAATATTGATTTATTTTTCCCTTCTTTTATTTTTGAAAGCTCCTTATTTACCAAGCACTGAACTAACATCGGGAAAATGAAAGGTCACAAAGAAAGGCAGAAGCAAGTTGATTCTGGAATTTATGTTTTTTTTTTTTTTTTTTTTTTATTATTATTATTTTAATATGAACTTGGTTGATACATGAGTTCTTTTTGTTTCCATCCAATTCCATTCCAATTGTGTTTCCATCAAGAAAGGTTAATTGCCTGAGTGGACCCCTTGAGTTGAGGCTGTTTACTTGAATGTCTTAGTGTTGTCTGATTGATGCTGAACTTCTGTGGTAGTTTCCTAAATGGCTGTACCTCTGTTGTTATAATTTTCAGCAATATTTGCAGAGAAGTTAGTGAGCAGCCCCAACTATGCCAAGTTTTGCTGTGTGAGGCAGTGAGAAATGGTTATTCTCTGGAGAGTCTAACAGGGGTAGTGTTTAACCCTTGTTTTGTGCTACTGGGAGCATGATGTTTTTGCAGTGACATGTCCAGAGAGTGGAGAAGAAAGTTCAATAAGCACAAGCTGGAGTCAGGAAAAACTTAGAAAACATCCCAAGAGTGATGACTGGAGACAGCCTCAGTGTCCAGAAGTTTTGGTATCTGTCGATGATCTACATAAACTCAGAAGCATTTGAGCAGTAAAATGGGGCTGGTTAGAGAAAGTGGAAAACTCTTGGACTGTTACAGAACATCTAAGATTAATAAACCAAAAAAGCAGCAGGTCCTTGATATGTGATGACACTGTTTTAGCTAGTAACAAAATAAAAAATGAGCAGCAAGGTGGAAGAAGAATGGCTAAGAACAATGAAAGATGGACACATTTTATAGTGAACATGACTTATTCTAGAAATCAAAGCAATTCTCATGCTGTCTATGCTAGTCATTATGAAAATACCCATTTTTAAATGTATAAACCAAAAAATAATACAGTATTTTAATGGAAAGAAATGCATTATTAACTTTCATGAAATCTTGGATATCAAAACCAATTTTATTCCTGTTTCTTTTGTTTAGAAATCACAGGTATGGTTGTGTTGATTACTATTTTGTTTCAAAGGCTTTGTACTTCAACAGCTGCTACATTTTTGGTGTAGCTGTTCTGATTGCACCTACCTGGAGGGGCAGGATAGCCAGGGGAAAGAATCTATATACACAAAACTCCCCAGGGACTAATGATTGTAGGTAGAGAAGGCACTTGGAGACTCTTTTATGCACCAGAGACACCTCCAGTTACCGACAGGGACCCATTGCTATGTACTCATTGCTATGAGAGACTCGTGAGAATCTTTGAAAATTATTAGCTTGCTTGAGAGGAGAGGTTTTCATTTAATTAGTAAATACTGGGTGATTAGTGACACTCTCAAGCTCCCTGACATTTCTGCTTATTCTCTCCATGCCTTGAAATAGGCTCCAAAGGTTTAAAATCAAGAGAAAGAATCCAACGTCAAGACAAAAAGCATAAATTTTCTGCAGCACCATGGCCAGATGAAGTCTCACAGCCTTACCACCCCACGTTATCGGTTAATGGCTACATTAGCTAGCTACACCTGGAAACCAGTCCCTTCTGGTATTACTGGAAGAAAAAAATAATGTTTTGTTTTGTTTTGTTTTTCACGAGTGGGAGGCAGATCTTTAGCAGGCTAGAGCACACTTCCCTCTCTGTGAGGATGCAGCAGGTGGGGAAAGATTTCTGAAGATTTATTTTCAAATATCTAGTTTTAGCATTTGACAGATTTTTTGGGTAGAAAGCCATGCACTCGATCTGGAAATGGCAGCTGGAATCCTTTACCATTGGTGCTCTGCACTTTTCTGTTAATAATTTGGCATTTTTGTTACCAGGAACAATGTGTACTTTGAAGAACAAGTCTCAGTTTTCTTAACTGAGAGCTGCTGAGATCCTGGCTCTGCCTGGGAGCCCTGGTATCACTCCCTGGACCCTCCCCTGGGGTGTCTTCAGCCACAAACAGCTCCCATGACTGTATGGCAGAGAGCTCAGCTTCCCATTGCTCATTGAAGAATCAACCATGAGGTCTAAAAATGAAATGCATTTTTAAGAGTAGGCAACAGGAGCTCTGCTTTCGAGATTTGTCTCTATTTGTCAGGGAGCCAAGTCCTTGAAAGTCCAGCTGACTGAGAATGGGTAATGCACCATAATCTGGGAGCGATACTTGGCCACATCCATTCCCAGGGAGCCCACACTGGCATTTAAAAGTCATTCGGTTTTGTTTGGTTCATCTGACTATAGGTACAGTTCAAGTAGGTCTGAACATTTTTTTTTTTTCCCTAGTGAGGATGGTCAGCATTATTTTTTTTATTTTGTAGTGGCCCATCTCACAAGTCTTCATTACTTTGGGGCTTTAGGAATAACATAGAAGCATATGAGATGGGTACTCTTTGACGTCTTCAGAGCTTCCAAACAGCAAGCATCTGTTGGACAGTTCAGGTGGTGAGTGTGTATTCTGTGAATGGGGTCAATATTTCTCTAACAGACATCTCTCTCTTATTTTACATGGATGGAGTGGACAGTAAAATTAAATGTTTTCATCTGTGTTTACTTAGAAATCAAAGGTGAAAATTAAGCACACATTAACTCTGTAGGGGCTTTGAAATTAGAGAGAGGGGATGTCATTTGTGGCTAAGACCCTGACAAGCTTCTGTAGGTGCTTGATATCCCATTCTCATTCCTTTTTAAAGACAGCTAGGTGTGCAGATCACTCAGGCTCACTTGAATTTTTTCTGCCTCCATCTTCTGTTGTCACCATGTTTCTTTTTAGCAACAGTCAGGAGAGCTTTCCGCTAGCTGGAGGAGGCTTGTTGGAAGATGCCTTCAGGTATCTGGACACACTGTTCTGAGCCACCCTCATTCATGGAAGATTGCTCCTCTGCACAACTGATAGGGCCTAAGCCTAACTTCTTTAAAAATACAGGCAGTTGGTTTTCAACTTCATCCTTCATCTTCAGGAGCACACCTGTGTTGACCCTGAGCCTTTAAAGAAAAAAGATCCACCATATCCTTTGGTCATCCTTGATCATCTCACTGCTATGTTTTTTTAAAACAGCCATGCAAGCCATGCCCACTGCATGTCATCACTGAGACTGTCTTTTTCCTCTGGAATTTTCCCTGAATTCTCATGTTCCGAAGTTCTTGATTCTTGAGGTTGGGGGCTGAGTGCACTGTTCCACTTTTTTTTTTTTATATACCCACTGGTATAATTTAGTAAATCTGTCATTTATGCTCAGTATAACAGAGTCATTTAACTTCAGGAGCTCACCAATACAATTAACCCTGTTCCTTCAAAATGATTGACTTGGCATTCACAGGAGCATGGAGCACAGTTAGAGTGCTGTGGTTTCTGGCCCTCCCGGTGCAGTACTGCAGTCAATTGATTATTTTGTTAATTTGTTCTGCATCAGTATCCTGCTGGTTTATTATCATCCAAGTATATTAAAAATCAATACTTGCACCTTTTTTCCTTGTAAGTGTCTTATCATCCATGGACTACCTTCTTTGATCCATGGCCTTCATTCTGATAATGACACATCTAGTAAATTTGCATGATTTAGTCACGTGCTAACAAAATATATGATCAGATTTTGCTCACTACTTAAGGTTGTATCATAATGAAGAAGGAATAAATGAATTAGGAATGAAATAAACACAAGCTGCTATTGCTGACAAATAAGCCTAAATTTGAGACAGTAAAAACCAGGCTAGTTTTGTAAGGAAATCTTGTTCATTTGCTAATTTCTAATAAGCATCATGTTTCACAGGCTCAAATCCTTTAGAGATGCTATTATCAAAAGTCCATCTTACAAACACTGATTTTCCTGTTTCAGTTAGAGAAATAAGTATCTGAAAGATGACACGGGGGTGCATTGTGGATCCGACTGAGGGCTGGATTACAGGTCTGATCATGACAGAAGTGCATGGGATTATGGCTGTTATCAGAATGTTCTTCAGTGGTTTTCCACCATTCCACACGCAAAGATGTGATCCTAAGCTGTCTCTTTTATGTTTTGTTAAAACATATGACCTGCATCATGATATTCAATGCATTTATGTTACTGATAACACAGGAAGGACTGCTCTTCTTTAGGAAGAAACCTTTAAAAGAGAAGCAAAATCAGATGTGGTCCTTCTCTAGACCTAGTCTCTCTAGACTAGGGATGAAAGCACAAGTTTTCAGCTGAGGAAAAGTGCTATTTTTGTAATCGAGATACCCTGTTGGCAAGAGGACAAGGATTCACTCAAATGTGCTAAATGCACAATTCTCCACTGAAATCATTGGAATTGCGTCATCCTTTGCCAGGATAAATTTGCTTGATTGGGGATTTTTTTCTGGAATATATGGGAGTTACCAGATCTTCGGATCACATTTTCATCAGGCAAGTTCTTGCTTCTTATGCAGGGTAAGTTCCTTACACAAGGTGACTGATGAGGCAGTCTGTAGCTCTGGAGAGTGGAAAGGTACCAGGGCTTTACCCAAGGCTTTCAACCCATTTCGTGACTTAGATGCAATTGTGTGAGTTGCCACCATTACTGAACTTAGATGGAAAAACCTTTCTGTAGTGTAAGAGGCCTCGGGCTTTCTGAGACTGTTACTCTTCAGATGGTAATATGCTGTACACCTTAGCTCCATGTCAAATATTCAGAAAACAGCCTATAGAGGGGTTTTAGTTCAGAGAAGGTTATACCTCCTTTTCATATATATTTCCTTGTCTCAGGAAATTATAATGTAATGTAATATAATACAAAAAAACAAATTATATTTTATTGTAAAGATGTAACAAATCTGATAAATGAGATGATCCTGAAGAGTGAAACCAGCCTGTGCTATTTCTGCAAACTGCTCCCCACTTCCTCCAGCTCGCTTAAAGAAAAGCCATGGCTCCGAAGCCTTGCTTTTTAATTAGAAGAATTTCTTTTGTGCTACATCCTAATTCAGTGCCTTAATGCAGCAGGTCCTGCAGAGCCAGCAAGCTTGCGTGGGAGCACAAACGCATGAAATCTTTTTCTCTGGCATCCCTCTAAGTGAGGGTTGGCTTCTGTTCGTAATTATTTGATGTGGTGACAGCTTGGGGTTTGCAATTGCAAGCACAGAGGCAGGGGTGGTAACGGAGGAAGGCATAATGACAGGTGATTGCTCTGTTGTCTCCATGGCATCACTGAGCCTTATCTTAGAGGTATCAAACAGTGTGCTTATACCTTTCTTTATACAGGTACCTGGCACCACTAAGTACACTTCATATGGTTCTTGCTTAATCACTGTCCTCTTTTCAGCTTATTTTGTTTTAGTTTTTTCTTTTCAGTCTTTTCTGCTTTTACTGAATGTGAACAAGTAATAGAAACACATAGAAATGAAAGCTACCAATTTAGTATTTTATCATTTTGTACCTTTAGCTAAGGAGTTGGAGTTCACACAAGTAGATTTTTAGAAACATTGATACAGCCTTTTAGGGCAGATTATTGATTTCCAGTAGCCTCAGTCAGAGTGGGTCAGGTACCCAGTGCCTCAGCCTGCTCCCTGTGCATTGGTATTAGGCTTTCATGGTTATAATGAAGCAATGTAGCTGTGAGGAAAACAGCTTTTAGCTCCAATCAGTTAGATCCCAGTTTCATCTCAGCCTTAGGCACCTCACTGAGGTCTGTCTTTTGAGGCTCCCACTTTAATTAACGGAGACAGAAGGACACCTCCAAGAATGACTCAACCAATCTAAGGGCTGATTTAGCCTGTGGATGAATTTCTCCTCTGCTGATTTTGACACTACGTGAGTTACTGTGACACAGCAGGGTAACTCCTGTATGCATCTTCTTAATCAGAAGTGCCAAAGCCACACATGTAGAAATGGCTACATAAGTTAGGAGATTTCTTTAATAATTGTTTTTTGTTGTTGTTGTTTGTTGTTGTTATTGTTGTTGTTCTTTTTGCCTTTTTTTTTTTTAATTAAATGCCTAAGGAAATGTTAGTCTGTTTGCTGCCTTCTTTCTGCTTCTCAAGGTGTTCCCAATTAATGATTTTCAGCTTTTCTGTTTGATCAAGAGGGATGGATTTTTTTATGATGCTGCCGATTATTTTTTAATGAGATGCTTGGATTATCATGCTGTCTTGGTTCTAGGTGTTAGGCCAAACAGAGTATGCCAGACTTGAGAGCATGTCTGCAAGGTGTGTTAACACATATTGGAACAATTACAAGCAATTAGTGGTGTCCTTTTGGAGAGTCCTTTTACGTAGGTACAAATTAGATAATTATGGTCTGACATTTGTAGTTTCTGCCTCCAAAGGCATTTGTGTGTCTGTTTTCTTGTTTTCTACAGTGCTTAATTATGTTTACACATGAATTTGCAGTTCATAAAAAATAGGATCTCTAAAAAAACTGTGGCTGCTTGAGTTTCATAACCAGTATTCTCATGTCTTACATTTTTGCCAGTCTTGTCCACTTAGTCGCATTTTCTCACTTAGTTTTTCTTGACAATGTATTTATTTATCACTTATTTATTGCAAAGATAATCCCTGAAAGTGAATGGCTCAGTAAGATGTGTTTTTGAGAACTTCAGAAGTACAATGGGAACACAGCCCCAGCTACTTTTCTCCGAACAAATCATTTGCAGGAAAGGCAAAAGAGGTATACTCTGAAAAAGGCATACTCTGAAAATATGTGCATTAAAATCTGAAAAGGTAAAAGACATCATGGCCCAGACATGCAGCCTCATTTTATCAATTGCCTGCAGTTTGGAGCAGTCATGTCGGGAATTAGTTAAATAATTTTGTCATCTAATAATGGCAGTGATTTTGATTCTGATGGCTCGGAGAAAGTAAAGCATGGCAAGAAGATCCATGACACTAATGATGTCTGAATAGAGACTGTTTCTTGTGCAGATTCTCGGGTATATAACATTTGATCAATCTTTAGCTTTCCTCCAGGTAGGACACTTCTGGGTGTCTCTCCTCTACATAGCCATCTTCTTCCCAAGAATTGTATTAGCCCTTGAGCTCTGCCTCTTTGCAAATTTCAACTGAAATCAGCCACAGGATTGAATGAATAACACACACACAAATAATGTGATTTCATAAGCCTTCTCTCTCCTGAAAACAATGCTAAAAAAAATCATAGTTAAGAACATTGAGCTAACGATGTAAAAATTAACCCTTCCAGGTAAAGAAAGCTGTGCAACAGGAAGGCTTCAGCAGAAGGAAGAGAGGATATAGAGATATCAATGACATTGACATCAACATGAATGATCCTTTATTTACAAAGCAATGGTATCTGGTAAGTTTGAAAGAAAATCACAGTAATCCTAACTAAATAATTGGTGTTCAAGTTTTTCCATGCCATTGCAATGTCTTGCAAGCGTTCTTTCCAATTCTCTCACAAGAACTTGGGAATGGATCCAAGACACTGGCCTGTTGTTTTTAACTGTTCCTCTTTTATGCTGGGAAGACCCAGCAAACTTCAAGAGCTAAATTTCATTTCAGTCAACAGAAAGATCCTTAGAAGGCTTGAAAGATAACTGTTTTGGTGTCCTGTGGGCATTCCTGGTGTGCTGATGTGACCCCTAAAACTGCATATGAATCATGTCTTTGAGCTGTTGCCAGGTAAAGCATTGTTACAGAATTATAACAAAAAGTTCTAGTGTACTAAATAGAAAAGTTTGAGGTTTTACTTTTCTTGTAGAAAATTGAATACTGTTTAATTGATTTTCTTCTGTCAAAAGCAGAGCAGCTGAAAAGTGATGAATTTGGGCTTTAGGCCAATGTCAAAATAAATTAACGTTTTACTAATTTGTTGCATTTTTAATGTGTCCCATTTTACAGGGAGAAGTTTTTAGTCTTAAAATAAAAAATATTTTTTTACATAAAAGTAGCTAAGAAAGATATTTTTCTCTTAAAAATGTGATAAAGTAACTTTGCTGCTTTAACATTGCAACCTATTTGCAGTAAAATACTTTGTAAATGTAATATCATCTTGTACACTTAAGATGGCTCTTTTTGCTTGTGAAAAGTGTTTCTTGTTCTCTTTCCTTTTAATGCATGTCCTATGTTTTATGAATCCATCAAATATGTCTGTTAATTTTTTCTAATATGAGAGTTGCCAGATGAATGAAGGCATGTTAGCATGGATGGGACTTCATCCTTGATGGAATAATAAAGTGTGAATTAATTCACTTCTTTGTGATACTTCAGTCAATCAAAATGTTACAGTGATAAAAATAACCATATTTTTATCAAGCTATGCATGTAGTTTTTAGGTTTTAAAGTGCACTCAAATGCACTTTGATACAATGTGTCTGACACAAAGTTGAAGTTTTGCATTTGGAAGAGCAGCATCTGTATTATGTTTACCATGAAACTTGAGAAACTTGTGAATGAGACTGGTAAACATGACTAGTGCCTGAAGACACAGGGGGTTGCCCTTAACCCCACGTACAGTCACGTATCACAAGTACAATATTGGACAGGACCCTTGAAGTTTATCTGCTGAACCTTCATGCTCAAAGCAGGCTGAATTAGTTTATCAAAGTCATTTCTGGCACTAAACCCAGTGGTTTAGTGACTTCCAGTAGCTCCCTGCTTTCAAGAAAAAAAACATTACCTGCTCATAAAAAATTCCTCTGTAAAACTACTGGAGTAACTTTTGCTAGCTTGACCCACTGCCCTTACATGCTTGAATAGAAAAATCCTTCTTTGGGTTGAACAGATTCAGGGTTTAACCAAATCTTATAAGCCCTGAAGAAGTGAATTTACTGTCACCACCTGCTTTTTTTTAATCCCTGCATTATTGCAGTAGATATGATTACATGTATCTGTGCACCCCAAAGCAAATTGGACATATTTTCCATACCAAAGAAACATGTAAAGGTATAATGGAAAAATCAATGGCTGTGGTAGTGTGTCTATCAAGTAAAAATACATATATATATATATAAATATATATTCTTCTTTTTCACTGCTGTATTAGATTAACACTGGTCAAGCAGATGGGACTCCCGGACTTGACCTTAATGTAGCTGAAGCATGGGAGCTGGGATACACAGGGAAAGGAGTTACCATAGGAATTATGGATGATGGTAAGTGAAGACTTCATGCTAATTTGATATTTTAAAGTAGCTTTTCCCATGCAAAGTCAAAAAAAAAAGATTAAAAAGTAATAATAGATTGCTTATAGTGCTGAGACTTCCAACCTTCAGGGAAAATACGTTAAAAAGCCTTCAATAGGGACACAGAGGCATGGATATCCAAAGCACTAAAAGTAGCTTGCTCAAACAGAGGTCTTCCAGGGCACACTATAACAACCATTAAGCCAAAGGAAAGACTCCCCTTGATTTCAGTAGGCACTGACTGAAAGTCTTAATTGCCTTGCAAAAAGTACTTAAGAAAACATTTTCAGGGTTACATTATTCTCAAGGTCATACTTGACAGCTGAAATAATTAAACACTTTCATGCTGAATGTCAATAAAGACCTGCATATTAAATACATTACTAATTTGAGGCTAAGTTCAGAGAAGATGAAGATAAAAGATACTGTTGAAGTCACAGCTGCTTTACCCATGGATTCCTTGCTGAAGTACATGAATTCTGTGTAGTCTTTCATTACTTCTCTTTGGGCTACATTTTGAAAGTTTTGTTTTTATGGTGACTGAATAATATTAAAAATAAATAAAAAGGCTAGATCCACCTATGTTTGCTAGGGTCAGCTGAGTTCTGTCCTCATTCATTTCTGTTCCTCAACTGCTCACTCCTAAGACAGGGCTTTTCTGGAAGTATGAAAGTAGTACACGTATGTATATTGATGTCATGAGAAATCACATCTTTACTGATCCCACAGAGGCAGGACTTTGCTTTCAGAATGGCAACGCATGACTATAATGGGGATCACAACAAACTAAGATTCAGGTCAAATAAAGCTATTGAGAGGTGTTAGCCCATCAGATACAGCTTTTAGAGAAGGGAGTATTTTGACTTGTATTCTCTTCCAGTAAATCTGGAAGTAAATCTCCCATTTGGATCAGCAAGGCTCTCCACGGGTGCAAGGGTCCCTTCTTGCAAATCTAACGCTAAGGACCCTATGTAATGGGAGGTAATATTTTCATCAGAACAATTGCAGTAACATGCCATTCTCTTTGCAGATAAAATCAGCCACATAAGAACGGGTTGGTTGGAAAAACAGGGCAGAGTAATGTTCAAAACATAACATGAGATTAGCGGCCTTTTCTTTGTACATTTTCACTGGATATGTAGTAGGTCAGCTTATCCCATGTGAGCGTAGATCTGCTGCTTCTGTTATTCCATCCATGAGGATATGTATATTTGCCATCTTTGGAAAGATTTAATGCAGTAGTATGAGCATATTCTGCACCACTGCCCTGTTACAGGCTTTAGCATACCACTAAAGTGCAGAGCCACCGTTTAAATTCATGCTGTGTAAAATATCAGGGTTTCTATTTGTGTGCATGCTCTTGATGGCTTTGTATATGGTATTCTTGTTTTCTTCTCTGACTTGCTTAGAGATCCAGGGGACCTGAGAGTTCCTTCTGGAAGAGTTTTTCAGTGCTTGTAGTGCTAGGTCCAAATCAGATAAGTCCATGAGCTCTTATTGAATATTTGACTGGTTTTGAATTTCTGGTTTGTGTCAGCTTTTTTGAACCATGTATATGAATGCTCACAATCTAGATTTTTAAGTGTCATGATATTGCACTTCATGAGGCCAACACCTCAGACTGCAACCTATGTCCAGATATTTGCTAAAACAGTCTAATCCAACATGTTTCCTATCATTCACATAGTCAAACATATTTGCCTGAGTGATCTCCCCAGGTCTAGTTTAGGTAGTTTTCTGTCTACTTAGTTTATCATTTTCAGTGTTTAAATTACTCCTTGTTTATATTCTGTACTGATCCAGTGCTTGCTGACGTTCATAGTTTGGTATGCTTTGACACCAACAGCACTTTGTATAAAGATAAATTGCTATTTAAACTAGTCTTACTAAACAAATATGATCTAGTTTACAAAACAGGCCAATAAGTTTTGTCACTGAGCACCCCTTCTCAACTGGCACCTGGATTTTGACATAAATGATTTAAAACTCCTAGCTGGGACTGCATCAGAAATGATGCTGCAATTTTTAAGTCAACATGTAAAAATTGGAATCGCACTTCAGTCAGTTGCATTATTTGCCTTGATTGTTTTCCTGTGTTTGCAAAGGAATCTTGTTTTGTTATGTGATCATTAGAAAATATTTTTTTTGAAACTGTTAACCTTTGGTTTGTGATCTGTCATTATTTTATTGCAGGAATTGATTATCTGCATCCTGATCTTGCCTCTAATTATGTAAGTACATGCTGACCTTTTCTGTAAAATGTGGATTTTCTTATTGTTATGATCCCTTTTTGCTACAAAATTTTAAACAATGAGTAAAATAACAGTACATCTGAACTACTGATCTTACAGATGATACATTCCACATCGAAATAAGCAGAATAAAAATGGGACTGCCTGTGCAAGGAATGAAAAGGTGACAAGGCTTTTTGTGCAGGAATGACAGTGCTGCCTCACATTAAATAAGCTGCAGTTTGCAGTATTGGATTTAGGGCAGAAATTAGTAACCTGGGAATTGGCTCTAAATCCTGCTGTTAAGATGCAGATTGCACCTGTCACTTGGAGGGCCGCAGAGCTGTGGGCTGTGGCAAGGCTGCTATTGTTCACCATGGCTCCAGCATTTATTAGCTTTTGAAACCTCCAGGAACTGCTTAATTTCTTTATAACAGGTGATTTGGTCCAGTGCTCCAAAGCACACGCAGGGCAGATTGTGTATTATCAGCACATGCTTTGTCCATTGATTGTTCCTCGAACCTACCTCAGGCTTACCTTCAGACTTGAGGCTTTTTATCTTTCTTAATTCTTCCTGGCTCTCCCCAGCCTCTCACTGACACTAGCTCCTGTCTCCAGGTATCTACAAGGGCTCCCAGCACCCTCAGACTATGGGCTGCCCTTGTTATTTCAGGCAGTTCCCTGGCCTTGCAGTGTTTCTACTTTAGGTCTTGCTATTTTCCTGCAGTCAGTGGCTTTCTCACTAGAAGCCAAGGCTTCTTCAGCTAAACAGCAGGGTTTGGTTTTTAATTGCAATTAAATTTAAAAAAAAATAAAAAAAACCAGGAAGAACGGCTCAAAATGAGAAAGATTGACAATTCTTTTATGTATTAGTTGTTGCAATTTGGAAAATAATAAAAATTGCACAGAATGAAAACTCATTCCTTGTAGTAAACATCCAAACACCTTTGGTGGAGGATATATAAATATAGAAGATCTTGACTTTGGACAAGAAATTTGAGAAAAAGCTTTACTGCAGAGGTGAAGTGTACTCTGTATGAACTGGCTTACTAACTTGATAGCAGGCAGTTAAAACCTGTGCCCTAACTGCAAAATCCTCACCCAAGAGAAATAACTCAGTAGAATGCTTCCATAAATTGATACAAATAAAGATGTTATTAAAAGATCTTTGCAGGAATTGTTCTCCGCATCTTTGTTTTTAGCTTATGATCTAGGGCCAGAATGTGCTTTTTACTCACTTGCTTTTACAGCAGCAGGCATGAACAAAGCATGAGAGAATATTCTGTTCCTAAAAAAACATGTTTCAAATAAACAAGCTAAACCTGCATTATCGTATCCGATCTAATGGCAAATGAGTATATTTCTGTTGTTAACAGTGAACCAAGGATCATGTCCAGAAAGTAAAAATAGATTTCTTAGTATTACAGTGTTTTTCTCTTTTATTTCTAAGAATATTTTTCTGTTTGATAGATAAATACTTGTCAGGCTTAGCAGAAATGTATTGGTTTTAGAGTGGCTATACTGAATATTTTACAAATTAATGAAACTAACGTGGAGAATGTAATGGTAATGCACAGACATGATGCTAGAAGTCAGAAAGCAGTGGAGCTGGACACAGACCAAGAACTATTGGGCTGAAAATCGGAGAAAAAAAAGCTGCCTGGGAGTAGGGAAAACTAATCTGTGATGGTAAACGTGAAAGACCTGTGCAGAGAATGATCTTGAGATGAGAATCTGAAAAAGTCTGTGTGGCAATGGCTTTGACCCAGCGAAGGGTGATCCTGTAGTGGAGCAGTGATTGGGCTGTTGGGGGACAAAAGATTGCCTGTCCAATGCAAAATGCAGGGCTGGTCCTGGCTTTGGCAGGGCAGATCAGTAGCCAGACAAAGGGGAGAAAAGGCTGTGGAACAAGTGGTTGGTGAGACAAATAATCTTTTATAGAGCAGCAGAAACCCCATCTGAAAGATCACAGTCTTAAAGGAGATGTAAGTCAAATGTTTTTAATACAGAAGTACAAAAATATGAGCTGAATATACCAGAGGACATGGCAAGGAAGTGTACTGATAAATTAGTACATTATGGGCAAGGTAAACAGTAAAAAGGTAAACTTGGTAAGCAGTAAAGCTGCTGGCACCTCCGCACACAGAGCTGGCTGCTGTGGCTTTTCTGAGAGGTGGGCAAGGCTGTTCCTGTTCCTGCTTCTGCTGCAAAAATCTGCCTTCTCCTCCCTCACCGAAGCATAGCACAGTGGTTGCAGGGCTTGGTTCATCCATGCTTTGCCTCTCCTCCTCTCCCTGCAGGGCTAAGCAGGCCTCTTTGAGTCCTAGGAGAGCCTGCTGTCTACTATATGTCTATAGTACATATGTCTTTATGTCTATAGCGTCTACTGAGTCTCAGAGGCCATGGGGGACATTTTTCCCAGTAGGCAGGAATTTGGGCACGAACTAAAGACAAGAACTTAAATTCAGCTGAAGGAAAGATCAGCTGAGACCAAGAAATGCAATGAAGTTGGTCTCATAGGAATGAGTTGTTAACTCTCTTCAGGCCAGCATAACAATTGCAATCACCTTCACATGGTTCCTGTACAACGAGTTTGGCATCTGCTGGCATTTGCACTTTGGGGCAGCTTTCTTTTAAGTTGCATTGTTTGTTTTTAGGAAATTAAAAGCCTACATCTTATGTGTCACTGGTGTGTACATGCCTACATGCCGTGGCAATATCTGTTCATCTTCATGGAAAACTGGGAACAATTAGAAAGTCTCTCAAAGGTGGTGTTTTCAGCACGTTAGCATTTTTCAAGTATAAACACTTGGCTTTGGTTACTTGATTTAATTTGGCTTTTATGTTTTTGACTTGCTGGTTTGCTGCTTGAACTGTTTAATGGGGGGTTAGCACTTAGACATAATGGGGTCAGGGAAGAGAAAGTGCTTTCTAAAGACAAAAAGCATTTTGTATTTTTTCTTAAACATTTACGAGATATGAAAGGACATCCAGGTGCCCCAAAGAAGGGCAATGAAGCTGGTGATGCTTCTAGAGAACTATTCTGACGAGGATCAGCTGAGGGAGCTGGGGTTGTTTAGCCTGGAGAAAAGAAGGCTCAGAGGAGACCTTATCACAATCTACAATTACCTTACAAGAAGCTATAGCAAGGTAGGGATCTGTCTCCTCCATGCACCAGGTGATAAGACAAGGCGCAATGGCCTTAAGTGGTACCAGGGGAAGCTTAGGTTGGATATTAAGAAAACTTTCTTCACTGAAAGTGTTGGGAAGTATTGGAACAGTCTGTCCAGGGAAGTGGTTGAGTCACCATTCCTGGAGGTCTTCAAAAAAAACGTAGATGTAGATGTAGAGCTTAGTGATGTGGTTTAATGGTGGACTTGGCAGTGCTAGGTTAAAGGCTGGACTAGATGAAGTTAGAGGTCTTTTCCAACCTAAACGATTCTATAATTCTATATACTTAAAAAGGAGTATGCCTGTTCATGGTCTGGATGGACTGCTCTCCCAGCACCCCTCCAGCAAGCTGCAGCACAGCTACTTGCTGTTTGGGAATTAGGGGGTTATTGCAAATCTGGAATTTTCCATTCTGTGCTGTGAATGCAGAGAGACTCATTGTCAAAGGATCGATATTTTCTTCCAAGCCTTGGAAACCCTGCAGAGGTTCAGCCTTCAGGAAATTATTTTTTCCCACAAAGAGAACCCTTCATTATGAACTGATAATTAAAAAGCTGAAGCCTAATGTACTCCATGCTTTTCTTTCAACTCAGACTGTGCATATAAAGCCAGCAATTTTCAGGACTGGCTTCTCTAAGATACAGCATCTGAGTGAGAAAGAAAAGTGAAGTAACAAAGGCTGCATATTAGATGCCTCTAATAAAAGAGGAGAACAGCAGTTGCTGGGGTGTAGATGACAAACTTAAGTACGTTGTTTTAAAGCAAAACCTAAGGGAGCAAATGGCAATTTGTGCCACGAACATAAATATAAGCTGATCTCTCCCTCACATAAGTTTGTATTCTGGAACTCTTACACTTGGCACCGTGTCTGCTGGTGAAGGTCAGTGTAGCTGCATTATCCCGCTTGGAGCAGCAGGGAGCTGATCATCTCAGGCACGTGGATTTATCACTGATTAGCAGCAGTGAAGAAAATCAGAATCCCACCAAGACACTCAAGCCAGGAGTTAAAAAATTGCTGGTTTCAGTGTCTGAACTCTGTCTGAAGCTAAAAGCTTGTTTAAAAAAAAAAAAAAAAAAAGAAAAAGGGGAGGGAGAGAACATAGCAAACTTTTGCTGTGAGAAAAGTGGAGGTGACTATATGAATAGAAAACTTGTTTAAAAAAGAAAGTATTGCTACTTGTAAAATGTGAATCATGTAGCAGTTCTTAGTAATAGTGATACGTAGTAATATAAGATATTCAGATAAGAAAATAAACGGAAATCCGTGGAATTATAGAGATGTAAAACGTGTAAAAACATGCAGTCATCCCAGCAGTGTTTTCATTGCTGTCCTTCCCATAACTTTCTGTCTTTTCTCCTCTGTAACGTGTCTTTCTGGCACACCTTATGTTCCATCTACCAAGGTCCTTACCTTGAGCTGTCACTCAAGCTGCACGCAGGAAGGGATTTCCTGAGCAAAACAGGCCTCGTGTAAGGAATGAGGGAAGACTTTCTGGAGTTACCCTGGGGTTAAATGATGTTTTCTGTCATCTTCACATTTTGTGTTGAAATGTGAAGACCTGGTAGACTTACCTGTCTTCTCTCTCCACTTAATTACAGCTCCAAAGACAAAACAGTCTCCCTCACAACTTTTGGTTGCTTGTCACCAGCTAATATGATAGCAGCTCCTCCTGCCCTGCTGGGAGACACACAGAAGCATATTTTGGGGATAATTATCTTATCACAGAAGCAGCGAAGCAGGGAAATGTTCTACTTCTGTTATGACCTGCAATTTCCATTGTTTGCTAGAGGAACAGAAGCATCATTGAATAATTTTTACAGCCACAAAAGAAGGAAGAAATAGAACAGGCAGTAAAGTATACGCTGCAATATGTGCAGTGAAGCATAGCAGTGGCATAGAGGATCTTCTTTTTTTTTTAGAAAGTCTGTGTTTCCTTCATTAACATGAATCTCTGTGTGTGCCTTATCCCTCCCTGTGTGCTACCAAAAGGGCACACATATTGTTCTGGAGGCTGTGAACCTGATCTCAGTGATTTCCCAGGGTAAGTCATCAGCATCTCCACTAAAATCCGTGGGCCCAATTGTGGGTTTTTGTAAGCTGACAAAGCTCTGTTGACAGCTATTGACCCATGCTCCTCTGATCCTGATGATCTGCCCCACTGAAATCCCAGCTGATGTAATGCCCAAGTCAAACAGAGTTCACCTATACTGGTGGCAAGAAAAACATTGCCCTTCTAAGACAGAAGTTTGTTGGAAGCCCTCTGAAGATCTTGAAAAGCTCACAGGCTCTGCACTGATGTTAATGTCAGCCCAGGGGATCCACAGGGAACTTAAAGCCAAACCATAGCAGAGTCCGGTTCCTCCCTGCCTGGCATCAGTGAGTGATTTCAGTCAGCGTTATGAGATCTGATTCCTACAGCAAGGTCTTCAAAAGAGCCTGAGACAGTTGCACTGCCATTTCCTAGTACATTTCAAAGGGTTATTGAGCACATACACTATGCACTTAATGCCAATAAAGCTTTACTGCTAATACATCAAAGGTATTTTATGGGCAAATTCTGCATTCTGGCCATTATTTCTGGTACCTATTTTTAAATGCAATGTCAAAATAACATTTACAGTATCAAAAAATAAAGAACAAGCTGTTTCAGATGGTTCAGTGCATCGCTAACTGGATTTTAGATTGTTTGGATTCTTTCTTTCCTTTAATTTTTTTTTTTTTCTTATATTGCTTTGGATTTGGGTTTTTTTGCTAATAGGTTTTCTAAAATAAACACTAGCATAGCAATTAAAAAGTATCCACCAAAATCTGGAATAAATTCATATCACATCCTTCTACTAATGCTTTGAAAATCCAGCGAGCACAGCCTGATGGGTGCCGTTGAAGTGGATTGTGGCAGAAATCTCATCAAGGAATTTTTAGACAGAGAAAATGAAACCTCAGGCTGGAAGGATGGGTCAAGCGTTGAAATGCCAGGCTGACTGATGCCTCAGCAACAAAAAACTGGTGGCCTTCTGTCTGTGCTTCTCACATGGCTTCTAGTGGCTAGGAGGCTGGCTGTAGTGTTTGGAAGATGATCGTTAAAGACATGCAAGACAACGATGTCTCACCGGCATAAAATAGAAGTTACTGGGAAGAGAATGAAGTTCTCTGTGTCAGACTTGGCAATTTTTTCTGTTATTCTGTGCAGGATCAGTGTCTGGGCTCATCTCTCTGTTCTGTGCAATCTGTTTTTTTTCTCTGAACATATGGAAGGCTGAAAAAGAGAAGATGCCTCCTCTGATGAGATCAGCCAGGCGAATGAGGTTCTCTATGTACTTGGAAGGCTGACCTGGGTTACCACATACAGAGAATGTTTCACGTCTTGGAAAACATATTGAGGTCCCTCAAACAGTCCTTTCGTCCTCCCCTGCTCCAAACAGTAGCTGGTTTTTCAGGTACATGTGACACTGGAGCTTGTGTGCTGCATGCTAAGTAAGATGACTGTACAGTTCCTCTTCTCTGATAGCCACTTAACATGGTCAATGAGAAGAGGAGAGAGATGTTGCTATGTAAAGGACACACCAGTGTCTTCTTACTTCATGAGAGAAAAAAAAAAAATGTTTTGTAATCACAGATGTTATCAAAGCCTTCTAGCTTTCAACTCAATTAAAAAGATGGAAGAGCCAAAAGATTTTAAAGACTCCTTCTCCTCCAGATAATTTCATGTGGCCAGAGGACATAGACAGAGGCTTTTGCTGCAGAGGAGGCTGCAACTTGTGAAGGAAGCACAAACTGTAGCCATGTTTGTAGCTGAATACAGGATTTCTCATACCAAAAGATGTTATGCTAATGGCTTTATGTCTTTGCTAAAGCCTATTATAGGAGGTCTGGACCCCAAATACTTGGAAAGTTATGGGATTCAGTGCTTAGCACCTGCTATACAGCTAGAGTTGGCCTTGCTCCACTGACATGGGCCTCTCTAGGCCACTGCTCTGAACTGGCTTTAAAATCTCCTAAAGGTATGATGCCCTTACAGTAGGAAAGACACTAATGTGTTGTAGTTGCATTTGCCTGAGATTATTTACAAAGCAATGAGTGCTGCAAAAACTGTCCAGCTTTCTGCTGTATTATAACCACCTGAAAGGGATATTTGTCAAATTAAATGCATGCCTGGTGTACAGGCGATGTGACATGGTGCCAAAGATACTCACTTTGCAAGCTAAAGACCACACATTGTCCACAACATTTATTTTTCTCTATAATCAATGTACTTAATTAATCAGCTGCACACTGAGAAAGTGCAAGGTGGCTAATCACTTTAATCATTAAGCAGTGGTATTAATTTTCACTTAAGGCGTCATCCAGGGAAAGTAAACTAAGACTGTTGAAATGAGAAATGCATGGGGGTGGAAGAGAACAGATAAGGACGTTCCTTCATCAGTTCTGGCAGGTGCTTTTGAAATTGGCTTGTGCCTCCCTCCTGGGCTTCTCCAAGTAAGTTTTTCTGGAAATATCTTCTTTTATTTGGACAGGAGAAGTAGAGGAAAGATGTAAGTCCTCACTGTTAGCTGTGGAGGGACCTGGCATAGTTCTGTTTTGGTTTTATACTACCCCCCTTTTTGCAGACCAATTCGCTTTTGGAACTGGCCAGAAATCTTCCATTAGAACAGTATTTTTTTGCTAGCAGAGATGAGTGTTTTATAAACTAGAAGTGTCTGTGGGAAAATAAGAGTAAAATATTTTTATTTTGGTTAAGTTCAACCTCACTTTAAATATTTGGCTTCTGAAACGTGCTGAATTAAAACAGCAGCAACAAAATACTGCTCTGGTGCATGGTCCACTTGGGAGGACAGGTTCAAATACAGAATTCCCAGGAGGCAGTGCACACCCTGTAATTTTACAAAGTGCAACAAAATAAAATAGGGAGCTTCTAATTCCACAGAATGAAAATGCCACATTTTTAGTTGAAAAAATAAAAATATATATTTTTGCAGTTTTTGCATTTTTACATTTTGCGTTTCTCGAACCCACTGTTAATTAGTAACCATGCAACTGGTTTTAGAGAGAGAGTTTCAGCTGAACCCTTTGGATAAGCCAAACTCCAATAAGCCTCCAGAAGAGGAGAGCAGGAAAGCACCGGAGCCTGCTTTCTTTTGGAAAACCATGCTAGCCTAGGTACGGTAGATAAAGATGCAGATGATCTCCAGTAATTAAATACCTCTCCTTTGCTGTGCCTGTAAGTTATTTTGGTTCATCTGAAATTAGTTCAATTTTTTCTGTTCTGATACTTCATCTTGACACAGCTGTTTGCTTTGCATTGTTTGATTTTTGTTGTATGCACTTATGTTCTCTATATTAATATTTTACTTCTCAGTAGATCTTCTCGTATGCTATGTAGGCGATTAAGATATTTTTAAATACCTGCCCTACTTCAGATTGCTTTAATTTAAATATAATTTTCTTCATTTCTGTTGCATTCCCAACAGAAGCAATAAACATAATGAACATCTCTTACAGCGGAACAGAATAGCAGTGCACAATGTCTGACAATACATTGGCCTCATTGAAGTCACTGGTATTTTTTTCATTAAGTCCAGAGCAGTCAGAAATTTGGCAGATTGCATAAACAGGTTTGCAATATTTGTTCCGCTGTGCATTGCTTTTTTAATGATCACAGCAAGAGACGTAGGCCTCCTAGCTTCAGCTGAGCAAATAAGGATACCAAAGCTGTAGAAACATGACAACCCGGGGCAACATCTTTTACTACAGGACAGGAGCTTCTATTTGATGAAACTTTTGATACTTCCCACGTTATGTAGCTATTGTTTGGTGGAAGTTAAATGGATATGCTAGTGCATACCTCAGTCATTCTTGCTCTTAAGCTTTTATAGAGATTGAGGGTCTTTGGAAATGTACATTTGGAAATCTCTCTTTGCGTTTGTACAAAGGAGATCACAAAAGACTGCTCTGTTTAAGGACTTCGTAATTCCGATGCCAGCACATGTGTTTTAGAATTGCTTATTGTAAGAAACTAAATCACTTTAATTCACTGTGGCACTTAACTCAGTTGCAAAATTAGTCAACAGTGATAGCATGTCTGACTGATGTAATTGTGAATCTTCCATTCAGACAGCTAATGATGTCTAGGACACTTTTTAAATTTATATATCCAACAAATTACTGTGGAAACATTAGCTGTAATCAAGCATAATAATCTTTAAGAGAGGAATCTGGAATGATTATGTACTACTTAAAAGCATAAATGGCTGCACAGTATATGTAGAGTTACATGAGAATGTCTGTCCTGAAGAGCCCACCTTCTCTCCCTGAAATTTTGGATTTAGCTGTCCATTGGTTTCACTGACTTTTACACAGAATAAACAATGCAAATGATTTTTAAATAATGGAAAAGCATATAAATTGGTCCATTAAAATCCCTGAGAACTCAGCATGTCTTCCGCATATTAGTCACATGAATACTCCCCTGGGATGCTCTTAAACTACACTAATGAGGTCAGCATGCAACTGGAATAAAAAAGAGTAGATCCTCAACTCTTTCTAACTCTAAGGCATGTAAGTCAACCTGTTTGCTTTTTGTGATGAAAGACATGGAGATAATGGCTTGCATTATGTTTTATAAATCTCTTCTCCAAACTTTTCACCTCCTTTTGATTCACCTACAATGCCTTTCTTGTGTCCATTTGTCATCTTCCATATCCATGCAATTTAGGTGAAACACTGCTTGAGCCCTTGTTAAGAATTGGTTCTTCTGTCAGGTGAGAAACCTTTTAGAACAAGAAAAAAAGCACAAACAGGCACTTGTCTGTCTTGTCTGTGCTTACTTTCAGATTTTTTGTTATAACCAGAGTAGTTTCCCAGTCCTTCCCTTCGCACCCTCTCCACAACCACCACCAGCTAGGTCTGTCTGTTGTAGCCAACTCCCCAAACCATCGAAGCCACACTGAGTTCCATCTTCTCCAGAGCTGCCTGTTTTGTAACAGCATGATTGGTGTAACTGGTTAAAGCGATCAGCCTTGAGAGCCCACCAGTTTTATTTTATGAGTGCTGTTATAACCATATGTCCAGTATTTCTGTACTTTGCTGGAAGCATTGCTGATAATTGATCGGCTTTTACTGACTCTGTGGTGCCTCTGGGTGGAGGATGATGTGGGTGTCAGTGCCTGCTGGCCACATGCAGCAGCAGGGAAGCATTTGTTCTCCCAGCACAAGCTCTTCACCCTGTTTATGTCGTGCTAAAGACCTGTGTTTGAGTTAGTGCTGAGTACTGCAAACTCTGAGCTGTAGATTTTCTTCCACCAATGGAAAAAAACTGTCCCTTATCCACCATGTGGCACTTCACAAAGTGGCCTTTATGTTGGGTGTGATCCAAATCCTGCCTGTGGTATTCGTGGATAAGCCTGTGGCAGATTTTGGAAGGCTTTGGATCAAGCCCATTGATAGGAGCAACAGAATTTAGCTCCCCTTCTCTTCCAGCTCATCCCTCAAAGAGGCTGTAAGTGCTGGCTGCTATCACAGCTCTGCAAACACAACCTTAGTGCAGCTCAGCCCCCAACATGTATTTGATGTACCAACAAACTTGTCAGCTATTTCTTACAGGATTATAACTAAGAGTAATGGACCTGAACCTCATTTTTCTGCTGCTGGCTTTATACCTCTATTAGTCTCTCAACTTCAGTAGGTCATACAAATACATAACAAGAGTAGTGTGAAGGGGGAAAAAGTCCATGTATTGGAAAGAGACTGTGAACCAGGTTTTTAATAAGATGGAACACTAAAGCCAGCTGGAGTGTGCATTCAGAGTATTTTTCAGTAAAATTCATTTTGATTTTTGTATTTGTTAAAATTATAAAATAATCCAAAGGCTTTTATGTCTCTAGCTACTCAGATGCCCTGGTTTTTATTGACATACACCCTACCCCTGAATGAAAGAAACCAAGGAGCTCATTTCATAAGCTGAAACATTAAACCTTTAAATTTGCCACTTGCCCTGAAAATCATTATCTGTAGTTAATAGTCTTAACTTATTTTATTAACTGTATTCTGCAATGTGTCTCTGTGTGAATATTCAGTACCCCTTCAGTATGTTCCCTGCATATCTCAGAGATTTTTGTGCATCCCTTCTGAAAATTAAGGAATTTGGCTGAGCAGAAATATGTTGCACTTTTTTATGTGCATAAACTTGCTTTTGCCTTCAAAGCTCTGACTGTAAGTAATTAACAACGCGTAGTGATCTTCAGGTTTTTTTCCACATCATCCTGAAAATTGTGGAGCGAACTAAGAATGCCAAGAGGTAAATTGTGAAGTAGCCTCTTTATTATAAGCACAACTTCATTTGGTTGTTTGCTTTTTAATAAAGACTTATGGCTGCCTCGATTTCTTATGCTATTTACTATGCTGTGGGAAGATGCAGGAGAGAGAAAAAGGAAGGGTATTTCTATAAGCCAGATATATTTATGAAATTTTGCAAGAAAAAACAAACAAACAAAAAAAACTCCACTCTTAAAAACGATACAAACAAACAAAAAAACCTGCCAAATCTAATTTTTCTCTGAGTTTCTGTGATTTATTTATTTTTTGTCCTGTTTGATTATATACCTCTGAGCCAAGAAGTAGCAAAAACGAAGAGATGGTGTTTAGCTGAAAGCATCTGGACTTTCATTTGGTTTACTGTTATAATTTAAGCAGCAGCCACATGTTGTTTAAAGTCAGTTTATTCTCTTTTGGCTGTAATTGCCCTAGTTTAGTTTTTGACATACCCCCAAATTTTTGAGTGTTAAGGAAATCGAGGTAGGAGTTTTTTTCAGTGGTAACTACAAAAATGTCCACTTCAAGAAAGCTTTCTCAGCTCCCTAATAGATCCAGGAGGCTAGAAAGTGGTTTCCTTAGCAGCTAACAGGCTGCTTATGGGCAAGACTAATGACTTGAGGAGACAAATTGGGTCATTCATCATTTCATCAAAATCAGAGCTTCCTCCAAAACTGCTCCATTTTAATACACCAGCATTAGGCAGCAAATATTATGGGAAAGCCACACTTGCCTAGATGTGTGAGACAAAGTAATGAGGATCAACAGAGTGATGTTAACTACACATGAAATGAAGGGCGTCCAAGAACTCTACTCCAGGAATCTTTCATGCCTTTTTATTTTAAATTATGTATTTTGTGGTGGTACAGTCCACTTGGCTGTAGCAGGTTTGGTTTGTGTTGTGAGATCACCACTGTGGTGTGTTATGTTCTTGCTCATTTTGTGGACAAGCAAAGCCTCTAATGAATACCTGGAAGTGGAATGCAAGGACAGTTCATGGGCATCTTGGATACTATTCAGGACCCAGCATACTTCTCTGCTCTGTCTGTTTCAAAAGATACCGATTTATTATTCTGTGATTGTTTTGAAAGGGAGGATGGCAGAAAAGCATGTAACTGTCTTATTCATTATTCAAGGTATGGCTGAATATTCCTCCTCCGATGATGTGCCTGTGAGAACTGGGTAAAAGGCTTATTGCTTCTGGAGGGGGATGACAGCATTCGCAGGCAGTGAATTCACTCTTTATTGTTAATATTTTTGAACACAACCTATTAGTTTGTGGATGTTTTGTCAGTGTTGACAAGGTCTTGAATGCAGCTGTGGATTTGCTGGATGGTAATGTAGGACATAAAAATGGTTCATGGAGAAACAGAGCTGTTGAGGAAATTGTGGATTTTTTATTTCCTACTTCAAACAAACAAACAAAACCAACCAGGAGCTAGAACAGCAGGCTTCCCTTGGCAGAGAGGGGATGCTTCCTGTATGACTACTGACTTGGCAATCACGACTCTTTTTCATTAATGACCTTTAAGCCTTCTAGCACCCCTCCTAGGCAAAATGTCATGTCACCTCCTCTTTTGCCTCATGGTGAGCGTATTCCATTTTCTAAGACTTGTGTCTACAAAACTGAATTTCAGTTTTCCACCACATGACGTTCAGTGTTATTTTAGTACAGTTTCTCAAAGATGTTATATGTTGTAATCTGAGCCCGGGGGTTTGCTCGCTCTTTGCATCAGTAAAGAGCTCGAACGAGCAAAAGGTATCTTTCTGCCTTAGATCTCCAAGGAATTGCAGTTGCTTGAAGAGGGTAAGACCAGATGCCACCTGCGTTAAAAATGTTTTTCTCATTCAAAAAGATCCAATCTCTGGGCTAAATTCACCAGTGCTTAAACATCATAAATAGAATCAGATTGTGACATTTGTCTTTAATTGTTTATCTCATGTACTTTCATGTAATCATAGGCAAATTTCGTGAATTAAAGAAAAAAGAGAATTCTATGTGAATTACTCTTCAGAGGCTTGTAAAGCCATATAAAAATTTATGAGCTTCCTGCATTATTCAAGATACATAATTTTATTACAGATCCGAGCAACACATGGGACAATTGATTTACAGTTATTGTCATATTTTACAGAATGAATGTTTTACAAATAAGATTGTACTGCATGTATTTTAAAAAGTGAAAGGCAATTCTTTGGAAATGGCAGTCAAAGCTTATTTTTAAGGAAAGCAGAATTTTATAGGTAGGCAAAAGTAATCTATTTGTATCATGGTACATGAAGGATTACTTAGTAATCAGTTGAAACAATCTCATCATCTGATCCAGTTCTTTATTTGTTAGCACTTATTGGGGATAGAGATGCAGAAAGCTAGAAAGGAAAAGAAGATATATGCCTTAAAACAGAAGATAATACCTCTCTTTAAGTGCAAAACAGCCATTTCTCTTATATAATAGTCATTGTTTGTATATAATTATGGTGACAGATAAAAATCAGTTTCTCTTTGCAACAAGTAACTGGTTTTGACTGAACATGAGGGATAGGACTGATCACACTCTAACGCTATGCCCAAGTCTATTTTCCGTGCCGAAGACTGACAGCATGGACTTGCTCCCTGGAGCTGATTGTCTCCATTGATGGTAGAAAAAAACAACTGAGCAACTGCCATTGATATTGATAACTAAATACTAGATACTTCAAGCCTAAGAGAAATACCTGCTGTCATACTGTTTTGGCATTAAGACTAGAAAACTGAATCACCTGAGTTGAAAGGCAAAATGTTTTAATTTCACTGTGCTGCTGCAGATCCTCATTTGCACTGGTTTTGGTTGCTACCTCATCTCTGATTTGGCAATGAACTGCCCCTAGCTGCCTCCTGGGAGTTCCACCCTTTGGAAGAGAATGGCAGATGACAGATTTTAATTTTCACTTCCCAAAACACAAGATGAAACACTTTGGCTATGGACTGAGGCAGTTCCTTTTTCGATCCAGTGTTGTACTGGGGGATGGGGGAGGAAGAAGGAAAAAAAACAACAAATTGGGTTCTTGCTTAGATACTTGGGGGTTTGATCTTTTAAATTAGGAACTTGAAACAGTCCATTTGTACTTGCCACTGCTGTTTCATTACCAGTTCTTCTGCTTTCATAGTGTGGGCGGAATTTTCGTTCATGAAGCTGAAACTTGCTGCCTTTTCTCAAAGACCCTAATGAAGATAAATCTTGCAGTCAGCAGTTGTTTTCTTTCCAAGGATTCTTCTTAATTTTGCACTTTGTGGATGGTTCCTGCTACACTGGATATTTTTTCCTCTGAGTGCAGTGGTCTAAAATCAAGTGAGTAAGAACTACAGCATTTGTGTTGCACAAGTTAGTTTTTAGCCTGCCTAAAGCAACCTTTCCATAGTCTGACAGGTGGCTACATGGGACATAGAGCAGAGCTCCAGGCTGCTGCAGGCTGGGCTGAATCACTCACAGAATCCATTTGCCTCTCAGTACTCTGGACACAAGTGATATACCTGCACAGTTAGAAGGGCTTTTCTGTCCATAATTCTCTGTACAGGGGAATTACAGAGTCAGGAGTGATTGATAGCTTCCACAGGGTACTTTTGTGTCTGATGTATTCCTGAAACATCAGCCTCACCAGCCCCTCTTTGAACTTAGGGCCTATGTGAGTAGGACTGCATTCCTTCCAGATGAGGGAGGGAAAATATCCCACAACTGAGTTTAATGTCTCATCCATACAACACTTCTAGAGTGAAAACAGAGTAAGGAGTTGGCCATATACTGATGTAATTACATTTAGTACCCAGTTATATCATACCCATGTGAAAAAGATCTCAAATCAGTGGAACTAAGCTTAGTTATCTGCAGTCTGCACAGTTTCCAGGACATGTCTAGTCCAAGTCAGTAATATAAAAAGTGTATTTAATTTGTGATTGAAATTCATTTATCTCCAAAAGTTGCCAACCCTAGACTAGTCTCCGTGATAGAGTAGGTTTTATTTTCTAATTAAATTACTCTGAAAGAGTAATTGTTTCTATTTTGACTTTACTGTAGGAGGTATTTTTCCAGCCTGTCCTGCTAGGAGTAGATACTGTGCTTGTTAATAAAGAACAGGACAGGATCTTCCATTGACAATCTCATTTCCTTTTACTGATGTTCATTTCTTTTTACTGCCAGGTGTTGGATGAAACCTTGTGCCTTGCACAAATCCTTGTCACAGCTCCCCTGGACACTGCAGAATGCAAACCCCTTCTGTTGCTTTGGCAGGGGACATTTGTGCTGCAAGGCCATTGTCACGCAGGCCACCACTTGCAGCACATCCCCTGTCTCCTGTGTGACTTGTCATATCCCACAGAAGAGTTGGTGTTACTCCTGAAATTCCCATTATGGTAGAAACAGCCTTTTACAACCACACAAAGGGGAAGTAGTCAGCCCGAGTTAAGTTATCTATTACTTCTTACATTGCTTCTGCCTGTCTTGGGCTGCAGCATCTGATTAGCAAGCACTGTTCTTTAGCACAAGGTCAGATATCTTTCTCTACTGTCTGTCACTGTAGCGATATTTACTGCACCCCACTGTAAGCTGTGCCCCCAGCACTATGCTTTATTATGAGCTGTAGTTACAGGAATACAGGTTACACTTAACAGAATTACCTGGGAGCGTTTAAAAGCTGGGAAAAAGGAATAGAAAGGTGAAGTGACTTTGTTCTGGTTGCCACAGTGACCCCCAAAAGCTTTAGACTACTTCCAGCCAGGTGAGCTGCTGCTGGTGACATTCTCTTCATGTTCACGGTTAACACCAGCTGTAGTACCTTAGCTTCTGTGACACCGGAGTGCACAGTACTGCTCTACAACAGGACATGGCACATACAGGGGCAATGAGAGAGACCCAGAGCCATTTAGCCAAGGACTAACAACAGCCAAGTGGGGCTGCTGGGGGAGCAGTACTGTCACCAGGTCAGAGGCTGTGTCATTCCAAGTTGTGGCCTCCTGGCTACCACCATCCATTGTTTTGTGGTCTGTTGGAGGAGGAGGAGGAAGCACAGCAGCTAATACCCTTTCCAGATTTATCTTCCATTAATTTGTCTTAAGCTCTTTTTTTTTTTTTTTTTCCTCCAAGGTTTTGACCTCTGTATTGCTGAGGGCCAATGAATTTTGTAACTCATTACATGTTCTGTGGAAAAGTATTTCTTGCCGTTTTCTGCTGCTTCTAAATCTTCCCTCTGGTAATTTCTGTGGTTTCCCGCTAGTTCTTGCATTATGAGAAGTACTCAATAACTCCCTGTCCACCTTCTCTGGGCTATTCATGATTTATAGATCACTGTCAAATTCCCCTTCTTTCCCTTGGCTGAAAAGTCATATTCTATTTACACTTCAGTCATACAAATCCATGCCTTTCAAATGCAGTATAAGCAATTGAGCTAATTAAAAGAGGTAAATTAAATATACACCTGAGCACACAGGCTCAGAAGCACTGAGAATCTGTGGCTTAAGATGCCTTCTAATAATTTCAGCTATATGCTGAAAATCAGGGCCATAGTTTAGAGGTACTGAGAGATCAATAAAGACACTCACAAGGGGATTCAGCTATATCTGAGCAGGACAACAGCATTGAACCGTGTGATTGACATTCTGCAAACCTGCATGCCATTCAAATACTGCAGAATATTGTCCATACTGAGTACAAAGAGCCAGGCTTTCTGAAATGATGACCCAAAAAAACACTGTGCAGTGACTGGAAAGATACTTAGTTATACCCTCCGAGGAACAAGGACAGCGTTGTCTCTGTTTTGTTCTGAGAGTTTTTGGGAGCTGGGTTTTTTTGAACCTAAAATGCCAAGACTTTGGTGCTACCAATGGACTGCCTATTCCTGCACCCCTGGAACTGAGAATTTGCTGAAGGTGAATGTTTTTAGGAACAAAGCTATTCATACACGAGTCTCAAATTATCTTCAATAGCACGCTCAGCAAAATCTTACAAAGAATGTATGTACACATTAATTAAGAATTAACATAATTCTGTTCCTTGAGTATGGTGTTAATTAAAATATAAACTCTGTGATCATACACTTGAAAGGAAGCTTCTAAATATTTTTAAAAGCTTAATTTTCAGTCACCCTTTATTTATGTGTTTTCATTGAGAGAGAAGAAAGAAGATGGCACTTGACTTTCTGAAACTTTCCACTTGGTTTTCAAATATAGCATCGAAAAGTTGCTGAGTGTCCTTTATGCTGCTGATGGGGCAAAATCACGAATGGTTTAGATTATATGGAAAGGAGAGGCATGGGATGGCACTTTCAGAAGGGCCTGAAAGCTGCATTTGTGAAGCTACTTGAGCAACTGAAGAATCAAGAAAATAGACAAATGGGATTCTCATATGTATGTGCTGACCATTAATATAGTTTTCAGGCTTGAATTCTGAGAAATTTGTTCTAAGACATTGAAATGATAGTAGAAATCTGTTTGTTTTAGTAATGCAAATTAATTTTTAAAAGATAATTATAGGATGGAAGGTCCCAAGTGTCTGGTAATTTCCATCACTGTTTGAAAAATAAGATTTAATTTTTTCCTGCCACACTGATTAACCTAACACTTAAATATGCATGTAGATATTGGTGAGGTGCTCAAATTAACCTGAAGCTGTACTTAAGATCCCAGTGGATAAAGTACTTTTGAAATGGTGTTCAGTGTCTGAGCTGGTGCTCGCTGAAATGTAACCAAGCAGGACTCTTGCTGAATCTTGGATGGGATCAGAGAAAGGATGACATTTTCTTACCTAGGGAAAAAAAAATACAAAACACCTGATGAAGTTTCCCGTGGATATATTGACTAAGGCATTACTGTCAGTTGGACATCACTGCGTACAGTGTGAGGTTTTCAGTTTGGAAACTGTCTTTAGAAAATAGCTATTTAGGATCTCCAGTGCTAAGGGAGTGGACCAGAAGAGCTGTGGGCTACAAGTGCATCAGAAGTAGCTTGAGGTCTCACAGCACATCACGCTAAGCCACCCTGGTAGGGCAATACTAACAGAGGTTTTGTACCCAGAAGAGCATCTTTCCCCAGGCTTTCTGGTATGGGAAATGAACAGCACTACAGGGACCAGCATCCAAATGCATCTCAGAGAATGAAGAGGACAGAGATTACTAACGAATCCCAGCCCCTGCAACGTGTCCCACTTTGCCCTGCCTTTCTGCTAACTCACTGAATGTCTTTGTGTTTTGCAGAATGCCCAAGCCAGCTATGACTTCAGCAGTAATGATCCCTACCCTTACCCCCGCTACACAGATGACTGGTTTAACAGGTAAATGGCTTCCAATTGACCTGCCATTCACTGCAGTTTGCAGAGGAAATGATAAGTATTTGCTGATATTTGTGGAAAGTCTGTTTTCTTCTAAATTATGTGGTTGCCAAAACAGACGCTTCAATCTCATTACAGCTTAAAAATGAGAGGTTACTTCTAACTTCATTTTTTAGATAGTGCTGAACAGTGGTTCATAAGCAGTTTATAAATGGTTTATTGTGTTTTTAGATGAAGCTGATGCTTCAGAAGAGTATATATTTACATTGTTTGTATGGGTGACAGCCACACACATTTTTCTGCCAGCTAGTCTATGACTTTATGATAACCCAGCTCTGTAAGTTTAAAGCAGTCTTGATGGGTTTCCCTTCTATTGTATCTGATGTAGTATGACCACTATTTAATTGTAAAGAGAATAAGCTGCAAGGAGGAATTTTGTGCAACTGGAGTCTGACAGGAAAAGGTTTTGGGGAGGGAACAGCTTTTTCACTTGATTTTGAACTAAGAGTGCTAGAGAGCAGCATAGTGTAAAATAGCCAGCTGGAAAAAAAATACATTTCACAAAAGTTTTAAATCATCTATCCATTCACCATGATTTAAGGACAGTGTGTGTGGATAGCATTTCAGGGTTTGATTCTGAGATATTTCAGACTGCTGGAGGAATTAAAAGTCCATGCACCACTGACTGGGAACCTGTTCTGTTGGGTTTTAAGCCTGGAATCAACAGTGCATCTGTGTTTGTTGTGGTGTTTCTCCTTAACACAGCGTGATTGTCCAAGACCCACTTTTCCATCAGTATGTTCTGAATCTAATCACTTTCCAGCCCGTGAATGCAGCCCGGTCCTCAAAGGTATGGTATAAATATGAATGACCCAAAAGAAAAGACTTCAGATTTTAGGAAACGTAACCTTTTGGTTTCCCCAAAAACATTTTTTGATTAAAAAAGAACAGAAACATGTTGACAGTTCTTAAAAAATAAAATAAAATAAAACATCCCTGGCTTCTGCATCTGTCCCATAAAATGGCCTTTCTGTCAGGCAAACTGCTCCTAACAAGATGTTAAAATAATCAAGGGTGCAGAGTCCAAGGCGCACCTATAAGGTGTTTTTAGTACCTGGTGATCTCAGCTTTCCAGCATCTCTGGCTCTTCAGCATACTCTCCAGGCTGTCAAACAGATTCTGGCTTAGATTTGCAAAACTTGTTTTGGGGTATTTTCAAGGAAGTTTCCAAATGTCATCTAGATTTGAGTACAATTGATGCCTTCAGCATTTAAATAGCAGCAGCACTGAGAAGTTGGAGTATTTTAAGAGTTTCAGGGCTCATAGTGTTTATAGAAATACATTAGACCTATTTGAACTTGTTTTCATCTCTAATTTAGTGTGGCTGCATGAATGGCCTCTTGAGTTTTGGATGTAGTTTTGTTGTTATTTGTTTCTGTTTCTAAAAAAATCAATTTTACTTCAGTCAGGGTGGCACAACAAAGATGTGGAGCAGCTGTGCTTCCACCTCAGACACAGGCTTCCTGGAATGGATCAAATAGATTTAGGAGCTGTGACTCGTTTATAGTCCTGCCATTTTTCAGCAAAAGCAAGATGCCAGTGATATTTCTCCTTCATTTCAGGAAAGGACATCTGACACTTTTAAACTAGCATGAATCCATTTAGTGCATGGAAAGTCAGAGAAAGACTAGGGCTCTAATTTGTGAAGGTCTGCTAGCTTTCTTGCTTTATTTATGCAAAGGATCTTTGTAGGAGAAAGATATCACTTAGCTCTGGAGCAGCACAGAGGAAAATTAAATTTAGCTTTAGTGGGTAATGGTAGATTGTGTCATTTTCAGTGTGGAACTTCATAAAACTAAGTGTGTTCTGCCAAGCCCCATTAACACCAGTTGTGCTGCAATCAAATATTTTATAGCAGGGCGCAGTTTGCGGTCCTCACATGTTCGGCAAGGTGGCACCACAGACAGAGTTACCTCCTAAAGTCTCTTAAACAGGCCTAGAGCATCCTGAAAGTGACTAGACTTATGGTCTCGCACTCCAGATTCCTCTGCCTAGCCTAACCTCAGGCACCCGAGTGAAGAATCAACAGTAAGCAGCACTTTCACCTGCAACTCTATCTATAATTATTGAGAACAGCATGATGCAGGTTTTCAGAGAACTGCAATACCTCTTCCTGTTTCTTTTCTTGAGCAGACAGGGAGCTGAGACTGTTTCAATGTCAAGTCCATTCCTTGCCTGCATGATTCAGGAAGTCTTCAAGATGAGAGGTGTAACGTTTTGCCCAGAGTAAGACAAGAACCAACACACTGTGTCCAGCTGTTCAGGAGTAGTTGTGGCTGTTTTTCTCTGCAGATTTCTATGCTATATTGTTAATTAAGCTGATGTGCCCATCTATAAGCTATTGTAATGACTTCTGACTCCTGAATTGTTATTAATGGGAGGTTACAACCATCTGCCTGTGACAGTCTATCTATCCATATGTGTAACTGCACAGGTGCATCTGGATAGACAGTAGTTATACAGGACTGCCATTCAAAGAAGCCAATAAAGGCTCCATTTTGCTCAGTTTGCACTAAGTTATGTATCTCCCATTGAATTTTATGCATGCAGGAGGATCACACTCAAAATAAGATAGCATGGCATTCCTTTTTCCATAAAGAATATGTTTCTGTGTAAGTGATTCAAGTGATTTTTGGAACAAGAAGCAGAGGACTGTTTTTAAAAAAAATGAACCAAGGGGCTTTTGTGAGCTGCCAGCTGCATGTGCCAAGTATCATTAGACTTTAAGAAAAAAGGGAGAGGTTTTTGCATGGAGTTTTTCATTAATCACAGCTGCTCCACTTCTAAGCACAGATTCCCTTTCCACTTTGTGCTTTTTAAGGCTGCTGGAAGCACTCTGGCCTATATATCTAAGAGCCACTGGCCTGTGAAAGCAAGCAGGGTGGGTTTTGGAAGGGGACAGTTTGATGCTTTCGTCTGGGAGTTTCAGGCAGGCAGGTTGGCTGCTGTTCCCAGCAGAGACGCGCAGATGGCTGGCCAGCAAGGATATTTATTTCCATGTTTCCCAGACTTTCTGCTTGACTGTGTTCAGAGCACAGCGTGGGGACCAAGACAGCAAGGAGAACGCCATTTAGGGATGGGGGACACTGGGTGCAACACAGGGCAGGGCTTTGTTGTACCCTGAGAAGCAGCAAGGGCAGTGAAGGAACCTGATCCAACCCCCAAAAGCAGAGGCAGTCCCACAGCACTCCGAGTGGTTTTCTGGCTCCCACTTTGGGAAGCAGCTGTGACTCCACCACCTCCTCCTACATAACGTTCGGGAGCTTGGCAGGAGCCACGTTGTGCCATGTGGAGGTACCTGTGCACATCAGGGATAGCTTGGCCTTGCTGTGCAGCCCTCTGACTCTTTGTTGTGAGTGTGCACAAGGCTCCGCCATCTCACAGCACCGAGGTTATAATTTTCTGCTGTGACATAAATAACAAATAATAATTTTCACTCCTGTAGCCTCTGTATTCAATATATTCTCTCACCCAGATCAGAGTTTGCTGGACATAAAATTATTTACTATCTTGGAAATCTGTTTTCCTAAGATGTTAAAGAAAAAAAAAAAAAGCCTTTATTTATTATGGATCCAAACAAAATCCCATTGAGTCTCCCCTTGGCTTCCAGACAGTGCTCATTAGAAGGGTAAAAACACCAGCTCCCCTCCTCCTCAGTTTTTCAATCAATACACTTGAAACCATGCAATAATTGAGAATTCATATAAAGGGATATAACAGCTCTTTCTACCTGCAGTGTTACCACACGAGTAACAGAGAGCCACAGCACTACTGCTGGTTCTTTGCATGTTTGTATACAGGTGGAGTGGCATGTTCCCAAAGTGGTTCCCCCTTTCCTGCTGTGCTTCCCCATGTGCAAACACTCGAAGGCTCAGAGGCCCCAATATCAGGCGACTTAATTATTTTTATCCCCCTGGTATTAAAGATTGAAATTTGGTGTGAGATGACCATTGGAAAGAGAAGCTGTGATTTGGGTCCATGACAGGTCACTACTTCATAGAAACCACAATCAATGATACATGAACAGCAAAAAGGGCTAGATTTGAAGTCTGTTATTTGCCATTAATAATTCAACCAAATGCATTTGCCGTAACTCGCATGTGATTTTTTTTTTCCCCTCCGGTCAGCAGCATGGTGTCTAAACCCTGAGCTGCTGGAACAGGTCTGCTTGCAGGCTACATCATGTGGACTGGTGGTGAGGAGAAGTAGGGAAGAGGGCCTTCTGGCGGTCCTAATATAGCTTTTCCTCCTGTGATAGAGTTCACCTGACAGCATCACCATTTTTTTTTTTATTATTATTATTATTTGGTGCCCCAGCCTCAGTCAAGCCAATTTTTTAATAAAGCCATTTATTCTGCTTTGTGGCTTCAAGCTAGCCCACAGGTGACTAGATAACGAATGCCTAGCAACCATATATTTTTTTCACAGTTCCTTGAACAAGGACATGAGGGAAAACCTGCTTGAATGTTGAAAGAAATTTCTCCAGCAGCTGAATAAGAAGTCTGTATCACTCACCTCTCTCCCCTCTTTGTAAAAGGAACTTGCATGAGATCGTGATCACAACACTGTGTCCATTTGAGACCAGTCATTTTCTTTCTTGGAGCAACCTTGAAAAACACACTCTTCCAAGTGCAGCAGTAAAAAGGATGTGAAGCTTCTCACCCCTTTATTAATTTTACACTCACCTTTGCCAGAGGTGCTTAAAGGGGGAGAGGGAGAAAAAAGCTGATTAAAATAAAACAATCCTGCTGCCTCTAGGGATGGTTCATCTGGGACTCTGTATAGCCTTTACAATACAGCACAGCTAATTGCATGTATCCTTAGCGTGCTGTAGGAGCACTGCCAGCTGTAATGCACAGAGGGGTAGATGTGAGCGCTAGGAAGGATTCATATTGATAGAGCATCTTAAAAAAACTGTCATCAGCATAGATTTCGCTAGTTGCTCTGCTGCTGCGCTATTTTTTAAAACTGTATTATGTTGTCTTTATTTATCTTCTCTGTGGTTTAATTTCTGTGATGAATTAGGAGAAAGAAAAATGCGATCTGCCTTCCTGCAAGCCTGCCTCAAAGCAACCAGCAGCGTCAGGGTCTCTGTTAAGAGCTGTAAAGCACTTCAGAGATGCCAAGTGTTCTTGAAACGCCACGTGTCAGCCTGAACTTGGACTTTGGTGTCAGAGACGTTTCCTGTTTGAGCTGAAAGCAGGAGGTCTGCGAGCTGACAGCTGCAGCCCCTTTTCTGCTTGTGGCTTTCCTGGGAATTAGGCGCTGGAAGAGGAGGATACAGGTGCCTTTGGGCCTTGCCAGCCAGGCACAGCTCTGGTGCCAAGGAATGCAGTGACACCTGTGGCTCTTTTCTGCTGCACCACCTTGATTTTGCACTACCTCTTTGCATAGCATTTGGTTGTGGATACACTCATGATACATATTTGAAGAGCAAAAAGGCAATTGGACCTTGTTCTGTGGGGCTCAAAATATCAGGTGTCACGCTGCCTAGTCACAAAAATACAGGACTTAATATTGATCTTATTTCTGCACTATTCTTTCAAGGGACTGTTTCTGCTGCCTAATAGTTGGTAACAAGACAGAATTTGACAGCTAGAGTTTAAAGGGCTGAATAACTTTGGGACTAAACGAAGCATAAGTATGCATGTTAACCTCCAAGCAAGCATCATTCGTACTGCAGAGGGGAAATTGATTACTTGTGCTTCAGGAAGGAATGAGCTCATCCAAGGATCCCAGTACAGTGTTCGGCAGTTTGCCATGGAAGGGTTTTCCTCTGAAACTCTGGGACCTGCCTATAATGAGGCAAAAACAGGACCAGGCTGATGCATCTTCCTTCAGCACATGCAGTTGACCACCAAATTAGCTGGGGCTCACGTGGTGTCTCTGTTTTCCTCTCTGCAGCCATGGGACAAGATGTGCGGGAGAGGTGTCTGCTGCTGCCAACAACAACATCTGCGGTGTGGGAGTCGCGTACAACTCCAAGGTGGCAGGTACAGTCACAATCCAAGGTGTAAATGCTCCTCAGGCAAAACTGCTACTGCAGGGACAGGTAGCATTGCCCGGGACAGGACTGCAGGCTGGCACTGGACCATGTGTTTATTACTTTTCACAGCAGCTGAGGAGAGGAATTTCTCTGTGGCTTTGTCTTCTCATCTAAGGGCCTTATATTGCTTCTTCAATGACATTGCAGAGGAACAGTTCACTTCCTCCTTATGTTATCCCCAGTTTGTACACCCATTGGCAATGCTCCTTCCCTGCACTGTTGCAGAATCATTTGTGACAAATCTCATTTTGCAGGAGGTAAAATGCAAATTTCTGCTGCACTTGGAAATTGTACTTGAAAAGGCAAATCCCATGCCATTTGTATTCTTTAGGCTTTTACAGCAGAGGCCCTGCAGTGCTGGGAATCTCTGCAGTTACTGCTTTCCCCTCTTGTAACAAGGCAAGCAGAGTGGTAGGAGTAAAGGCACAGAATGGGCTGGGTGGTGCTTAGCACCCAGCATTCACACCTCAGGTGTGTTGGGTATTTTTACTTCAAGTAGCTTTTGTCTGTGCTGATAGACTGAGTACAGTGGTTGGAGTGAGTTGAGCTCTTGGACAGCATGTGCCACTTTAGTTTCATCCTAAATAAATCTGTTTTTCCCACTGAAAGGTTGTTCCATGATGTTAACAAGGGCACAGCAAGTAGAGAGGGATGTTTATGAATTTAATTTCATTCCCTAATCCACACTAACAACTCCAGCATGGATGCACCCATTGCTTCCTGGAGAAGGTTTGCAGTGGATGTGCAAGGGCAGCTCTGCTCTGCTGGCCCACTCCACATTTCACTGCCATGACAGGAGAGTCTGAGGAAGGATATGTTTTACCTGTCACTGCACGATCCAAAGCCAAACTTCCACATTAGAAGGACACCAAGCAATGTTTGCTAAGCTGTTACCCAAGAAACATCACGAGAGTTAGTAACTGAACAGGCAGATCTAGTTCTTGCCACTCTCCTTCAGGAGAGGCAATGTCTCCTTCACAGATGGGATGTTCTACAGTTTACATTCTGGCAATAACTGTTTTTAGAGGAAATGTGATATGAGGCAATGGGATTTTGGCAGGTTCACATCTGTATTGATAGTAAAATCTACAGCTTCAAGCTGGCTGTTTAAAAATCAAGAGGTGAAGGCCTTTTCTCATGACCAATAGTCTACAAATAGTCTTCCAGAATTGCCCCCTTCGTAGCAGAATCCTCACTGATTTTTGGAAACACTACCCTTTTCTGCATGAGGACGGTGTGCACCTACAGCACCACCCTGTGGTCAGTGGAAAATCAGAAGTTAATTGGAGTTGGCAATCCACTCCTGAAGTGATTCGGGGTCATGTTTCCAGGTGGAACTGGAAAGTTGGTAAGCAGTGATCTGAGGAAATGTGTGTTTTCTTTCTCATATCTATTTTTTTTTCTTTTTTTCCCTGAAGTCTAGCCAGATTGCTTGGCTCTCCCTGTTGTCCTGTCTCCCCAGGATCAGTCATTAATTCTGTGGTTTCAGTGCAGACCTCCATTTTACAAGCATGTCAGGGATTTCTCAATCATTGAGGTTCACTTTATAATTTCTAGCTTAAATTAGCAGATCAGGAATTATCCAGCTTTGGTCAGTTTTCCATTTGAAGTTTATACCATGCCTCTTTGGCAAACACCGCTCTTCCCAGCCTCGTATTTGGCACACGGATTTTGTATCAAATACAGTGAAAGCACTGGCTTGTCAACCAGGCTTCCCACTGCTGTGCACACTGTTTGGCTCTGTGGTATTGAATTCTGTCACATCTCTGTCCTGAAGCTGTTGGGAAAAACACTGAACTTCAACTCAAGTCTATGAATGAGATTGGAATGTGTCTCTGGTTACCCAGGTCTCATCCAAAGGCCAAGAGGTTGGCTAGCAGTGCAGCTGGCCTGTGAGGGATATGATGGATGCAAGGGCTTGCACTGCCATCTTTGTCATACACTCTGCCTTGCTTACAGCCAGCTCTCCAATGTCTTCTGAAGTTGACGTGTCCTTGGATCGTATCACTTAAAGTCTAACTCAATTTCTACTGCGATATGGATTATAAGAAGAAGGTTTTATTTTTATTTTTCATTTTTTCCTACAAATACTGTCCATGCTTTACTATTGTGTCTGCGTGTTGGGGCATCAGTAGTTTTCCAGGAAATCATTGTCTAGTATCTTTCCCCTTCCTGATTAAATTCTGGAGAAGAACCAAAATAAACAGAAACATTACTTGAAAAACACATGAAGTGTCAACACATCACTGAGTATAAATTACAGGACGTTGAGTGGTGGTGGTAATCCTTATCCTTAGTTGTTACGAACTATGATATACGTGCCTGGTGACAGGACGAGGGGGAATGGGCTTAAGTTGCGCCAGGGGAATTTTAGGTTGGATCTTAGGAAGAACTTCTTTACCGAAAGGGTTGTTAGACATTGGAACGCGCTGCCCAGGGAAGTGGTGGAGTCACCATCCCTGGAGGTCTTTAAAAGACGTTTAGATGTAGAGCTTAGGGATATGGTTTAGTGGGGACTGTTAGTGTTAGGTCAGAGGTTGGACTCGATGATCTTGAGGTCTCTTCCAACCTAGAAATTCTGTGATTCTGTGATTCTGTGAAATAGCATTTTATAATATTTAAATAATATTAAAAGTGAGATTGCTGAACACAAATGTTTTCAAATAGTAGGTGAAAGATACTCTAATCAGCAGTATGGAGTTTTCTCTTTTTGTACCATGCTGCATTGCTGCGGCTGGATGTTTAAGTGCTGGTGTCCTGCTGGCTAATCACACCCTGGTGAAAAGTGAATGACGAGTGCAGAATTGCTGAATGCATGAAAATACCTGTAACTGGGGGACTTACCAGGTGCTGAGCTTTCATCTTGCCCTGGGTAATGCATAATTCATGTTTATGCTGATTAAATCCACAGGTATTCGAATGCTCGACCAGCCATTTATGACAGACATTATTGAGGCTTCCTCTATCAGTCATATGCCCCAAGTTATAGATATATACAGTGCCAGCTGGGGACCAACTGATAATGGAAAGACTGTGGATGGACCTAGAGAGCTAACACTGCAAGCGATGGCGGATGGTGTGAACAAGGTAACAATCCTATTAACTAATCAAGGTGTCGGGGCAGAATGGTATGTACACACTTGCACTGAAATCAGTGACAGGGTTGTACTTGATCCTCCAATAGATGTTACAGAGCACAATGCAGTTGTATAAACTATCCCAACTTTCAGTATATTCTAAGGTCTGTTGACGTTCTCACTGCACCATTGTGGGATTTTTTTTTTTTTACTGCACAGTCTCAGGATACCATGCTCTCCTGCATGGAACTGTATTTTTCTCCAGTCAGCTTACATATGCTTTTCATATGCTATTGCAGTCAAAATGGAAGAGCCTGATCACATCCTGGCTCCAGAGGTTTGTAAATAGTCGCTGCTTTGAAAGATGCCAGCTGTACTACTGACGTCACGTTGTCTGTTTTGGTGTGCTACCAGTTTAATTGTCATTTCAGACACAGATAACTCATGTGATTGTAATTACAGCTGTGATTGTACCACCCCATCTGTGGAGTAATATTATTCCCCAGTAGTGGGAACCTCCTTGTTTTATTCCTATCCTTTCAGCTCCTTCCAGGGATAGTCTCTGTTTTTTGTCAAAGACACTCAATGGCATCTCAGAATCTGTTAAATATACACTATATATACTATAAAAAAAAACAAAACAAAACAAAAAAAAAAACACCTTGCATGTCTCTTGTCTCTCTTTGGTGTCATGCAGTTGTGAAAACCACAGTTACTCCTGCTGTTGTAGGGAAGGAGTCTCCTCTCTTTGTGGATTATAGTTGGGTTTCCATAATGAAAAGATTTGAAATTCCCCAGAACATCTGGGGTGGTTTTGTGTGGGAGCTCTGCAATTACTCATTTTCCATCCAAATTATTTCTTCCTCTTGTCTGTGCCAGTTTCACCCACTCTTCATCACCACCTCCCTGTGAACAACACATTCAGTGTACCATGTTTGGTGACATGATAATTAAATCTATTGCTGTGGTAGGTGGTGAAGCATCCAAAGCATTCTCAGATACAGAGACTCTAATGTTTTGCCTATAACATGAATTATGGTCATCTTAATGCTCATCTTCATGCTCTAGCCTACAAATTTAGCAACATATTCCAATAACTCAGGAAGACCTGTCATGAATTTCTCCTGAGTCTTCTCAGTTTTGTAGTATAAACTTTACAAACCTCTGACCAGCTCAAGGTCCCAGTGAAGTCAACTTAGACAAGCTGGCTTTCTTCTCATTCCTTTTTTTCATCTGTCTAGAATTTCCATAAAGATTTTATTGATCCCCTTAAGTACTCCTGTCATAGGAAGAATCTTTCATCAACGTGTGACATGGTTGTTTTATGTTTAGCAACACTTCTGTGTCTTACAGTTAGTGTATACTTGATCGTCCTTCCACCAATGTTGGTTGGAGCAGAGGATCTCAATATAGAAAAATTCCTGTCCTGGGTTTCTGTTATTCTGCTCCATGCAGAACTGGTCTAAAAGTAACAGAAAAGGCATGAATAACCCAGGCAAGGTAATGCAAACTAATCAAAAATTCAAGATTTTGCCCTCTCATGAGAAGCAGGTTTTAATTTTTAGTGCTTTTTTGTTTGTTTGTGTTTTTTTTTTTTTTTTTTTTTTTTTTTTCCAGTTTCTTGATATTTAAAAGAGTTTTCAATTAATTTGCTGTTGTGTCATCACGTTCTCTCGTTTGTGGAGTTACACTGGTATTACACCTCTGTAATGTTCAGCGTGAGAGAAGGGATTTTTCTCTGCTGTTTTATTGTCTAGTCATGGTCCCATACCAGGGGTGTTGGGCATATAACTTTTTTAATGCCCTCCCCTTCAATGTGTTTGCAATTCTCTTTAAGAAGTAATTTATAATATTAGGGTCAGAAGGACCCTGGGATAACTTAGGTTTAATGCTTGCTAAGAAGAGGGAATGGCGATGGTGAGCTGCCCTCTGGGAAGGATTGCTCTCATACCATATCAGAAAGCATAAAATGAACAGATGAGCCTGCATTAGGAAAACAGTTCTGTCAAACAGCCATTGTGGAATGGAGAGCAGAAGGGATAATATTGCATTCTAGTTAAGAAATTGTTGTTGAGGAACGATTACATTTAATTTTACAGTTATGGTATCGCAGCTATCTCTTGGCAATACAAACACAAAAAAAGACAGCTCCCACCACAAATAAATCCTTTTGCATTGTGCTCATAGCTTTATCTACCCTTGTTATGTGCATTACATTTCCTGTCATAGAAGAGTTTTGGGGTGTAATTTGTTCTAGTTTCTTTTCATGGAGAGCCAGGTTTACCAGGATGTTTCAGGGTTTCAGTGGCTGCTGGGTATTCTCCACAGTGCTTTGAAAATCCCACTACAGGCTTTCCTGCATGTAAAGGAAGACTGACAAGCCTTTGATGTATTGCCATTCTACCTAGCTTACATTTACGGTCTATCTATGTACCAAATTCTCTATTGGCCGTACAAATGTAAATCCAATTTAAGATCATTTTTCAGAATTAAAAAAAAAAAAAAAAAAGCACAACACTGTTATTAAAGAGAAAAGTAGTATCTTTTACAAACAGAGACAAATAAATATAGGAATGCTTTTTCTTAGTCTAGGGCTGATTCTCACCAGAGTGATGGTTCATGAATTAGTGATGAAGCTGAAATATTGGCAGGGAGGAAGCAACATGCTGAGAATAAAAATGTGTTGTTAAACTAAAAGCCATACTTTCAAATGTCCTGAAAGGAAATGTAAGATCTCTTGCACAGAGCAAGATTAATATCCTTACCTCTACGGCAATAAACCAAAAAATAATTGGGAGTGATTTGAAGTTCTTTTAGGGAATATGCAGTTAACCAAGCTGATGAACAGTGGTAACATTTGCCTTGTTGCCACCATACTTGGGAACTCAGCTTATGGAGAGACTCACAAAGGTTTCATCCTTCCCCAAAGTCCATTCCACTGTCTTGTCCTTTTGTCATCCTCCTTCCAGAGCTGCAGGGATGCCTGGGGTAAACACTCATCTGGTAATTTTAACATGATGGTAACTGCAGAAATTCAGAGACTTCTCGTTTGTGTATCTGTTTATGTCTGTTTATATGGCTTGAAGGCATGCATTCATAACCAGATGGGCTAAGGATGATTAATCTTCTTTCTCTTCCATTTCCCATTCCTGGCATTTGTTAAGATAATTCTTACCTTCTATCTTAATCAAACCGTCACTTTAGTGTTATCTTCACTTGTGAGATAAATAGCATAAATAAAGGTAACAGTAAATAGTATAATTAAGGACAGGAGAATCTGTCCATCATGTTGGCAATTCCTTTATGGGCTCTCTTTACTAATTGCACTTCTACAGCTTAACACAATGGGATGGTACGTGGGAGAACTTGGTGTTGGTGTAACACACACAATCAGGAGGTGTTGAGAAGGGAACTCACACTGCTTTTCTTTTTATTTAGCTGTGATCCCAAGCATTTTTCACGCAATCTGCTCTTCACTGTGTTAGCTCATGACTTTTGTTCAGGGTCAGTCATCCGCAGTGTGACCAGGTCACTGAATAGTGGTAGTTACATTGCAAAGATAAATGAGCTCACCACAGGCACTTGGGGGTACAGGTTGAAATAGTTTCATACATGCAAGCATTGCTGGGCTGCGAGGCATCCAGTGCTGGCTGACAGCTGTGACAGGAGACTGCACTAGTCTGTGCCCGAGTCAGATATCCGTAAGGGTGGCCTGCAGCTGGCTCAGGGACAAATGCTGCTGTGCCTGATGAAAGAGCTGTCCAGAGACTGTGCACTACCGCTCACTCTTTTTCTGGACACACTTGCCAGGAGCTACAATGGATTTATGTCGTAAGATTTTATTATCTGACTTCTAGACGCCATCTGTGGACAGCAGAAGGCTATGGCGTCTAGACCAAAGGTGTGTTTCTTTACAGCCCCAGGAAGTCACCAGCCTAACGTTATTCTGGGCTGTCCTGAGATAGCTTTCCCCTGCATCAAGACCAGGAGGCTTATGCGCTCAGTTGCATTGCCCCTAATGTGTTGTACATTCACATGCATATTTCCTCTACGAGCTATGGAGGGGTACTACTGCAGATCCAGAAACACAAACTGAAATTCAGAGCAGAGCAAGAGACCATGGTGGTGAACCCAGGACTAAGCAGCCCAGCAGTGCCAAATACAGCTAGCTATATCATCTGAGTGAGAGGCACTTTCATTTCAGAGAAAGGGGAGTGAGTTTGTAGTAGCCTTTTATAAACAGGGCTGGCTGGAGCAATGCTGTGTGATTTACATATCCCTTGTCTGACCTGTGCTTCCCTGTACTGGGGACCAGACAACTTGGGGTGAGGAGGGCAGAGAGAGACAGTAGATGGCATCCCAGTGGTTGCACAGCTCTCTTAATTCTCTTAATTATGGACTTTTGTTCTCTGGTGCTTTATATCCAGAATTATATCAGCAGACATCTAAAACTGTAAGCTAAGGAAGAGGTAACTAGCTCAAGAACTAATTTCACCCATGCTTTATGGGTACATCCAGTCTTTAATGCAATACTCAGAAAGCATTTATTTTTTGCTGTTTTATGAGTTCAGTATTTCCAGCTTCAGCAATAGAAATTTAAAGCAGTAAAAAGAAGTTATCAAGCTAAGCTGGTCTCTATTGCATTTTTATTATGTAGGCTTTTATATTAGTAGGTTGCGAGGAGCTGCTCATGGACTGAATAAATTTCTCGAGACTTCGCCAGCTCAACCAGAAAACATAACCCATGACCAATTGGACATGTGCTGGTGAAAGTGTTATTGCTTCCATAATATGGTTCCACCTAAGAAAATGCTGCACGAGTATAAATTGCTAAGGGAACAATATTAAGAATTTATAGTTTCATCATGGCTCTGTAATTGGGCTCACCAATGAAGGAAGAAAGGACAGCTTTAAAAATGAAATATTTCTCACTTGCCTCCTTTCAAGGCCATGCACATTGCATTCGTGTTTGAAATATGTTGAGGATAGCGTGTTATTGAAGTATACACAGTTAGATGCCTCTATTTTATTGGCTCAACAGCCAAGCAAGGATAGGGGAATTAGTTTATGATACAGCAGCCTTCTGATTTCTAAGGAAGCCTTACAAGCTTTATACAGAAGCTTGTGATACTTTCCTCTGATACTGCTATTGTGTCTGGAAATCAAACCACATTATAGCCACACATGAGTATATCATATCTGTTTGGTATTCTGAAGCTACCCAATTTATCAGGTGGGAAGGATTTTCAGGCTTTGGTAAAACAGTCTGACCAGCTTTTCTGACCTCATGGTGGGATACACCACCTTTCACGGTATACATGGTCCGGGTTTGGAGATCTGTCTGTGACCGTCTGCTTTCCTGCCATAGCTCAGGGAACAGCCAAGCCTCTCTGAGGACAGGACAGGAGCAAATCCCAAGTGCTACTGATTTCTGCTGTGACACTGTCTGCTTCAGGGATGCCTTGGTCACCTGAGGACCTTGGCTCTTGTAACATCTGTGCTTCATATAGGGTTAAATACTGCCCTTCACAAAGACTCAGATGACTTTCAAGTAAAGAGCAGAAAGCTGCTGTATTGCAATACTGTGGGCCAACATGGCACTGTTTCTAAGTTCCAAATGTGAATAGTCTTTATTGACATGTAAATTACTGTTTTTCTAAGGAAACAAGATGCTAATTTAGGCTCAAAATGTAGATTTTGCTGTCTCACTGACCCCAGGAATGTTTTCTGCCTAATCTGTGTGTCATAGCTCAGCAGCCATGTGCCTTTGCCTCCCAGCAAGGCTGGGAACCTTTGCACAGCACTGCAAGAACCACAGGTGAAATGGTGAGGGGGGATCACAAACACTGGGAAGTCTGCACAGAGAAACCACCACCACCGCTGGTGGAAAGTAAATTGGATGTTTAAAATCTTTTTCCTACTGAAAATCAAGCTCAGAACTACTGAAGAGAGGATGGGATTGGTTTTTACCTATGGTAGCAGTACCAGAATTAGGCCTGCAGAACTGCTGGACTAGAGCAATGCATTATCACTTGCAGAACAGCCCAGGATCCAACAAAAAGACATGGCTAGTTTAGGCCAAGACAGAGCATTTCGCTTGAAGTATTTTGCTTATTTTCAACAGGTCATCAAGTTCTTGCTCGCTTTAGTGAAGCAGATCAAATTTAAATCAGAGAATAATTTTGAAAGGACAAGAAGAAATGTTTGAGCAGGCTGATTTATTTTATTTGTAATTATTTTTTTTTTCAGCATTTTCCAAGTTCCCTCCCCGTTTCCCTGCTGCCTCTCTTCACCAAAACTGTAGTTTTCCATTCATTTCTCTTGGATAACAGAACTCTATCTAGTCTCAACAGTAATTTAGGCATAGAAAAAGCTCAAGCGTTATTTTTAGCCAAAGAAAGTATTAACATTTGCACAATTAATTGGGGGTTGGTGGATGGAAGTTTACTACTCTTCTGTGACCTAATAAAGACTGGAGTAAATTGCATAAAGCGTTCTGTTAGGGTTTGGCAATTACAGGGCCCAGTTCTTTGATAATCTGATATGCAATAGTCTTTTGTACTTGGGTGATTATTACTTGACCCAATTAGTTTTAGAAGTCTGCTAGGAGAAACCAGTCAGCCAGTTACTGAAGTCAACAAAATATGAGATGAAAGCACGAGGAAGCCTGACTGAAACACAGCTCCAAGTAACGGCCATTCTCTGCGTAACAGCCGAGTGTGTGGCCATGAAGAGGGAGAAGGGCATTCCTGGTCCTGCCTGAACAGCCTGTCCTCCCTCCTCACCAAACACCCGGGGGTGAGACAGACCAGCCAAGGGCCACCAGCAGCAGCTGGTTTGTGCAGGATGACCCTGCTGCAGTTCCATCTGCACGGCCCTCCGTGATGCGTGGCAGGGCTCTGTTCTGTGTTTTCATGCGTGTCCTGCTTGGAAACTTCATGCTGATCCCCATCTGTGACTGAGGGATTAGGCCAAAGAGAAGGGTCTGCATCAGAAACATGCTGTAAAGACCGTGATGTTCCTTCCATCCAGCTTCAGCAACCCCGGTGGCCAGGCTCTGGAGGAAGTGAATGAGAGGAGCCAAAGCAGAGACTGTGCTGTGTTAGAGGCCCAGCTGTTGGGCACTTGCAGCCTTGACAGGAAAGGTCAGGGAAGCTGGAGGAGATCTATTTGTCAAATACCACCAGTTTTTATCTGGAAAGTGTGATCCAGGAATCAAAACTTTGAGAAACGCTGGCTTAGGCACTCGCCCAGCAGGCATGACGAATGAACAAAATAACAAGGGAAAAAGAGTCCAAGATGTACCTCAAGTTACATAAAATGAATTAGCCTGCAGTCCCCTGCCAGCTCACTTTTGCAAGATAGTTGAGTAAAGATGTTTTACTGGGATTATGCTCTTTAGAAGATGAGAAAATGGGTAATAAAATTTCACAGAGATATTTTGTTGGTAGCACAGCATCCCACGAAGAACACTGGAAATAGAAAGCCTGCTGTTTCTGCAGAGAGCGCTTCTCAGTACTGTCTGTGACTTTCCGAGCATTTACCCTTGCCCAGGATTTAGTTCTGGCTTAGTGCGAGTTGAGATGTGGGCCTCTTTTGGGCTACTCCCCAATGCACTGAGATGCATTTTCAGCTCTGAGCGTGAGTTACAGCTTCAGATGGCTCAGAAGTGTGACTGCCTGCTCTGCATTGGTTCTGGGGGAAATGAGCAGGTTTTAACAGGATTCTGGAGGAAAGATTGTATTTAAAATGTGTCTTATCTTGCAGTTTTCCCTCTTCTTCCTAAATCTTCCTGCAGGCTCCCTCTGGTGTTTCTAACGTACATTACTGGCAGCTTTTCCAGCCGTTTTTGGTCTACATGTACAACAGCCTAAGTTGAGTGACATCAGTGATACTTTTGAGGTTCATTTAAGGTTGAGATACAAATAGGAGCTTTCAGCTGGATTTAAATGTGACACATAATTGACTCCACCAAGATTTTTCTGGTTTAGACAAATACCATCCAGATAATTGAAAATTCACTTGCCCTGAAGCTGTATATTTCTGCCTTGTACTTGGAATAATGCTTAAGGACAGGCAACAAACAGTTTGCCTGTGCAAGCTATCCAACTACTGAAGGTCTGGCAGCGGGAAATGTAAGCAAACAAGTCCTAAGCATTATTGCAAATAATGCACATGGGCTGCCATCAGCTTAGTCCAATAGCGTTTGATTGCTTCTCTTTCTGGTCCTGGCTAAAGAGGGAAATTAAATTTAAATTTAAATTTAAATTTAAAAAAAAAAAAAAAAACACTAAGCAGTGCTTGTGGATGTGACTGCTCTAGAAGTGATATCCCAAGACCATTCTCCCCATTAATTACACTAATTGCATGCATAAAACCTGCCACCAATCAAGCCCAAATTTCAGTTCCTCTCTGGATTCTACCCAACTCCTCCAACATCTGTTTTGGCTGTTTTGTGCCATTCTGTCACCAAGCCCAACTGTGCGGGGTAATGCTTTGCAGCAATTCCCACTTTGGCAGCATGGAACAATTTGCCAGACAGGGCCAAGTCTGCTTCCCTACACTGAATGTGGCAGAGGCTAACTTCCAGGCACCAAACTATTTCTGTGAATTTATGGCATGGAAATGGTATGTTTCATCTCCCTTCTTCCCTGGAAAGAGAGTTGTTGAAGAACGGGTCCATAACATGCCAAAAGTCCTGTTCCTGGCACTTGCAGCCACCTGCTCTCTGCAGCCTGCCTTTTGAGGATGGATGGAAACGTGCTCCAGCTGCCCCGAGGCTGTCCAAAAGGCACAGATGGTGGCAAGGTGCTGTGATGGGGGCTGTGGGCATGAAGTCAAGCTTGTAATGTAGCCTGGGAAGCAAGTCCAGAGACCACATTTGGGCTCTGTAAGGTAACAGCAGTCAGAGTGTGAGATGGGATATATAAAAAGGGTAAAAAAAGTGTTACTGCTTTCATTGTGCAGGGTGTTTTGTTTGTTTGTTTTGCTTTTTTAATAATTTGCTGGAATTGTTTTGTTTTTATGTATTTTTGCAACAGTGTTCTCTTCCCTTAGAATACAAATGATTGATCTCAGATCTTTGTGGGAGTTCTCAGGCTGATTTCAGTAGGCTTTCTCATAGTTATCATCTTTATTACGAAAATCTCTGTCCTGAGATGTTATGTACCCCAGTGGCAGCAAACCTGCTGTGCAATTCAATGGATTATAATGCGACTCACTAACATGCTTGAAATAATGAAGTTGCTCTGTTCAGTGGGGTATGATGAAAAATAGAAACTACTGCTGGGAGCTCAGATTTGATTTAAATTCCTTGCAGAAAAGGTTCCCTATTAACATACCATTGCAAGTTGCTATGTTTGTGTATTCTTTAACTTCCATTCTTGCTGGACAGTGAAGAGGCCAGAAGATATTTTTTCTCATTTTCTGCCCAACATGTGTAAACAGAATGTTAAACTGAGGTCTTGGACCCTTGTGATGCTGTTGGAAGTAAACATTGGATTACATTAGTCAAAACACAGGGAGAAAAATTGTGGCTGTGGTGGAATTGGTGGGGGCCCCAAGCCTTGCTTTCAGTGGCACTGCTCTTTCTCCAAGTACTGGGGTTCTCAGGTCTCGTGCTCTTCCAGGCAGCCTCTACCTCTGTCTTAGTATGGCATGATAAGGAGCTTGGTTGATCCCTTCCCACTTACTCTTTATCTGAAAGTGAGGAAGAGGATACAAATGTTTTTCCTCTAACCAACAGAGTTTTTATAGCTGCCCTTCAACTTTGGTCTCTCCCATCCATCTCTAAACTTTTCATTGGTTTCAGTAGGCTGTATTTCTCTAGATGATTCATATGATCTCATAACTTTATTTTCTACTCGGTGGTAGAAGCTGGTTTGCCAGAAAAACAACTCTGAGTCAATGACACCTATGGAGAAAAATCTATTGAGAGGAAAAAGGTGCCAGTTTTGCAGGGTTTTTTAGCCATTGCATAAAACCTAATTGGATCTTAAAAGCCCAGTGTCTGAGATGACCTATATCCCTTTTAAAAGAACACCTTCCTCATAGCACTTAGGCCTTGACATAAGTGCTAACGAATCCATAAAATGTCTTAACATTTGGCACAGAAGCCTTTGGGGCATCAAGAAAAACAGGAGATAAATGGAAACGCTCTGTGTGCATGAAGTTGCACAGTTGGCTGTGGCTGCCAGTTAACTAGATTTAATAACCTGTAGAAGTCCATTTTATTTCAGCTTAAGGTTGATGTATATTTTGTTTGGACCAGTTTTCTCCTTTAGAGACACCTAGCTTCACAATTAGATGTGCTGTTCAAAGTGGGTGCTATTTCCTATTTGCTATTTAACCTAAAAGGGTCAATTTTCCCTTTTCACAGGGACGGGGTGGGAAAGGAAGCATCTATGTCTGGGCTTCTGGAGATGGGGGCAGCTACGATGACTGTAACTGTGATGGTTATGCATCGAGCATGTGGACAATCTCCATCAATTCCGCTATAAATGATGGACGGACAGCTCTGTATGATGAAAGCTGCTCTTCAACCCTAGCCTCCACCTTTAGTAATGGGAGGAAGAGAAATCCGGAGGCTGGTGTGGTGAGTCCAGATATTATTGTCCTGTCGCTGCTGTCTTTTTGCACTCCCACAACCCATTACAACTCTGTCTGCTTTGGAGCAGCAGATGGTCCTTTGTTGAGACGGATATTTTCTCATCTGCAGTACGTGATCGTGCCAGAACTGTCAGCTGAGGAGATGTGGGATTAACATTGAGGACAGCAATGATCTTCCATATCTTAGAGCTTCATATCGTTGGTGCTTTCCTTTATCAGAAATCAAATTTAGAAGCTCAACTGCCCTCTTTCCAGAGGACAGTGTGATAAAAGGTCTCTCTAAAAATCTAAGTGAAAAGCATTGACATCTGAAATCATCCTTAATTGTGCTGGCAGAGCAGTCAGGAACCAGACTTCTGCTGCACTGGAAGCTGCACAGAGCAGACAGACATTCAGTCACCTACAGAGGAAACGTGGAGGTGCAGATTACCCTCAGAGATACAGTCTCATAGGGAGAGCAGCATGGAGAATCATGCTCAAGTACTTTTTGGGGCCGTAGTTACTACTGGGAAATAGGCAGTGTCTGAGTGTAACTGAGTTTTTCTTCCACTGTACTGATCACTGCTCTTCAGCACCTCCACACAAGCCAGGACATAGTCCAATTCAGAGTGACAAATGGAGGGGTGGCAACTCAAGGTCAGCCCTTGCCAAAGGCAGCTATACATTTTCCATGGCCTGTCTCAAACCCCAGAGACTTTGCTCATTGTAGCATCCTAAAGGCCTGTGTGCAGCAGCAGAAGGAAAAATACTGTTTTCTGTCGTGGTATCAGCACTGTGCTGGTGTCAGCTGAAATGACCTGTGGCACCTTCTTAAATATCACCAGAAAATTTACTTGTAAGGTTTCACTCAGGTCTCCTGTAGTAACTAATCTGCATAGAAGGCAGCAACCTGTTACTGGTCCTGGCTTTGGACCTGCACATATGTTAGAAATCCCAGTGCTGTTAACAATTGCATGATAACTACAGGGAAATGTAAGGCCTTTGGTTAAACTGTGTTTATAGGAATTAAATGATATCCCTATAAGTTTATGAGTCCTAAGCAACAATGAACATTGTTTTCCTACATCGCAATTTATTCTTGCATTCCCACCTTCTGTAACTGTCTCTCACCATGTTTTGAAATTTATACACAAGTCTAAAGAAGAAAACAGATCCTGGGAACAAATACACAATTCATCTGTAGGACAAAGACACAAACTCCACTTTCTATGTTTTTCTGGTTCTGTAGCTGCAAGAGAAAAGGCCTAGCTGGTTTCATTAATTAAGTTTAATATCATTGCAGGCTACCACAGACTTGTATGGCAACTGCACCCTGCGTCACTCAGGAACGTCTGCAGCTGCCCCTGAAGCAGCCGGAGTGTTCGCCTTGGCCCTGGAGGCTAAGTATGCCATTAAGAAATTCCTTGTGAGCTCTAGAGAGGAGGGGGGCTGGGGTTTGTTTAATATTGTTCATTGTGTAAGCTGGCTGTGGCACAGCCACTAGAATGAGCAGCTGACAAGCTGTCTGAAACAGCAGAGATGCGGCTGGTAACTTACAGATGGAGCTACAGCCCTGCCAGAGCCACACACCAGGCACGTACGTTCTGGCTGACTTCCCTCTGCCCGTCCGCTACATCCACAGCTTCCAGGGGTTTGTTTGAGGGACAGGTTATGTCGTTTCTTCACATGCCCAGTGGGGAATGCCCAGCTTACAAAAATGTAAGAACGAACCTATGGGAGTTCATCTTGTCCCATGTGCTGTCTGCAATGACAGATGCCGAGGGGCAACAATAACAAGCAGGGATTAAGAATGATCTTTCACCAAGCAGCTTTGGCAATCAGTTGTTTGGAGGGGGAGCAGTCAGCCTATCCCATTTTAACAGCCACTAGCAGATTTATCCTTCTTGAATTTGTCCAATTCTTTTTCAAATTGTCTGTGTATTTGGCACCTGTATCATCCAGTGGCAATCAATTCCACAGTAATAATATTTTTTTGGCAACTGTGAGGAATGCTTCCTTTGTTGTTTCTTACCCCATTACTGGCAATTTGCTTTTGTGCTACATAATTGCTGCATTATGTGAGAGAATAAATGTCCATTGTCTGTTTACCTTCTCCATGTTATTCATGACATTGGAGACCTCTTGTTCATCATCTTTTTTAATTATGAGGAAAAGGTTTTCTTACAATAACCTACACCATCTTTTTACTTTGTGTTGTTTTATGAAGCGAGACAACATCTGCTCAGCTATACAGCTTCAGTTGCTGTAATCTTGGCACAAACTGAACACTGTGTACATAGGTTTCTTCAGCTGTATATAGAAGAATGAAGATTTAGCAGAGGAGACAAGGTTTATAGTGTTAGCAGAGTGATTGTACTCAGAACATGACTTGGACCAAGTCTCATTTTTCAGGTTTTATTCACACCAAACAAACATGCCAAGTGTTCAACTTTGGATGATCAATCCTACTATTGAATTTATTCAGTGGGACAGCCACAGTGTAATAAATTAATATGGCCATAAAAATAAATCTTCAGACAATGCATTTCCTGACCTCTGCATGTTTAACCTGGGCTACAACCCTAGTATCTCAGTGATGATCACTCCTCTTCTTTTGGGCTGTCCATGAAGACATTAATTAATCTTGCCAAACAAGCAGAAATCATGAGTAAAAATTATACTAACTTTTAGTCTGCAATTGGTTTTCTAGCCTTTGCTGAGAAGACATAGAAGAAGACAAAGAACTGTCAGTATCTCCTCTCTCCTTCCAGCCTGACTCTATTACTCCTCTGCTGTGTTGTGCAGGGTTACCTTGGATGAGTTGCAGTGCCCTTGGCAGGGATGGCTAATGATATCCCATGCATATAGATTTCCCATACACATAGCAGCTCTTAAAAGGTTTCAGTAAGAATTGTGCAAGTGATCTCTGGTATTCAGCTATCCCATGTCACCTCAAAGAAATGAAAGTAATTGGCTATTCTGTTGTACATTCAGCATACGCACGTGCTTATTACTTGGTGCACAGAAAGCTGAAAAACTGATCCTTTGGGGTTGATGGTTTGAATCAGACACATTGTAATGTTGAAAGAGTTCATCATAAAACTGGAAGAGCTTTAGTTATGTAGAATTAGAATGTCAGTGCTAAAGCTTCCAGAATAATAACTTTTAAGTGCCCTTCCTGTCATCATAATCACTGCAAATCTAGGAAGACGAGCTGATGATGAAGGATGATCATGGAATCTAGACAATCGTGATGTTACTGCCTCCATCCATGCTACTATATCACTGGTGATAAACCAGTACCTCCACCATACCTCGCGGTGCAAACCTGCAGCCCCCTACAGCCCAGTAACCGTATCCCCAGTCAGCTGAAATTACCAAGACCTCATTGTTATAGCTCACCACCTTCATCTGATCAGAGCTTCTCTGGGTGACCCTTGGAAGGTCCATGGGAAAAGCAGGAGGAGCAGGCAAGGAAAAGAGGGCAAGATTTAAGAGGAAGGTTAGACTAAATTGTCATCATCCTTTTTTTTTTGTATTATTTTCATCTCGTATAATATTCCTCCCATTTTATTAGCTTAAAAATCACATGGTAGGTATTTAATGTGTAGTTGAAAGCAGTTGCTGTCAGAAATGACTTGGTAATTTTGGGGAAGTGCTACACAATTAAAACCTATTCTTCCCACTGAAATAATCAGAAGCTTGTTACTGATACGCATATAGATACAATTTGTGTGTGATTCACAGAAGCAAATTTGACCAAAGGGCCTACTCAAACACACTGCATTTCTTTAATATCTGTGGGAACTGTATTGTTTTCATGTCACTCTTCCACAGCTTGGATCTGACATGGAGAGACATGCAGCATCTGACAGTCCTCACCTCCAAAAGGAACCAGCTTCATGATGAAGTTCATCAGTGGCGCAGGAATGGCGTTGGGCTGGAATTCAACCACTTGTTTGGCTATGGTGTCCTAGATGCAGGAGCGATGGTTAAGATGGCGAAAGACTGGAAGACCGTTCCCGAGCGATTCCACTGTGTTGGAGGGTCAATAGAGGAGCCTGAGTAAGTGCATAGTCTGGTGTTTTCGGTTCATCTCTTGCCAGCACTGAGGAGACCACAGGCAGGCAAATATCTTGACAAAGAACAAGATAATCAGAGAAATATAATGAACATTTTATTCTAAGAAAGCTTAACATTATCAGTAGCATTCCAGATATTTCAGTAAGATGATAAAATGAACGACATAATCTTTCAATTCCTGGTTTGCTGGAGGAAAACAACGCATAGGACAGCTGATCTACAGTGTCACTGCAAGTGCCAGTAGTGCTAATAGCAGCATCCATTTCTCCTAAGTACTTACAGGTGTGTTTGTGCCACAGTTTGTGTGAATAAACAGCCTGTGCATGAGGGAAAACCCAAGAAGTTGGCACCATAAATTACATAAACTGCTGTCACATGAAATATCTGTCAGCCAGGTCATATCTCCTTGTGACCTATTCCAGCAGACAGTTTTATCTCCAGAAGACTGAACAGTCACCTATAGGTAGCAGTGATTCAGTTTCAACATTACCTCATTTAACCGTGTTTGGTTTATGTTCTTCAAATCACTAATTGCAGGCTAGGTAGTCAAATTATTTTCTGATTACCTTTGTGTGCTAAAGTGAATGAGTCAACAAGTGAATGAATTAATACTAATTAACTACAACAGCTATAGTTCAATTAAATTGTTTGAAATACTAACCTAATAATGGCCAATCTATGTCTTTAACATTTGAAATTTGACATTTCATTGCCATTTTTGAAAGCATCACTATTCTGTTGTAAAAAGAAATCAAATCAAAATGCTGCCCTAGTAGATAGCTCTGCCAGGCAAAGACTAAGTTCGCCCCCCAACCTCCAGATGGGTTTGCATTTGCAGGATCCAAGATTCTACAGCTGAGACCTGAGTTTCAATTTACCTGGCCTACATATGTTACTGGTAGGAGACAAATGAAAGGGTGCTAAAGCTAAATTCAAGCTATCTCCAATTTATTCCTAATTTAAATGCAGACTGATGGTGTTTGCGAAGACAAGGCATTTCATTTAGTTCAGTGTGGCCCCATTTTTTGAAATGGAAATAACTCTAGAGGGAGAATTTCATTATGGAGATTTGGCTGCATGCATTAGGCAGCGTGGTTGAGGTTTGCTGGGAGCAGACTGAACCAGAGCTGGGCAGTAAGTAGTACGACAGTCAGTCTGCCTTCGCTTTTCTCTCCCATTTCCACTGTTGAATGGAGCGTCAGATAGAAAAGGAAAGGTCACAAGGGATGTTCTGAGTTGCTGTCCCTGGGTGATGGCAGGGCATTTCCTCTGTCCCAAAGACCTGGAGCTGTGGTAATGCTCCCCTAGAGCTGTGATTGCCCCAAAACTCGAGTTGAGCAGTACATGGGCTAGTATTGGTGTCTTTTGAAAGCAGTGCCCAGAATGGACATTGGTAAAGATGAGATTTTAAAAGCATACAACAGCAGCAAAGTTATTCCAACCAAGTCAGTCCCTGCAGAAACCTCCTAATGATACTGCAAAAAAGGCTTAGTGTGTGGTTGGTACAGATGCCCCCTATATGTGATACATCGTTACATGAATAGTACTGCTATAGTATTTATGTCCACCCATGCAAATGTCCCTGACAGCAGGTAAAAAAATCATGATTTGCAAATTTACATCTTTTGAACTGCACCATAAATAAAACTGTTGAAGTTTTACTATCTCCAGAGATTTTCTGGAAAGGAAAACTCCATTTCTGCCATAAACAACTGATTTATTTTTTCAGTTTGGTCTTGCTGCAGCAACATTTACTATAAGTATTCTGTATGTATTTATATATCTAAATATATCTGTATATATAAGTGTATATTTTCCGTATACATTTGGGTAGATGAATAGTGGCACAGAGGTGTGTGCCACAGCAGCACAGCTGATTGGCAGAAGCAGGGCAGGAAATTACCTACAGCCTGGAACGTGCAGAGTGCTGGAGGAATCAGTACTGAAAGTGCAGCATGTCTCTTCTGCCTGGAAAAATGCTTGTTAGCAATGGGAACTTTCCCTGAGAAGGGATTTTTGTTGGGTCAGCAAAAAGAAAAAGAAAGAAAGAAAGAAAGAAAGGAAGGAAGAAAGAAAGAAAAAAAGGATAAATCTTATGATTGTGGCTGGCCCAGGGAAATACAAAGATGATTAAATCAGTGATAGCTCATTAGCTGTGGAACAGAGGCACAGGAGGGAGCTTCTGGTTAGCTCCCCCTGCTCATATCTGAAGCTGGGTCCTACGCTCCATGTGAAGGCAAACATGCAAGGTGCAACTGGGCAGAGGTACCCCGAGGGTGGAAGACCCATCTTCTCTTCTGCTCCTTTTGTGGCAGGCTCCCCCACGCCCTCTTTCTTTTAGATTCTTTTGGGAAATTCACCTGGCCTAGAGTTATTATTCTAGTGAAGCAGAGAGCACTGTATTCTAGTTAATAGGAAAGGGGCAAAAGGAGCAAGCCTTTTCTCACGTGTTTCAGTGAGCTAACTTTGCACTGCAGCCCTCATAAAGATGGAGAGAAGCTGTCAGGCTGTCTGCAAAGCAGATGGAGTGGTAACACTGCACGTTCTCCTATTTCTTTGATATTTTGGTGTTGGTAGATAGAAAAGACTTGCACTGTGGGGTCCTCTTTCATTCACTGCAGGAGATACAAAGCACTTATCACAATTCTCAGAATGAAGCATTGTTTAACAACGCGCTGTCCCTTGTGTGAGATAGCTGTGAGACGATGCCAATTCAGATTGTTTTGAGGATTCTGCTTCCCAAGCAGAGAAATTTCAAGCATATGGCAACTGTGAGATTACATCCTTCACCTCTGGCTGGCATATAGTGCATTTTTCTTGTGCTGCGGGACACAAAATGTATCTTGAAGGTATTGTACTAATGTGTTCAAATACTTTAGCTATACAATATTTACCAGCTTCTGCAGCAGGGCATCCTTAAATTCAGAACAACACCTTTTTTGTTTGTTTGTTTTCAGTTTAAGGTGTTTACGTGCCTTGAGGATCTGGGCGTGAATGTCTTTTTACACTGCAGGTATTCCCAAGGAGCCTATATCCTATGAAACATGGGGCTGAGACAGGGCTGAGCTAATTAGCAATGCACTGAGCAATATATGGAGCTTGCCTCAGGGAGAACAGAATTCCTGGAAATCAGGCTTGAATGAAACACTTTCACTGCTCTCTTAAGACTGCACTATTTCAGTAGCAAGGGGAAAGGTTGGATTTATACTCAAATTTTTTTTTGAAAAGAAGGCATTCCATTAACACAGTCTGGCCAGTGTCCCTTAAAAGGGGACACCCTTTTAAAAAGGGACACTCTTCCTCATTTTACTGCAAAACCTAGGACACAGAGATGCCATAAACACCGGGTGCAGTAATAAGACGTGACTGGAGTATTTGGAGTATGTGGGCCAGGCACCAGCATCCTCAGAGCTGCCCAGGGCCCTGAGCAGGGCTGCCCAGAGCACAGCTGCGAGAGCTGGGAAGGTGCCGGAGCAATGTGCTCTCTCCCAGCATGCTCTGGCCTCTTCTGGCAGCGCTGGAGGCTTGCTGGGGTGATGTTGCTGCCTGCCCAGCACGTGGGGAGCCCAGAGCACAGGCTGGGGTAATGTTGGTCCTTTCTGTGTGACACTCACCCTGCTGACAGCTGCTGCTGAGACCATTCATTCCCAGCTGCGACTCCACAGAGCAGGTGGGAGGCAGCCTGATGCTCTTGCAGTGGAGCTTCCAGGCCTTGCATCCTCCATGCCTGCAGCTCACCAGCAAAGGATCCCAGTGCGTTGATGTCAGGGGTCTGCCCTCCGCTGGGTGATGAGTCCTTGCAAAATAAATGTTGTAGGACTGAGCCTATGTGCCATTTGTGGATCTGGTATGCTTTTTGGTACAACTCTTAGGTCCACCCTCGCATGGACAGTGGTCCTTCACTTACTGAATTCACCTTCCTTAGGACTGACTTATAACAACCAGGAGATTGGTGACTCAAGGTTTAGCACTCTGGGAGCTCAGGAAACAAGTGTGACTTTTCTTCCCATGTGTTCCTGCATGGGAGCATAGAGTTCAAGGATAGCAATCTTCATAGAAAAAGTATTTTCCAAATGAGCTGAAAGTGGGGTCCAACCTTTGTGTCAGTTTCCAAATCAGAGCAGGGATCCAGACTTGAATATGACTGCACTGAAATTCCATGCAACTGGTTCCTGTGACTCCAGAGTCATTTGCTGCCGTCTTTTAAGGTGACTGACACAACCACGCGTGGTTGTTAACCGGCTATACATGTAATTGTGCAATTACCCAATATAGCAGTGATCAGTAGAGGCAGCTATTAAATATGTTAGCATTTCTCAAATAGCAGTATATGCTTCTTAATTGTATTCCTTCTCTCACTGTGTAGGTGTACATTTCATAATGTATTTTCAAATTACAGTTTTAATACCATTTTCTAAAAAGAGAGTATTTTCTTTCTGGCTAAGTTTGCAGCTATTATTTCCTTACCTTTCCATGTATTAATAAGGAGGCTAGCACAGGTTTTTCTGTGAGGCTCCAGAATACATTGGTTTTAGAATAAGTCACATCATGCTGCATGTATCCTTCTCATTTGCTTAATTATCTTTTGACCTGCAGAAAGATACCACCAAGTGGCAAGCTGCTCCTCAGACTTACAACTGATGCTTGTGAGGGGAAGGAAAATTTTGTCCGTTACCTTGAACACGTCCAAGCAGTTATAACTGTGAATTCAACTAGGCGAGGAGACCTCAACATCAACATGACCTCACCGATGGGAACAAAATCCATTCTACTGAGCCGGCGTCCCAGGGATGACGACTCCAAGGTGGGTTTTGACAAATGGCCTTTCATGACCACACACACTTGGGGAGAAGACCCCCGAGGCACCTGGGTCCTAGAGATTGGGTTTGTTGGTGGTATGCCGCAGCGGGGCGTGCTGAAGGAGTGGACACTGATGCTGCATGGGACCCAGAGTGCACCATATATAGACCAAATAGTAAAAGATTATCAGTCCAAACTGGCCATGTCCAAGAAGGAAGAGCTGGAAGAAGAATTAGATGAAGCAGTGGAGAGAAGTCTGAAGAGTATACTGAGCAAGAACTAGTCTGTTCTGCATGATGGTGTCTTTCCTTTCCCAGATCCCTCTATTCACCTTTCTACTATCCAAACCTCTGTGTTAGACATATTACAATGATTGTCTCTGTAGCCAAATTATCACACTTCTTGATTTTAAAGTCTTATATCTTGTCAATAATTATTTTAATTACCACTGAAGCAATCCTTTTTTTACTCTAAACCACAAATATATTGTCCCCCACCAAATACTATGTACAGTTTGTGACTGTAAAGGATTTTTCTTTTGTGTCATACAAATAGGTAATACCTGCAATCAAGTTTATGGCTTTTCCCTTCATATTTTTGTGACACATGTTGTTTGTATTAAAAAAAAAAAAAAAAAGAAAGTGAATTTTAACATTGGCAGTTGGTGATAATGGGTGCATTTAAAAAATACTGTGAGAGAGGGAATCACAAAGAGTTTGGTTGGCTGGAGAGGTCTTTGAATGTCTAACAGCTCCTTTTGCATCATGGACTTCAGTGGGACTTTCCCCACTGGGTTCAACCAAAGTAGCACTAGACCCTATAAAAAGAAATAATCCACAGATGAAGAAAAATTACCCATCCAATTTGCAGAAACTAATACTCAGACCATTCTTTAGTATATACACTTACACAACATACACACTAGAACTTCAGCCACAGAATGGTTCAACAAGCATGCAATAAGGAAGGTCAGGTGATGCTAAAGCCAGGTGAGAAGAAGTCCATTGCAGACAGGGTCAGGGCATTCTAGAAGCACAAATTTCAAGAGTTTTTTGTTTGTTTGTGTGTTTGTTTGTTTTAGTTTACTTTTGGCTTTTGTTTTTAATGTTGGTAATTTAAATCAATATACCATCTTACAGCAGCATAAGCACATAGGGAGTGAGCTGTAGGATTTCTGGCAGCCTGTGTGCTAAAGTTTATCTGCTCACCTCGATACCAAAAGCTCTATTCTACTGCATAGTGGAAGATGAGGCTGCATCAGCATTTCCAATCACAGACCCCTGTTTTCTGGGGTTTGCAAACCTGGCTGTCAGTAAATTGCTGTGGGAAAATTTGAAGTATGCAGCTTCAGTCCCAGAGCAATTTTTCATTCAGATTTCATTAAAAAAAAAAAAAAAAAAAAAAAAAGTTATTTTTGTGTTATACAAATATATTTAAGGAGAAAAATATGCCTACATAATTTACATGTAATGCAAAGTTGGCCTTCTTGGGAAATAAAATGTAGTGTGTGTTTGGGAAGATTTGTCAGTAATCTTTGCTCTTTGGTGTTTAAAGAGTCAGTCCCACCTTTACTTCTCATATGGGAGTAAATTCAGTCTCTCCTGCCCATGGAGTCTGCTCTGGCTATTGCCACAAGATATAATGTTCCCTCAAGGTGGATTCCTCATGCTAACAACCACTACATGTTCTCAGGTGTGAGATCCCAAATTGAACCTTTGAATAATAAAGGGTCTTGATTTTGCAAATGCTTAGACGCTCACAGTAAAATCAGTGAACCTACTCAAATACTAATTTTAAGTAGGTGCTTAAGATGTTTGAGGATCCAAGATCTACTTTTTAGCAGTGACTGGTTTTAGAGTTTTATTATGTATTTTTAATATACAGAGTATTCATCTAAAGTGTTTTAATAAGAATTTTCCTGGGTAATCAGGTGCATAGTGGTAGAAACATATTCAGTAAGTAAATATTTATCTAACAAATCAAAAATGCAACCCAAAGGTTATATGGTGCATACATTTCATTGAAGAATGTATAATTTATTCTGTTATTTCAAGTGAATATCCATCTTTTATCCTTTCACAAGGCCTGTTCTTTCCTTTACAAATCCAAATGCAAATAAACAGCTCAACCTACTTGAAGTCTATGTGAATTACATTGTAAAACCAAGACAAGAAGCCTCACACCATTTGCAGGTTCTTTGTTATACGTAGCAATCAGTTAAGACAATCAAGTCACATTTGGATAAAACATACTTCAGCAGGAGAAGAATCAGGCACTGTGTGATTTTTATTTTAAAAGTGCTCTTAGTTATTTGTTCATACCCATTATAATGCCAATTGTGTTCAACATGGTGATTTAGAAATTACCTGAAGGACAAGACGGGCCTACTTCAAACCATGAACTGGAGTTCATGAGGCATAACCCCAGACTCTGTGAAGTTAAATGGGGGGACAGGTTAATTGGTGGCTGTTTGGAACCGAAGGGAATGTGCTGACTTCAGTAGGTTCTCAGGGAAGGCACAGAATTCTCTGAAAGAGCACGATATATATGTCAGAGGGAAGAATTTACCATATATATTTATTTATGCATACTCCCGTATGTCTAAACGCATAGAACATCCCTGTGGTATCTCTCTCTTTCTCTCCCCATATTACATACAATATGTATATTCAGAGTATGTTACATATATTTGCTAACAAATATCTACAGAATTACATATGGTATGTAATGTATAATACATACACACGGTTACTTTTTGTGTATGTGTTCAAAGAAACGGAGAGAACTGGAAGCTACTGAAGGACTTCTAAAATGTGGGAAAAGTTTTGGAATCAGAAAAGTCCATGTGGAAATTTTAAATGAATGTGTACATTCCTTTCCATTGCATTCATGTGATTTTGCAAGGCTGTTTCATTATTAAATATCTTATATAGCAACAAAAAAACTAGATGGTTGTTCATATTTTCATAATGTTGACTTATTATATTAAGTGAAAGCTCACAACAATGATAAACAGAAATGGTGAGTTTTAATATAAGTATATATAAAGTTAAGTGTATATACAATATAGAGATCTACTTCAAATTCTTTGGAATTTTTGCATCAGGGGATTGCTGAAAAAATATGTCCAGTTAGACGAAGTTTTTATGATATTGCTGATGGAAAATAAAGTTAATTTGTTAGTATTTATAATGAAGGGGAAAATGAAGCTCGTGGTTTGAAACAGGTGAATATTGTTTAACTAACACGCTGTGATGATGTTTTATAATCTGAGTAAAATAAAGAGCTGTTGTAAACTGGCAGGTCCTATCATCATTGCTTACCCATAGGTACATAGGAGGTAAGCTGATACAGGTGGGATGCCTTCCTAACCCTCTGCTTTTTATACTTTTCATACTGATAAGGAAATTTGTGTCCCATGTTGGAGACTGAGAAAACAAACACAATCCTACGAACCAGCTGATAGCAACAGGTGAAGGGTAACAGGCTTTACATTAGCTCTATGACATGGTGGGATGCAGGAGATTATGGGTTCAGGCTAGGAAGAGCCTTGGGCACTACTTCCGTAGTTCAAACAGGCTCCAAGGGAAGCTCTGCAAGTGCATGAGGCTGTGTGGCTGCCGGACTGCTGCTCTCACTGGGGGAGGGGATGGATGCTCAGGAGGACAGCCAGTGACAGTTTTGCACCGTGTTTCATAAGCAATGGCATTTCTCGCCCTGAGGAAACAACAGGACCTGCCACAGCAGTGTTTTTCTCTGCTGTTTGGAGCACAATGAGACACAAACACAAAAAAAGTTTTCCCTCTACCTCCCTACTTCCCACCCATGCTTTTGGATACTTTTTAAGCACACATAATCGCATACCACAGGGTGTGTGTGGTTTTAATTTTTTTTTTTTTTTTTACCATTTCTGCATTAGTAAAAGATGGCCGGGAGTCTCCTTTTCTAGCTCCTATCACTGAGGCAGGAACGTGTCTGTGTGAACCTGTGTCTCAGCCCAGGCTGTACTGAGCAGATGCTCAGAAGTATTTCATCCTTATACTTCAGAATTTTAGTATGTCAGAATCTGCATTTAAAGCAGTGGTTAATCCATGTATCAGGAGATTTAACAGACCTGCCAGCAGTGTCATTGCGAACAATGCGTACTAGTGTTTTTCCATATCCTTGTCATCTGTATTTCACAATGAGGATCTGCCCATCACCTGCTGCCCTACTGGGCCACTGCCATGTTTGCATGTGGCAGGCCAGCGATTGGATCAGCATTTAGGCCTTAGGTCTTCATGGTCCTTGATTTCCCAAGGCTGCTGTCAGCAGTGCACTCAGCATTAGCTCAGTTTGAGATCTGCACCTCTGCATTGTTGCTGGTGCAACGCCGTGCGTAACACTGGCAGTGCCACCACGTGCTGCTCAGCTCCTGTGCTGCAGGAGCCCCTTTATACTGAGCAGCTGCTGACCAGGGCTTACCGGCATCAGAAAAACCTCTGTGTGCCAGGGCAGCACAGAACAGCTGGAAGTGGCAGGGGATAGTCACACCTGTGGTACCTAACTCAGGCTCTCCTGAAATATTGCTTCCTTTCCATCAACTATAGGATTCTTTTATATTCTGAGCACTAAGATCTCTGTACTGCAGTGAAATCAGATGGTTGGGGATTACCCAGTTCTGGCTATATGCCGCATGAATCTGTTTGCATCCTGTTTTGTTACAGAATTATTAAACAGGCTTCCTGTTGCTGCAGACTTCTTTGTACTTGCAGTAGTCACAACCTGCTTCCAGCAGGGGTAATGCTGAGCAACTGGTCCCAGCTCACCAGAGTGCAATCTGCGTGTGCTTTGATAAATCCCTTCTATACAGTTATTTACAGTGCTAAAAAACTCAAGAGCACCAAAACATGTAGCAAGAATTATCTGGCATCTATTCCCACAGCTTTTCAATAAAATATCATCCAAAAATAATCCTGACTTAAAAAAAGTGACACTGTGGGGTCACCTGTCCCTGGTTCCAAGAATAAGGTGCTGTTTCACCAGACAGAGCAGGCACAACAGGTGCAATATTAAACCTGCGTTGAAAATTACTAAGGAGAAAAAAAAAACAATACTGAAGGAAAGTCTCACTGACTGTGAGAAGACAGTCATGAAGTTCAGGCTAGCTGTCTCTCTCCTCCCCAGCTGATGGGCATAATGAGCTGGAAAGGAAAACCCTAACAATGCAGCAAGCTCAAAATAAAACTTTAAGAACTCTGCTGAGGAGGGAGAAGGAAAAGTGCAGAGCCCAACCCAGTAAAGCATGTCAATGGGTACTTGACTTTAGTGGTTTGTTAGTTTTTTAAACCTAAAGTCAAGCTGAGGCCTAAATGATTTACTGCTGTGAAGCTTTAACTCTACGAGAGCATATCCCCAAGGATTTCTTTTTTTCCTTCCTGAGTCAAGGATCTCTGGAGGATGTTACAGAAGTACTGCCTCGTGCTTCTCCAGGAATGGTGACATAGGAAGGCACCACTTGTTGTTCCCTGTGGTGCTGCAGGTGACTAGGATGCAACAGGATCACGTAGCAGAGTTAAACTCCACAAAATGCTACAGTCCGAGGAAATGCCTAACAAGAAAATACCAAAATGCAGGCTTTTGAATTGTCTGCAATGTGTTCAAAAGATTGTCAGCAGTCTTAAATACCTTAATTGTGCTGGTGAAAGAAAAATTATGCTTTTAGTGTATTTTATAAGGGTTTTCATTGCTTTACTTTGGTGGAATTTCAACTTTATTCTGAGAAAATGTGCAGTAAGGGCTTATTTCAAACACAGAGTTTCTCTTCATATCCAAAAAGCATTCTGCCAAGCTCACCTCTAGTTAAAGTCTGTAAATGAGAGAGGTGTGTAATAGGTTACAAAAATCAAGTTTCCAGCTCCTCCTTTGGAAGGACTCCTGCATACCCAGTCAGGTAACTTTTAATAGCAGAGCCTAGCATGCAATGGTAAAGGCCACACACACCCACAGTGGGTATTTTGTGTAGAAGGCAAAACTTTTATTAAATGAACCAGATGTCACCAGTTAACATTTGCAGCTGAGAGAGAAGGAATCTTACGGCAGCTAGAGGAGCAGTAGGGGAATATGCACTGGCAACCTGCCCTGGATATTTTGGAAAGCCAGGCAACTCCATAATGGTAATTAATTTCAACTTGTCCTAATCATGAAAATAAGTCGCACAGAATGTGCTCACTGCTCCTTGTCATGGAGCATTCTCACAGTCGTTACACCAAAGGCGAGCCTACATCAGACAGGATTGCCATCAAACTATCAATCTGGTCCATACCAAACAGCAAAACTCTCACTACTGTATAGTTCGGTCAGGAAAAAATACGTCATTTAAGAACTACGCCATACAAGTTGACTACCAAGGGTGCGTGTCACTTAAGAGCCTTTGTCACCCGGTTTCTTCTTGCTTGTCTTCTCTATCATCGTCTCCACAATCATTGCTGTCTCTTCGTATGTCTGAATTCTGTCATCGGAAAACTTCTCAATAGACTCCACCACCTCCACCTTCTCATAGCTCATGGAGCCAGGCAAGCCTGCTTCCCTGAAGAGAAGGTCCTGCTTATCTTCATGGTCATACTCCATCTCTCTAAGGACTCCTGGCTCTGTTGGGCTTATGGGACCAGGGGAAGGAGTTGTCTCAGGCTCAGAGATGTCTGGATACTTTGTGACTTGTTCAGTTTTTCCTCTTCTTTTCTCCCATTCAAACATGTCTTCTTTCTCTTCCTCTTTCAGTTTATCTTGGGGTTCAAACTCTTCCCTCCTTTCACAGACATCCATCTTTTCTGATGGCTCAGTAGGTTCGGGCAGCTCTGGTATGGGCTCCACATCACCACTGATTGTCACCTTCCCATTGCTGGTAGAAACTGTGATCCCTCCCCCAGCTGGGATGGAGGAGGACAAGAAGCAAGGTTCTTCATAGCCTCCTTCCCCTGTTACCAGCACATAACGCCCTTTAGTATGGGAATCGGTTTTAGCTTCTGGTCGCTTGTAAACTCTTATTTTCTCCCTCACAATGTTACATAATTTATCAAAGGCTTTACTTATCTGGGCTCCGTCGGGTACATCCTCTGGGACTGTTTCTTTTTCAACAAGTTTTAACCCCTCCTGCCCAGGTTCACACGTGACCGAGCCTTCGTGCCTGAACTCCATCTGATCTTGGTCAAAAACTTCCAGAGTTCTTTCATACATTTTTTCAGGTGAGAGCCCATCGGTTATGTCTTTAGACATGATCTCCTTTTTCCTGAAAATTTTCTTTGTCAGCGCTTTTTGTCTGGGCTTTACACTGGCAATCTCTTGCATAGCCTGGGTGATATCTAGGGGAGATGAAAACAAAGCAAACAATAAACAGTGCTGAGCACGTCTGCTGCAAACACTAAAGCTATCCCTCACCCTCACTGCCATAGGTGGAGCTTCCCCTAGCTCACTGGACAGCTGCTTCTTTTCCTGCCCCCCCCCCTCGGCCAAGCAGTGATTTCTCATCTGAGACAGCCCCTTCCACACAAAGCACAAGGACGCAGCGACTTTGCAGCATGAAAGGCAGCAGCACAGCATGTTCCCCTGTCACCAGGCCTGTATCAGGGTTCAGCAGCAGTATTTAGAGCCTGCTGCTGCAGCTGGGCTTAGCACCGTCCTCCCAGGCATCGTGGCAGCTCCCTGAGCTGGACAGCAAACTTCATCTCCTGAGACAGAGACTGAAGCCACGTGCCCAAAGTCAGAGCCACAGCCCAGCAGTGGGAGTCAGTGGGAAAAGGCTGCCTGGCTTTGTACAACTCCACAAGCTGCAAGGGTTTGGGGGAGTGGGGGGGGAGGGGAGGGGAACCCAAAAATCTTATTTAAAACCTTCCCACTGCATGCAGAGTGGCTGGGTGATCAGTCCAGGCCTGAAGGGAAAGGTGAGCACCAGCACCAGCTCCTCCCATGTTCCCAAAGGCAGGCTCTGAGGGTGTCCCCTGCAGGGTCTCTGACAGAGGGGGAGGCCTCAGCTTTGGGTCCCAGTGAGGCTCAGAGCAAGCCAGGCACCCCCTGCCCGTTTGGGATGGGGGCAGAGACAGGGAGGAGGATCAAAAGGGAGCAGCGAGCAGCAGTGGGTGCGGAGCTGGGAGCCACCCAGCCAGCAGAGCAATATTGCTGCCTCTCTGACCTCTGATGCTCAGCTCCAGGCCCACGGGGAGGGCAAACCTCTGTCCATGGCCATCATTTCTGATTTCCTGTGGCTGTCTAACCGTGGGCCCTGTCATAGCTCAGGAGCAGCAGGAGCACATGGAGGCTACAGATTTCTATGGCATGAACAGCTAGAGAAGAGGAGGCAGAGAGGTTGGTACTGGGAATTAAAGGAACACGGGGACAGATAGATATTAAGATGCCTTCCCAAGGCATCTGTGCTTTGCAAGCGTCACAGGTACAGGCACATAAAGTGCCCTGTGAGCCTTGCAGGCAACACGCAGTGGTGTGTTTTGAGATGGGCCGAATCCTCGGTATAAAACAACCCTCGGCAGGACAGCAGTTATATACAGCTGCTGAGGATTTGGCCTCATGCCTTATGGGCCCATTCCATTTAAAACTGCTACATTTCACAGGACAGTTAGACAAATTACACCTGCACTCCAAAAAAAAAACCAGCCCTAATTAGACAAAAGACAGTGTATCTTCATTCTCAGGTGTGGTTTCTTGCCAGTGAAAACCCAGCGACCTTGGATTTAAGCTATAGTGAGAGATGCTGTGTGCTGTAACAAATTACAAACTTCCCTTTCTATGAACAAACTCTCCTTTTTGTTAAGCCATCCCTTCTGTTTAGTCCTGGCCATCCCCACATCACTGGGAAATGGAACAAGTATCCTGACTAATAGGCAGTCCTACAGCACAGAAGAGGCACCCCATCCAGAGGAAAATAGGCCATGGCACATAAAGAGGATGAAAGAAGTGTCCTCCACCGGCCTGCCACACTAACCCTGTCCTGATGCTGCCTGCACATGATTGAAGTGTGGGACAACAACTTGCAGCAAGCCAGCAAAATACACCCAGCTCCTTCCACAGTTGCATGTGCCTTTGACTTTGCTCTATTGATTGGCATAAGTAGGAAACTGCAAAAATAAGCAAAGAAACTCGTTTCCTTGTGGCTTTGGCCTTTGACAGCTTGCCCCAAAGGCAGCTGAGCTAAGCTGAAACCACTGCATTTACTGAGCAAGCCTTGAGTCAGGCTGTCACGGCTGGTGTTCATATGGAAGACAAATGGAAAAACAGCTTAAATTACAGTGATGCTGCTCTTGACAGACACAGGAAGACGTGGCACAGGTTTACCTCTTCCCCTCGAAGCTTGAGGCTGGACAGGTCTATAGATCTGCGTGAAGAGTGTGACTGGTGTTCCTGCTATAGCAGAGTTTAACCTGCCGGAGAAGACGCGCATCAGTCAGACCTCTCCCCTCATTTCCATCAGGAGCAAGTGAAATTGTGCAAAATGAAACACGGAGGTTAAAGAAATGTATTTCTCTGTGATGAGGAGTTAAAGAGAGCAATGGGAGCTTGTTCATTGTCTGGGGCAATCAATACAGCCACAGCACCTTCACAGGAGTCAGGCTGGCTTCCACCAGCAGGAGTCGGGAGCAGTACACTGGTAATAAAAACCCACAGCAACAGGTTTGTACTTTATCACAACACAGGATGGGGAGATTTTGGATGGCAAAAAGTCAATCCAGGCCTGCCAAGACCCATATGTCGGCAGGAGCTGTGCCTCTGCCTCCCACTTGTGCCTCAGCAAGAACAGGGACCAAGGGGTGTGCCCCTGAGGAAGCGGCCGTACATTGCGATGTGAGGGAGAAAGCAGACAGCACACGTCAACAGGCACCAGTTCATTTTCCCTTTTGTGACTTTTATGAGTGTCTCCCTTTGTTGTAGAGGGAAAAAAAAGACTTAATAAGTCTCTAAGTCATGAAAAAATAAAGATTTAAGATACTGATAAAAGCTAGTCTCATGCTGAGCTCCTCTTCGACAGAGGAATCAGAAAGCACAGGGCAAGTCAGACCCTATGAGTTTTGTGCCTGTCAGTGTATGAAAAAAGTCTTGGCCTATAAAATTTGCTTCAATTCATACACGCTTTTGCAACAGCCGTCAGTCCAGTGCAACGGAAGGGGTGCAAAGCCACACCTGCAGCTCTTTCAGTCAGTCGCTTCAGTGAACTCTGCAGTGAGGTGGCTCTGCCTGCCTTTCACCCCAGAGCTGGCTGAGTCTCTCAGAGAAATACACCATCTTTTTCCCTACCGTGTAGCATCCAACATACATTCGTATCTGTTATTTAACACCTAAAACATGGAGTAACTTTATTTCAAAGGAAAAAAATGGCTCCAGTGGTATAATGTGGATTCTCCTATGGTCAAGCTTTTCAGAGGTCCCTATGCAGCAGGGATTTTTCTCTTTGAGGTATCTGAAATGGCTGTGATTTTTCTGACAAATCCTTCCTGAACACACAGCCTCTTTGGAAGCATCACAGGATGCATTTTCCAGATGACACCACTTTGTAAATGCTGGCCAGTAAAATGTGAGATTTGGTGGCATTTACAATATTACCTGAATACACCTGACTTCAGAAGGGCAAGAGGAAAACTGAGCAGTCTTTCTTGGAAAATATTTGGTAGTATTAAGGGTTAAAAATTAAAAATGAGAGGCTGGCTTACACACAAACTAGTTACCATATCTGTGGCCTGTGCAAGTCTGCTCTGCCAGAACTTGAGAGAAGATTTTTGCCTGGAGGGAGGGCATACACACCATGCAGACACTTAGATCTAGAGCTCTGCGTATAGCTTAGCACTGCAGCTCCTCTCGCAGTCAGGAGAAAGAGCCAAATCTTGACTTTTGGTGCTGATAATTACCCTAATGGGATACTCCTGAATAAAACACTGTCCAAAATGAGATGCTGGAAGTTAGATTAAAAATCTGTTGCCCACTTGTGAAATACTGAATTGGCTATGAGTTAGTGTCCTTCCCTGCATCTTCTGGATGACTCAGGGCAGTGGTTTGGGCACCGAGGGGTCTGGCTCTGCAGCACCAGCCCGTGCAAGTGGCACCAACCACTGCTGTGAAAGCCCAGTTCCTTTCCTCTTGTGAGGCTGATGGGTGACATTAGAGGGAGCCAGTGCTCCTCGGTAGATTTAAGCACAGCCTGCACTTTCTTTATCCTTTTCCTCCCTTGCCTGAAGAGTGGCTTTGCTGTGAAGAGTGCTTTGCTTTACATGACATTTGCCCTTGAACATACATTTTTTCAAATGAGATAGAAGAGATCACCAGACCATTTGGCAGCATACAAACCCAGCCTTACCGGCTGTCCTCGTTCTCGATGATGCGTTTGTAGCGTTCCAGCTCGTTCTCCAGGGACTGCTGGTAGATCACCAGCTGGCGGCAGTCAGTTGTGTACTTCTCCAAGGTCCTCTCGGCTTCTTCTATCCCTTTCCTGAGGTTTTCGATCTGCTCATTGTAAAGCTGAATTTCGTCATCGTAACTCTCCTGGGTGTTTTTAATCGCCTGCTCCAGCATGGTTGTCTGGTAAACAAAATTAGTGAGTGAGTAAAATAATCAGCTCTAAATTATTTGGCATCCCCACCTAACTGGTATTTTGTCTAACAGGTATTAACTGTTAATAAACAGCTTTATTGAGCTGTGTGATGCTGCACTGCCAACTTACAGTGTCACTGTGTTTGTTTAGTTATTCAAAACGAATACATTCCCATCCCCTCGTCTATCCCTAGTCTCCTGCTACACAATAAGAATTACAAGATCAGTCTGGAGCAGGGAAATAGCTGTGTGATGTCTCCTTCCCCACGTGCATGGGAATGGCTGCCATCTCCCGGCGTGAACTGCAGCTAACTGTGGGCAGCCTGCGAGGAGCGGGCAGAGTCTTAAGAGAAAAAGAAGTCGTCTCTTGTCTCTGGTAGGCAGAAAGAGCTTAACAACTGGGAAAAGGTGTGTGGGCCAGTCCTGTTCTTCCTTAACTGTGGTCCACAGACCAAGCACTGGAGGATAAGGAAGGATCATTACTTTAAAAAAAATAATAATTAAAAATAAAAATAAAAAATAAAAAGCTACCCTTTTAAATTTAATTCCTGGGCTCTTTGACTGTAGCATAAAAAAAGCAACTTCTGTGCAGTAAGGCTTAAGTAGCAGTCACTGGAGTGCACATTAACCAGGGGGTGGCGTGAGTTCATTGCAAAAGCAAGGGACAGGACTTACAGGTGGGCTGTTTGACTCTAATTCTGCTCTTGCTTTCATCTGCAGTTTTTTGGCTATTTATCATAGTTTCTTTATCACATAGGACTTTCTTTTTCCTTTTTCAAACACTTTTTAAAGAGATGCCTTCACAAAATGCTAATGGAACAATAACTGGCTAATGTATTCTTTAATAATCGATTGATCCATTTATGTTACAGGCAATATTTTCAAAAACATTTGAAGAGCCTGAATTTAGGAGTTAAATCCCTTGGCATTAATTTGTTTATACTGTGGTGTCAGAGTGCCACCAACCAGAGTGCCACCAGAGTACACCAACAGGTGTACAGACCCCTTCTGCATTCAGTGGTCACAAGCTGGAATCCATAACCTGGGTGCCACGTGGTTGTCATGTTCAGAAACGGGAGAGCAAAGGGCCTCAGAGACAACTCTGTCATCAGATCCAGCCTTTGCCGTCACAAGCAACCACGTCATCACCTTCCACTCATATATATCACTCTTTTAATCTCAAAGTGTGAAAAGTAATCAATTAATAAATTATTTCTAAACGGGACGCGAAGAGTTCATTTTGAAAGCAGCACGATTAATTCCCCAAAGAGCATGTCTCTTTATCTGCCAGCAGAAGGATGATTTTCTCCTCCTGCCTCTATATTGATCACTTGTCACTAAACTGATTCCTGCCCTCTCTGGAGCGCATTTGTCCTTTCCAACAAAGCATCAGACAGACATGAGTAAGAGACTGAGGAAAAGACCTGGGGATACCACTGTGTCCATGTAACCTAGTGAGAAAAGTTACGCCCAGAAAGTTAGATCTACTTCTACAGCCATCCAGAGGAGTCCAAAATCCCATCACAGGGTATTTTATGACATTGTATCACCCCTTCCCACACATACAGATGACTGATAGCCTGAGGCACAAAGGAAGGTGCACTTGGAGGGTATAAGGTGGTCGTTCTACCACACTATTTGATAAGAAAACATTCAGATGCATCGAGGTAGATCTGACATTTGCAATTCTACAAGGCTGGTTTCCATTCAGTGCAGCCTTCAGCTGCTACTCCTTCTCCTGCCTCCTTTGTTCTCGCCTCCTGCATCTTGGCACTGCTCACTCAGACACTGGCTGGAGGAAGAAGGCTGATTTACGGCAGGCTTGTCAGGGAGAGGGGCAAGAGCAATGAGCAAAATGAATAAGCAATAAGAAATGGACAGCTGTCTTCTGCAAATCAGGAATTGGCAGAAAGCAGATGTTTTTGCTGTTGGTAGTTTCTACGCACAGGACAGGTGCAAATTTAGTGCTCGTTAGTGGCAGGGATGAATGCAGGGTGCCAAACATAGCTGTGTCAAAGGACATTCAGTTTTGATTACCAAGTCTACCCAATCATTCTCACAGCAAGCTCAGCATTGAAAGTGGCACTGATAAGAAGCACTGGGCAGAGCCCCGGAGATCCCCCCATCATTTTTCATGGGGTCAACTTCCAGCCTGACCTCAGTGAGAAAGTGAGACCAGCCGTGCATCCACAGCCTTCTGCTGACTCCATCCCACAGAAATCTAGTTGTGATGTGGAAACCTTCTCCCACCAGCTGCTCCACTAAAGTTGAGACGGCTTCACCGTGGCCAGAACACCCACTGCACAGCCCTGCCTGGCCATCTGAACCCAACAATTTGGGTGACCAAGAGAATGAGAATGAAACATCTGTAGGAAAAGATGGAAAACTAAAAGGAAAGCACACCTCCAGATCTCCAACTCCTCTGTGTTCCCAAAACCCTGTTGAAGGTCGCTCAGATTTTACCATGGGGCCACAGGAAAAGCAGAGTTTAAAGAATCATGGTTGTTTATGGTTAGCTATGGCAGTACCTCTGTCTGCAGCTTGTATTTTTGTGCCTGTAGCTGGCAGAGGATGCTCTTGTATTCCTCCAGCTGGCTCTGTAGAACAGGGATCCTCCTCTCTGCTACCAGTTTTTCCTGGTTGGAAGAAAACAATGGGTACAGGAACATAAGTTTCACTCTATTAAAAACAGTCAAAATAAATTGCTACTGGAAATAAACCATAAAGGCAATTAGAAAATGGCAAAAGACATATAGAAAGCTCATCAGTGAACCTCGAGAAAAGCCTTGTGGCATGACTTTATGAATAAAAGACATCACATGGCAGTGCTGTAAAAGTACGGCTTATGTTGAAATTAGACCCTATGGATGTAGCTGTTTGTATCTTTCTCCAGCTAATAAATGTTCTTGGCATAGCCACTCACATTGGCGGGAATCACCGAGTTTCCATCCTGTCCATAGCAATTTATTTTATTTACAAATTTTTACCATGTCTTGCCCCTTCCGGACAAGATTTACTGTCTGCAAATACTCATACGTCCTGCCAGCTCCTCCTCAGAAGGGAGGCACAACTACTCGACCACCCAGCCATTTCTGGGGCTAATACCCATGCTGGCATGCACCCAACCAACACAGTGCCCCTTCTCCTGCACACCTCAGTTTTCCAAAGCTACAGTTAGGTTTTCTCTCCTATTGAGAATCCAGTATTTAATCACAGTTGTTACAGTTTTCAGCTAAGTAGTTAGAGGATCAGTAATGCTTTAAGAATAAACGCGGATCCTTTTTTACTTAGTACAGACTGCAGTATGTGTTTACTGACAGCAATGCTTACCTCAGATACACCAGTGGTTATGGGGGACACGCGAGGGGTTGTCTGGATGATTTGCTGTAAAATATTGACGTAGGTCTGGATTTCCATAAGGTTCTGTGGTGAAGTCAAAAACATTTTCATTAGCAATTGTCATAGCAAGGTGCTTCCTGCAGTGTTCTACATTTCTGGGGCTTATTCCTAGATATTTAGTTCTTTCAACACAGAGATGTTCAGGTTGTGTTAAGACTTGTTTTTTTTCCACAAGGTTTTAGGCCTGATTTCATCTGCACATGTGCTATGAGTTTCACCACATTTGGAATACATTGCAGGCATTTGTCTAAGTGACAATATATTTCACAGCCTTAAAGACTATGTAATTTCCAATTTTACAGGACATTTGCAAAACAAGGACAAAAAGGTACCTTTGCATGTGGTCCAATAAAGTGAGCCTCTTCTTTTAAAAGTGTCAAAGATGGGACCCTGGCCTGGTACAAAGCCCTGCAGCTCTCCCAAGAAGGAGAAAGGGAGCTGCATGTATTAAAGCTGGCTGCAACTTAATCATTTGGCCACAGGCTTATTGCCACAGATTAACTGGAATGCTGACCCAGAAGATCAGGAAACCCTCTCTTATGAAAGCAAGAGCTTCTTAGCATGAAATGTAAGGCAGCTTGACCAGCCTGTTGCGTTGAATCATGATAACAGGTCAACGAATGCAAAACATTGCTACAGCTGTCGATGTTGGACCCTGAGTGAGTCAATTTGGACCCCTGCAGCCATCCAGCCCTTGGGATCCATCCCCCACTGCAGCGTGTTGTGATCACTGAATATACAAAGTGCTGCATTTATGCACTAAAACACAAACTGGATGTGCTTTAATTGGCCACTGGAACAGACCACGGAGAAGGGCAAAGCTTCACACGTGTGTCCAGAAGAAAGGCCTGAAAGAGATGGCAAATCCAGCCGGTTACCTTCTTGTATCTGTCCTTTGTGGCATTGATGTCATCCTGCAAGAACTGGGACTCAATCTGCAGCTCCAGGTTGCACAGCAGAGCTTCGTCCGCTTCCTGCAAGGCAGAGACATGTCTCAGTACCCACAGCTGCAGTGCCTGCAGCAGGAATCGTCCCACAAGTGCAGCAACCTGCGGGGATGGGAAGCCTACTGGGACAACAGAAGGGCTATGAAACCAACAAACAGGTACTTTATTCACCATGTTCTCCCATTGCACACCCTGCTTTTCTGCACAAATAAAGTGTACAGTGCAGTTTAACGTTGGCAGTGTTAAAATATGTTTACCATATATTTTATGAATGCTGGGAGCCAAGCAATAGACACCATGAAATACCAATGTTTGATGCTAAATCTTGCATGAGCTTTAAATGGATGGCATCAGCAGAGTAAGGCATTGATTTCTCCGGTGTTTATGATAAGACCTAAAGTATCTTGATACCTTTTTACTATTCCCAGAAAAAAATCTGTTATGAAATAGACTGGTCCAAACTATTTTCACTTCTCCTTTTGGTGTGTTCTCACAAATCACTAATGGTTTTGGACCCATTTCTGGAACTAAAAATGACAGATGAGCAAGACCTGAAAAAGTCAGTTTGCTGCAGAAGCTTCTATTGTATTTATATATATGTGTGTGTAATTATATATATATATATAAAGACTCAAACTTGACTTTGGTGCTATAGACTAGAACAGAACAAGAAATCTGAATTTCACAATCTGCATCACTCACAGTAGCTCGGAAGTTGCTACAATTGTTATTTCTCAGAAAACTTCACTGTACTTCACAGAAGACCTAATTGGAAATGACTGTGTAGTTTGCCCAACTGAAAACTGGTGGATACAAATTCTGACTACAGCGCTTTATAGCTGGAAAGCCTTTACTGAGCTCTAAGACATCGTACCAGAACAGGAGGGTTGGTGGTCCCTTGCCAGCCCCCATTTTTTATTAAGAAAGGAAATTTTTAGGGAGAATTCAGTGTCACCCCAAATGTTGCTTTTTAGGAGCAAGACATTAAAAAAAAAAATAATGATTTAAATGAGTCCCTCTAAAATTATGTACATGTCATTACCAGCTGCAATTATGCCTCAGCAAGTGGACCATGCATTGAAAATAAAGCACAAAAATCTATGGGCGCAGCATGTGACTGGTAGAAGGGGATTTTTCTTTTTTTACATGCACAGCATGCTCTGTTCCAAAAATGTGTGGATGTTAGCTGTTTTATTATGCTGCCAAGCCTCCCAGCCAGGCTTGCTGATGTGCTCAGAGGCCACACATGGACCCGCTCTGCTCTAGAGCCATCTCCCTGCTTTGTGAGACAGCAGCTAATCCAGACCGGCACATTTGAAGCCAGTCATCACAAACGCACACTGCTTTTCTGCACTCCTCTGCTGTCCTATTGAGAAGAAGATCAGTACAACAATGGGGATGTTAGAAGGCTTGTGGGGAGCCAAAAAAGCCCCCAGCCCCCTAGGTAAGCAAATATTTCTGCATGTAATAAGCAAAAGCAGCACTCGGGTTTCCAATGTTCCTTCAAAGGGGAAAATACTTTTGTTTCTTTTTTTTTTCCCCTTGTTTTCAAATAGACTGGTCTCACTGGTGATGCTTTATAATACAACAGTACAGTGTATCAGCAGAACAGAAAGCTCCACATGAGCATTCTCAGGAGAAAGGGGCCAAAAGCCAGCAAAACAGGGGAAGGAAATAAAGAAGGAACCTTTCATTGCAATTTTTCCTCCTTTCCTAGTTTTAACATAGCATCTCTTCTACATTTGCTTTACACAAATTTAGATAGCTGTTCTGGCTTTCCCCAGGAGGCAGTTTGGATGCTACCTACTATCTCTGAAATGGTCTTCTTCCACTTTCCCTCCCAGTTCTCTCCCAGAGAAAACCACAGACACAAACTGGAAGGAAACCAAAATTGTTTCAGCAGAGGAGGTTCTTCCTGTGACGTTGCTTGTCATGAAGGCTTGCCACAGGTTTGAAAGTCACTGGTAAATAACGCATTACTAAAGAAGCCCAGAGGAATGCCTGGAAAGGAAACAAGTTTAACATCTGCACCTCCAATTTGCTTCAAGTCGGCCGTTTTGTTACAACATCTTAATAAAAGGGGTCTTTCCTGATGTAAGAAGACTGCTGCACTGCTGTACGGATCCCAGCAGCAACTCTCTCAAACAAAACTCTGATCTTCAGCAGAATTAGCCTTACGCAAACCTTGAACCAAAATCTAGCAATCATGTGTGTAATTACAACTAAAAGACTGTGTTTATTTAGGGAAATCAGCTCCTACTCTTCAGGATTCAATAGGGCAACAAACCATAGGAAAGAATGGAGTCCACTTAGTGCCCTGGCTGGATTAAACTAAAGGTCTTTGAAGGCTTAAAAAAGCAGTTAGACACCAGCAAAAAATTCAGTGGTGCCTAAGCAGTCAAAAAATAGGGGTAAGGTTTATAAGATAGAAGGAAAATTTCAGAATGGTCTAAAAAATGAGGCATATTCCCAAATTATTTTGCAGAACTAAGGCAATTCTTCAAAAGAAGGTCACACGGACTTCAAAACAGCTTGTAGTAAACAAAACCACAGGGAAAAAAAAAAAAAAAAAAAAAAAAAAAAAAAAAAAAAAGACCTTTCCTTTTTCATTTTTCCACGTTTACCTTATTGAGGCGTTCAAGGGTTTCTTTTAGCTTCTGCTGATATTCACGTTCATTTCTGTACCTGCAAACAGAACAAAGGTGATGAAGTGCAGTGGCACATCCTTCTGCAAACTGCATTTTTATTTGCACTGTCACGCCCAATATATGCTTAACACTAAAGCAAAATATGAACATTGAATGGGGCCAGAAGATTTATTTATGCTTTTTTTTTTTTCTTCGATCTCCTTTTTATCTCCTGAAGAATGAAAAGCCAGTGTTATTCCCACCTCTTTCAACATGACTCAGAAAGCCAACAGGAAGGGCTCACTCATGGGATCTACCAGGAACACGATGGAAGAATTTGGCAGAGCAAAGGAAAGGGTTTGACTTGGTGCTCTGGATTCCCAACTTCCTCTTCTTTTGAATCTCATGATATTACCTGGGCCGGTCACTGAACTGTTTTCAATTCTTATCGTGAACAGCAAAGAAGCAAATAAAACCTAAAAGGCTTAATTTCATCATCATTCCCACAAATTGCTGGACCTCCTCTGCTGAGTGCCATTTTCTAACAAAACTAAACAACGTCTTTTTGCCAAATTGTGGTAACGCAAGCTTCACTTCCAAGGATACAACTAAACATTCTGCTTCAAAAGCAAGACTGCCTTTGTATCTGTTGTTTAGTAAGTATCTCACCTCCAACCAATCTTCTACCTTATAAATTGTGTGCACTCGACAAGGAAAGCTTCATTAACTTGGACACTTTCTGGCAACTGGGAAAGAATAAAGCACATTGTGGCAGCTTGTGAAAATTAAATGTATCTCTGTGCTGTAATGCTGGGTTTATACTCCTAGTAATAGAGAAAAAAAAAATAGTGCCAGGGTCTAAGTCCTAATGCCTTTCAGGCCTGCTCCAGTCTGGCTGATTGCTGGGTCCTCACTCAGAAATTCTTCCAACAACTGGAATACTCAGCTCTGTTTTCCTTCATTCTCAAACAACCCAAATACCTGCTCTACCACACAGCCATCAGTCCACCTGGCAGCCTTCAGCTGCGCATACAGTTAGTAATGTGTGATTTCTCTTGGAACATGGACTGCTTTTAAGTGATTTTCAATGCACGCCATAAGCTCAACGCAAAAGGGCTAAGGGCCTCTTAGGAGTGCTTCAGAGCCCTCATGATGAAATGTGCATGCCCCTATGATGCTGAAATGTATGTAAGTGCAGTGGCTAACAAACTGCAGCACTGTGCTGCTTCAAACCTGATTTCCACATTCGAGTAATTCACTTAAGATGTTTAAAAGAGGTCCTATGTTTCTTAGATGGTTGCTGGCCAGCCTTTCCTTCAGAGCTGGGAGGTTCATTTGCTTTTTTGAAAAGAAAAAAAATCTTTCTCACCCAGTCAGGTAGTTTTAGGGATGCAATAAACCTGCTTGGACTGTGTTAAGGAAAAGCATTATTCATTGTTTTTTGCACTGGGGAAAAGAAATGGAGTGGATGGGGCTGCCAGGTTCAAACAGAGCAGACCAGAGCTGTAAAGGTTCCCATTACCTCACCTTTCTGAGGTTAACAGCTCTCTGCTGGGGCACTTACAGATTTACAGACATTTGCTAAGCCCCTTGTATGGTTACAGGTGCTGGCCTTGTGAGACCACTGGGCATGCAGGAGGGGAGCCTGATGCCAGCCTTGGTTCTTCACTTGGGAAGCACAGCTCCAGCAATGCTGTAAATAACTTCTCCCAGCTTCAGCTGAAAAACAGGCTGTGTCTGCTCTTGAAGGATGGGGTAGGGCGAGGCCTTTTTTATTTAGACCTTGTCCCTGTTGCAGTGCAAGAGCTGGCTTCCCTTCAAAGAGAAAACATCCAGTGGACACCCACCTAGTGAGCTTCAGTGGCCGGATACTCAATTTGGTGTCAAGCCTGTGCCTTCAACATAAAGAGGGAACAAATGCTGCCTCTCTGCTGAACTCTACTGAACTCTTCTAGTAATATAGGAGGAGGCTTCTAGGCTTGCCATAAGCCAAGACAAAACTTTTCTAGTGAAAACTTTTCTACTGAAAAGTTTCCAAGGCACTTCACTAGACTTTTCTTAACAGAAACAGCAGAAATTTGGGGGCCAAAGAGAGCACAAACTGCAAATGCTGGTCCTACAAGGATGACAGACAGGCTAATGATGCTTGCATTTTATACCTTGCAAGCTAGGATGAGCCCTGTACAGGCTCTCCTCTGCCTATTTGTGCACGTGTTGCTACCTGCATTATCAAGAAGCTGCTGTCAAGTGGCTCACAGCCATGGTGCAAGATTTCAGCACTCTGAGGAGTGGATGGAGGGAGACAGGACCTCCTCATCTGCAGCTGCAGCAGATAAAACCCTCTGTATCACAAGAGAAGCGGTGGCAGTGCAGAGAACCCCTGCTGACAGGGCTTGAAGATGGTTTTGCTGATGCTCACCAGCTATGGAGTCCCCACGTCTCTGCACATCTCAGCTGTCGAGTTTTGTTACCTCTCATTGGTGTTGGGTCTCCATGGTGGCCCCAGAGGGTGTCAGCTTGTCTGAGCATCACTGCACAACACTGATGGGAGAGCCAAGTGCCAATTTCTGTGCCTAGTGACTTCCAGGGAATTGTATTACAGGCAAAACCCACAATATTAGCACTGAATGCATTCTAAATGAAATGATCAATTAGCAAGACTTTTAATTTCTGAAGTTAATTAATCTTGTTCAGTCAAGGGTGCTAAAACCCGGGTTTCAGTATCCTTCCGGATCTCATGGAGAGAGAAATACAGTCCTTTCCCACAGACAGATGTAATGCTGCTGTAATAATGATGCTCAATAAAATTAGCATAATTAGCCCTTTTATGAGCTGCATCCAAACAATTCTTAGCAACGCTTTTTTGCAACTTCAGGAGAAAGAATTATTTACTGGCACAGTCTGAATTATTCATGTTAATGTGAAAAGCTATGAATGTGGCTACAGAAGATTTAAAAATAAATTTAAACATAAGATCTACTTTCCACTGGTTTGTGCACATTTAATTTCACAGACACAGTGGTCCCAGCACCTACTGTTTAAATGTAGCTTTAAAAGGTCCAGTTATAGCTATAAATCTACTTCCCAAACTGTGAATGCGAGTAAATGAATGGGTTGCAAGAGTAAAAATTTTTAAGTTACTGAAAAGCCAAGAAATCTGTCAATAACTGGTACACAACGTGCCGCTCTATGAGATTTCATTAATCCCAACATGCCAAAGTAGGTGCTTTATGTCCCTAAATGAATCAAGAATCCCCTAAGTTGCAAGTGCAGCGAGAGCACCATGCTGCCAGCTGAACATGGAGTGGGGTGGGAGAGGTCTGCAACACGGGAATAATTCTGGCTTCAGGAGCATGTCAAGGCCCTAACATCACAATTATTGCTTCCATATACTGTTTAGAGAGCCTGTTTGTGAGTTTAAGTAGCTGAAAGCATGTCAGGCTTTGAGCAGACTGCCCAGGTGGACACAGGGATCCACCAAAAGGTATTTTCTAAACAGTTTGCACATATCTTTAACTGCCATGCTGTCAGCACTGAGTTTAGTCAAAATCTCACCGACGCTGTGTAATGAGAACAAATGAACAAGTATCACAGCAGATAAGTAAATTACAGCACTGGCTCATAGCTCAATTGCCTGCTCACGATTACTGGAATACAAAACTGCCTCATCAGGTGATTATTAGCTTCTAACACTGAGTCGTGAACTCCTGACCATTTCCAGCGTGAAGTCTCAGCACCCCTGCACAGGCTGTCCTGTGCTGTCAGATGACAAGCAGAGATGGGAATTTGGCATTTCTCTCTCTGTGTTGTAGCTGCCAGCTCCCGTTTGTGTGGCAGGTCACTGAGTTGGGTTGAAGATAATGTGTGTTGTTTTTTTTTTAGCTGGCTCATTTTCCTGATGAACTTCCCAGGTGCCCCATGAATAGCTCTAGCAGCACATCTAGCAGAGCAGGAGGTGCGTGCTGCGCAGCATGCAGGGCTTCAGAGGGCAAGTGGGGGTGCGTTAGGACTGTACGGCTCCTGAAAGTGATGTATCACTAAACCATGACTCACGACACAGATGGTCACCATGTCAGTTGTCTCGCATCTGCTTTCTGGCTCGCTCCAATTGTGCAAAATGGTTGCAAAAACAAAAGGGAAGGACAAACCGTCTGACACTTACTAGTCCAGAGGAGATCCATAGAGGATCAGGCTGAAAATTGATGTGATTTGGCCAAGGCCTGACAAGAAGTCTGTGACAGAGACAAGGGATGAGAACTCCAGTGACTCATGTATGTATATCTGCAGCAGCAACGCGGTGCTGCTCCCGCTGATTCACCCTCTCCCTTATTAAAACTGTTTCTGGTGAGTGCAGTGAGCACTGCCTGGGAGCAGCAGTACTTCTACCAAGGCTTTTTTTGTTTTTTGAAAACATTTAATTTTTCTCCTTCCCAACACTGTCAGTGAGAAGGATTTCTAAACTAAAGCATGCTATACAGAGTTCACCCCTCACTCCTTGGTGGGGAAGATGAAAAGTTCCACTTCAGCCTCTACACTGCTGCCAATTTTTCCCTTCTCTCCTAGGAGCACTCCTTATATCAGCAGCACTCACCAAGCCTTGTTGTATAGTTAATTAAGCAGCATAGCCAAAACTGGCTGTTGCTGGAGAGAAGGGACCACTTATGTCTGGAGGTACCTGGATGCCTCAGGCCCTTAATGTTCCTGCCCTTTGATTTATTGTGCCAATGACGTTAAAGAGAGATGGTTAGGGAAAAACTGTTCTTAGAGGTATTGCTGCAGTAGTACAAGACAAAACTATTGGGATGCAAGGAAAAAGAGGAGGGCAATTAGACAAGTCCCTTTCACATACCAGAACAAAATATTTACTTTATTTTCATCCACATCTGTAGTGGCTAGCACAGACTGGCCCAGGGGACTTATGACACCTGTAAATAAGTTTCTTGGAGATGTCCTATGTGTTTCAGATGTCTGGGGTCTCCTAATTATGTACTGTTCAGACACAAGGCTCACTTTGAGCCATGTTTGCTTTCTAATTGTGCCATTCCCTCTTTGCAGCTTGGAGCACAGCACTCCAAGCAACAGCATCCAACTGGATGGGGAAGACCTTCTGCCAAAGACAGGGAAAGCTGATTGGAAAGGCCATGAAATGCAGAGCTGGAGCTCCCTAAGGCCTACATGATCTCCCTGGCCACAAGTCTGAAATGCACAGAGAGATATCACCCATGTGAGGAAAGCAGCTAGTGGCCAAACCTGTCTTCAGGACATAACTACAGAAAAAACACTGCCTATTTTCCTCCCTTCTCGAGCCTTACTTGTTGCGGTACTCATCGAGCATGCGCTGGGCATCCTTCTCCTCCCGCTCCAGCTTGGCTCGGTCAGATGCCAGCTCCCGCATTCGCTGGCGGTTGAACTCGTTCTGCCCGGCGAAGGCCTCGTCCAAGCCCACCAGCTCATCCATGCGCTGGAAGGTCTCCAGCTGCTTGCGCAGGATGGCGTTGCGCTGCTCCAGCACGCGGGCCCGGTTGATGTAGCTGGCAAAGCGCTCATTGAGCTCCTGCAGGTTCTCCAGGCCCTGGGCCTGGGCCAAGCTGTCAAATTCAGGGGAGCCCCGCAGCTCATCATAGGCGTCTGAGCGCTCGTACTTCTCCTTGCGGACCTCACGGAGGAAGCTGCTCCTGTACATGGCTTCAGGGGGGCTGCGCGGTGCCGGCGTCCCCTCTTGCGCACTTGCCTGTCTCTCCAGTTTGGATATGATTTACGTCTGGGGGTCTGGGAAGGTAGAATTGACCATAATCACCCCCTCCCCCAGACGATTAGGACTTGTCTCCAGGGCGGTTTGTGGCACTAAGGGCATGGTCTGCAGCAGTGAGCTAAATAAATGCCAGTGGCCCCGCCTTGGGACTGCCTCTCTGGGTGTCAGCAGTTCAGAGGAGCAGCAGGTGGGGGGTGAGGGGCTTTCTTTTCAAGCATTGCAACTGCAGAGCCAGAATAAAAGAGAGCAATATCCAGCTTTTGCTTGGGGGATCATCCACGGACAACAAAACGAGTGCTCTGCAGTTTCAGAGGCTGAGCTCAAAGCCTGTTGTGGCCGCGTTACAGGGGAGAGCTTTGTCCTTTCTGTTGTCCCCAGGCAGTGCAGAGAGGCCTTCTGCTGAGCCAGGATTTTGGTGTGAGTGGATGGCACTGCCTGATTGTTGTTATCTGACACTTTTGCAATTGGTTAGAATGACATGGTGGTATATAAAATTCAGTATGACTCCTGCTCCAAGCACAAGATTTGGCCCTTGGTTCTCACCTCATAGCTCTTCATGTCAGCCTTTCCTGCACGTTACTTTTATGAGGCATGAGAGGAATCAAAGCAGGAGGTGCATGGAGGTACTGAGAGTCCCATGCTAAAAGAGCCCTGTTGGGATTCAAATTTCTTTGGGAACAGCTAAATGTCATGTCCTCTTGTGACATGGTGCACACCAAGTTACCTCAAAGGGAGCCACCGCCTCTCCTTCCTTCTATCCCTTCACCTCCACTGTAGCTGAATCTCACGTGCTGCCTGTGGCTTTAGTTTCTCTGAAAATGATGGATGTATTTCCTCAAACATTTCTTTTCAGTCTTTCCCCTTTCAAAATACTGTTTATTGGGCCTGTTCCTCCAGAAAAACACCTACACATACAGCCAAAAAGCCCAGCAGCAAGACAGTCCAACACTGAGATCTCTCATAATAATTCATTAAAATAATATATTATTTAAAAATAATATACTATATTAAAGTAATAGTTCAGTAAAAGTCACTTTTTTTTTTTAATGGACACATCTAATATGAATATTTAGATCGCATGTCTTGGAACTGTAACGGAGGGTGGCCTCACTGGCAGAAAGTGCAGAGGTGAAAAGAGAAGCTGGGTGATCAGGTGATTCCAAAATGTGGCTTCCGTGTTATCAGATCTGCATTTAAGGGAACAAAATGTCCATTGGAATTGTTTTGCTTCAGGTTATTTGGAAGTACAAGGGGGAAAGACATAGTAATCTTTCAGAAAATCAAAGGAGGTTTTGCACATGCATTGTTCAGCTCCACACACAGCTTCTCAGTTACAGAAATGTCAAAGTGGTGAGATTTTTTTAGAAACATTTGGGATTTTATACAGCATGGAAAGCTGAGCCCTCCGTGCAGCACAAAGGTCAGTATTTGCAGCTCTTTGGCTGGACAAGCGGGTCCAGCTAAACAATGTAGCAGCTGCTGCCCTTTTTACAAAGTCAGTCTTCCAGAAGGGATCAGAAAGCCCATGCTGCTGGACTATGGGCAGTGTATTTTAACTGGAAGAGTTTTTTGAGCTTTCGATATTCTTTCAGAACAGTAATAACCTGTGGGAGTACTATCCCAATCCTCCCTCTGAGGCTGGAGGCAACACTGACTCCATGCTGACTGTGCATCTTAACCCCTTAGGTAATAAACACAAAAATTTCAGGTTCTGCTGCAACATTTATTTCTCTAAGGTGGGATGCCTGACACAGTAAGGTCTCACCTTGGGCTGCTGCCATTGCTGGCTTGCTGTAGATATATCTTTACTGTGGCCACGGTAAGATTACTTGACTCAGGCTCTGTGGTCCTGACTCTCTGTGACGGAGGCTCTGACTTTTAGCTGGGCAACTTCAGGAGATACCCTGGCCTCCAGAGAGCTTCTGATCACTCAAATGCAGCAAACCAGAGTGACACAACCTGAAATTGTGCCAGGAGCTGGCAGGCCTCATTGAGAGGGCTTTAAACTAGGTAAGAAGGGGGACGGGGCTGAAGCAAGGATTGTTGGAGCTGTGCCAGGGGGAACAGTAGCAAGGCCGGGGGATAAGGCAATGGCCCAGCTGAAGTGCATCTACACCAATGCACGCAGCATGGGTAACAAACAGGAGGAGCTGGAAGCCATCGTGCAGCAGGCAGGCTACGACTTGGTTGCCATCACGGAGACGTGGTGGGACCACTCTCATGACTGGAGTGCTGCAATGACTGGCTATAAACTCTTCAGAAGGGACAGGCAGCACAGAAGGGGTGGTGGTGTGGCTCTCTATATTAGAGAGTCTTTCGATGTTGTAGAACTCGAGGCTGGGAATGACAAGGTCGAGTCCCTCTGGGTTAGGATCGGCAGGGCCAACAAGGCTAGCGTCCTGGTCGGGGTCTGTTACAGACCGCCGAACCAGGATGAGGAGACGGATGAGGAGTTCTACAGGCAGCTGACAGAAGTTGCGAAATCGTCAGCCCTTGTTCTCGTGGGGGACTTCAACTTCCCTGACATATCCTGGAAGCACAACACAGCCCAGAGAAAGCAGTCTAGGAGGTTTCTGGAGAGCGTGGAAGATAGCTTCCTGATGCAGCTGGTTAGTGAGCCCACCAGGGGTGGCACCCTGCTAGACCTTCTCTTCACTAACAGAGAAGGACTGGTGGAGGATGGGATTGTCGGGAGCTGTCTTGGGCAGAGTGACCACGAAATGGTGGAGTTCTCTATTCTTGGCGAGGCCAGGAAGGGGACCAGTAAAACCGCTGTATTGGACTTCCGGAGGGCTGACTTTGTGCTGCTGAGGACACTGGTTGGTAGAGTCCCTTGGGAGGCGGTTCTAAAGGGCAGAGGAGTCCAGGAAGGCTGGGCGCTCTTCAAGAGGGAAATCTTAATGGCGCAGGAACGGTCTGTCCCCACGTGCCCAAAGACGAGCTGGCGGGGCAGAAGACCAGCCTGGCTGAACAGAGAATTGTGGCTTGAGCTTAGGAGAAAAAAGAGGGTTTATAATCTTTGGAAAAGTGGGCAGGCCACTAAGGAGGACTATAAGGATGTTGCGAAGCTGTGCAGGGACAAAATTAGAAAAGCCAAAGCTCATCTGGAGCTCAATCTGGCTACTGCCGTTAAAGATAACAGAAAATGTTTTTATAAATACATCAACACAAAAAGGAGGACTAAGGAGAATCTCCATCCTTTACTGGATGCGGGGGGAAACTTAGTTACAAGAGATGAGGAAAAGGCGGAGGTGCTTAATGCCTTCTTCGCCTCAGTCTTTAGCGGCAATACCGGTTGTTCTCTGGATACCCAGTTCCCTGAACTGGTGGAAGGGGATGGGGAGCAGGTTGTGGCCCTCACTATACACGAAGAAATGGTTGGTGACCTGGTACGGCACTTGGATGTGCACAAGTCGATGGGGCCGGATGGGATCCACCCGAGGGTACAGAGAGAACTGGCAGAGGAGCTGGCCAAGCCGCTTACCATCATTTATCGGCAGTCCTGGCTATTGGGGGAGATCCCAGTTGACTGGCGGCTAGCAAACGTGATGCCCATCTACAAGAAGGGCCGGAGGACTGACCCGGGAAGCTACAGGCCTGTCAGTTTGACCTCAGTGCCAGGGAAGCTCATGGAGCAGATTATCTTGAGAGTCATCACGCAGCACTTGCAGGGCAAGCAGGCGATCAGGCCCAGTCAGCATGGGTTTATGAAGGGCAGGTCCTGCTTGACGAACCTGATCTCCTTCTATGACAAAGTGACGCGCCGGGTGGATGAGGGAAAGGCTGTGGATGTGGTCTACCTTGACATGAGCAAGGCTTTTGACACCGTTTCCCACAGCATTCTCCTCAGGAAACTGGCTGCTCTTGGCTTGGACTGGCGCACGCTTCGTTGGGTTAGAAACTGGCTGGATGGCCGGGCCCAAAGAGTTGTGGTAAATGGAGTCAAATCCAGTTGGAGGCCGGTCACTAGTGGCGTTCCCCAGGGCTCGGTGCTGGGGCCGGTCCTCTTTAATATCTTCATCGATGATCTGGACGAGGGCATTGAGTGCACCCTCAGTAAGTTTGCAGATGACACCAAGTTAGGTGCATGTGTCGATCTGCTCAAGGGTAGGAAGACTCTGCAGGAGGATCTGGATAGGCTGCACCGATGATCTGAGGTCAACTGCATGAAGTTCAACAAGGCCAAGTGCCGGGTCCTCCACCTGGGGCACAACAACCCCAAGCAGAGCTACAGGCTGGGAGATGAGTGGTTGGAGAGCTGCCAGGCAGAGAAGGACCTGGGAGTGATGGTTGATAGTTGGCTGAATATGAGCCAGCAGCGTGCTCAGGTGGCCAAGAAGCCCAACAGCATCCTGGCCTGTATAAGAAACAGTGTGACCAGCAGGGCTAGGGAGGTGATCGTCCCCCTGTACTCGGCTCTGGTGAGGCCGCACCTTGAATACTGTGTTCAGTTTTGGGCCCCTTGCTACAAGAAGGATATGGAGGTGCTTGAGCGAGTCCAGAGAAGGGCGACAAGGCTGGTGAGGGGCCTGGAGAACAAGTCCTACGAGGAGCGGCTGAGGGAGCTGGGATTGTTCAGCCTGGAGAAGAGGAGGCTCAGGGGTGACCTTATTGCTCTCTACAGGTACCTGAAAGGAGGCTGTAGCGAGGTGGGGGTTGGTCTGTTCTCCCACATGCCTGGTGACAGGATGAGGGGGAATGGGCTTAAGTTGCGCCAGGGGAATTTTAGGTTGGATCTTAGGAAGAACTTCTTTACCGAAAGGGTTGTTAGACATTGGAACGGGCTGCCCAGGGAAGTGGTGGAGTCACCATCCCTGGAGGTCTTTAAAAGACGTTTAGATGTAGAGCTTAGGGATATGGTTTAGTGGGGACTGTTAGTGTTAGGTCAGAGGTTGGACTCGATGATCTTGAGGTCTCTTCCAACCTAGAAATTCTGTGATTCTGTGATTCTGTGAAATAATAATAATAATAATAAACAGTTTGGCTTACACTGCAATTGTTATTCTCTTTCCTTTCAAGCAGAGGATGTCAGAAACGATGCAGAAAAATCAATCTCTTCCTGTTATGCGCTGAATTATTTGACTTATCTAATGGACCACCAAGGTGAATTTCTTACACAGGGATCCTGCACGCTGTTTCCCACTTAAGAGAGGCTCAAAGAATGAAAGATTAGCTATACACGCATTAATGAAACCTCTGATAAATCGCCACCTGGAAGCTTTTTAGATTTTTTATCAGTGAGTGCATATAAAAAAATCACTTCTATATAAAATATGTAACCTCTTTTACCTGATGCCTGTAATACAAATAAGAAAGAACAGCAAGAAACAAATTGTATCTTTCCTTCTTTGTTTCCAGAATACGTGTGTCTTATTCTTGTGAGGACACAATCTGAAGGCTGGCTCCTTGCAGTTTAAACACGCTGTATGTACATCATCACCCCAGAACAAGTGTTTACCTACTGCTGCATAGCTCAATGAACCCCTGGTACAGTGGGTCTTTTGTTTCCTCTTTAATTGCTTGTATTGCCATAAACTCCCTCACACTCTAACTTGGCTATATCCCTTTGCACAATAAGTTTTGCCAGTGCCATCAACCTGCTTGTATGCCTTACTGCTCAGCCAAGCCAACACGAGTTTCTCATGCTAAATCTAAACAATTTGAAAAAGAGAAAGAGAGAGAGAAAGAGAGAGAGAGAGAGAGAGAGAGGAAAAGAAAGAAAGAAAGAAAGAAAGAAAGAAAGAAAGAAAGAAAGAAA